>JANPWX010000391.1:3028657-3236355 GCA_024734555.1 Trochalopteron elliotii
TGTGGATCCCCAGGGGCTGTGGGTGGATCTCTGCATCCCCCATGGATCCCCATGGGCTGTGGGTGGATCTCTGCATCCCCCATGGATCCCCAAGGGCTGTGGGTGTTCTCTGCATCCCTGTGGATCCCCATGGGCTGTGGGTGGATCTCTGCATCCCCCATGGATCCCCAGGGGCTGTGGGTGGATCTCTGCATCCCCCATGGATCCCCAGGGGCTGTGGGTGGATCTCTGGATCCCCCATGGATCCCCAAGGGCTGTGGGTGTTCTCTGCATCCCTGTGGATCCCCATGGGCTGCAGGGGCACAGCAGCTTCCCCATGGTCCCACCAGGGCTGCAGAGGAATCTCAGCTCCGGCCCCTGGAGCACCTCCTGCCCTCCTCCACAGACCTTGGTGTCTCCAGGGTGTTTCCCTCACAGGTTCTCACCTCTCCCTCTTCTCTGGCTAGGAATACAACTGTGTGTGTCCACTTGGTTTTGATTTTCTTCTCAAATCTGTTATCACAGAGGCATTACCAACCTCTCTCATTGTCCCAGCCTTGGCCAGCAGTGTGTCCACCTTCAGAGCCATCAGGGACTGGCTCTGCTGGGCATGATGGAACCTTCCAGCAGCTTCTCACAGGAGTCACCTCTGTGGCCCCCCACTACCAAAAACCAGGCCATGCAAAACCAACACAGTGTCCTTCACTTACTCTGTACAACAGTGTGTTGTTTACAGCATTTGCAGTGATATTGAACAGCTGCTACAGCTCAAGCCAGAGGTATCTGCAGCAGCCCTGGAGAGCCTGTGTAAGCTCACGTCAAATCCCCATGGATGAAGGGCTCTATTAAAAATATAAGATCATTATCACTAATCTTGAAAGTGGACCAATGCATTTAACATATATGATTATAAACTTTGAAACAAGGTGATTTCATCTGGTGGAGCATCTGGGAATTGTTTTTTCATTATCACGTTTTAGAGAGTGAAAAATCTTCCCATTCTCTCAGAGGATTTTGTGGGATTAGATGCTGCTGTTTGCCGTTGCATATTCCTGCAAATGTTTGTGTAATTATGCACATCTCTAGTTCACTCTGCATCCTTCTGGGGGGGTTTTGCATGGCCTTCCCCAGTGATGTTCTGGGATGGTTCCCTTCAGATGGCAGAGAAAATAAGGAGAAGCTTTTCCCATGATCAGTTTGAAAAATGATCTGACAATACGTACAGGAGTTTACTGATGTGGCAAAGTACTTTCTTGTGCAATCAGTTTGGGAATAACCGTAGTGACTCAGAAAAATCACCTGATAAAGTGATTTATATGAATGATATTTTCAGTATGAAATGCAATAGCAACTATGCACTGATACTTTCACTGAAGGTGAATTTCTTTCTAAACCCCTGACAGCAGGTCCCACTCTCCAGCCAGCAGCTGTGACCACACATTTGCAGAGAGGTCTCTGGTCCTGGTGATTGAAGCTTTTGCTTATGAAGAAAGTATTTTCTCAGTTGGATTTTAAGATAAGTGGTACAGACAGTCAAAAGTCACTATGAGAATGTGTTTTTATCTGATAAGGACGGCTCATCCCAGTATGGATTTTCAAACTATAAGGCTATTTGCTAGTGTGACAAAAAATGAGCTTAGAATTTTGTATTAGAATAAAGCCCAGTAAAGGCTAAACCAAAGGATATAAATTTAAAATGAGTAAAGACTTCATTTCATCAATTTAGCTGCCTGGTTGTTGCTCCTCATTTTCAGAAACTTTACTAGAAAGGAGATGCAGAGGAGGAGAGAAAGAGGTAAATAGTGTGAGAATGGGAAGGGAAGGGAAGGGGGTCCTTGGAGATGGTGCAATTTCTACACTTGGGTGGGATACCAAGCTGATATGTTGAGGAGGTAGCTGCTTTTTGGGAGTGTGGGACCAGGCAAGTGTAAAAGTGGTGGAAATATCTTGTAATGGAAAATGCTCAAATTCCTACCAGGGAAGGACCGTGGTAGGCTTATTATTATTTTTCCAAAAATAATCTACTGCTGGCCAGCCAAGCATGTTTAAATTTGATCAGTGCATAAGGCTCTTAAATCACATCCTTTCACAGGATGTTTTAAGAGTATTACAAGTTTTTATTGAGACATTGCTTTTTTCTTTCCAGAGGAGAGGAGACACTGATGGGAGAGCAGGCAAAGCAAGGTTACTTGGGAATAAGGATACTCCAGAGAGTCTTAAAGAACAAAAGTTCAATGGGAGATTTCTCCCTGCTCTTCTTGGATAGAAACAATACAATACAGACAGAAAGAGTGATAGAGAAAAGAGAAACTTGTAAATAATTTGAGCAGTACTAGCATATAATATAATTCGAGCATGTGACCTCTCATAATTTCTTGCCCACATTTGAAAGACACCTTAAGTCTGGCTTTACTGCAAGGTCTCAACCAACCTCACATCTTGGTGTCTTAAATCTTAATGATCTTTTCACAAAGAAGATGTGAGTAAAATGGTGTCTTTTTGTAGACTTTTAAAACTTAATTATTTTACAAAGGTAAACTTAATTAATAGAATCAATTGACACCTGCAGCTGAACCAGCTAACACATCTCTTTCCTCAAATGTTTAACCTCTACTAATTAATACTATTGTGCAGTCTGCTATAGCATCCCTAACTTTGTTCAGCCATGTGGAAGCCAGGGGTTTCTTTTGTAAGAACTCAAAGTTTGGACTTCATGATCTTGGAGGTCTTTCCCAACTAAAATGATTCTGTGATTTAACTGTAACATCAATTCCAAATCCCAAATCCATACTTTCCCTTGGAGACAGGAGTGTTTAAGGTGCATTTCTTACTTTTCAGTCGGGCAGTGCAATTACCAAACCTGATTCCACCGAGCACGTCTCTGTGGCTCCACATGGAGGTCATTCATTGCTCTAGAAAAAAGCATGTCAAATCTTGTCAAAGTCAGAAACTTGGGAGCATGTACAATATGTGAAACAAGTCAGTGATTTAAAACAGAGGAACTCCTGTTATGCCTCTTGCTTCGCTTTTAAAGCGATTCCATCAAGAGAATTTGAAATCAATGACTTCAAACTCCTCTGTGCATCCACATGTCTCAAGGAAGGACTGAAGATGTTGCTGAAAATTTAAATAATGACTTTGGAAACCAATAGCAACATGAAATGAGTACATCTGTCAGTCACTGCAGTCCCCACGTGTGGCAGCAAAGCAGGCTTTAAAATACACCTGGTGAAACAGTGCCCTTTGTGACATTGCACACCAAGTTGTACTCCTCTTGATAAAGATAATTTTTAAGGGTTTTTTTTCTGTTAGCACAAAACAGGTGATTAAAGTCAGGTGAAGTTTTGTGCTTGTACAGTGGCTTGATTATAACTTAAAAACATGATGGTTAATAAGAAAGCTCAGAAGTAAAAGGGGATGTTAATTTTACTTGGTCTGTAATATTGGAGCAGTTATGTTCAATCATTCGTGAGACAGAAGGCTGTAAAATACATCCTGTAATGAGGTTACAGTAAAACCAAACATCATCATCAATAACAAAATCTCACGATTTATTTACTGATCTCCAAATAAAGTGTGATTGGAGTAAATATGATGGGAGACATTTAATTAAACTGAATGAAGGAGTGTTGTAAACATCACATTGCAATGACAACATAAAATTAATAAGTTGGCAGACCACATAGTTAAGACTCCAAAATGCATTTATAATTATGTCCTTTTGATAAATGTTTCAGTACCTCTGTGAATGCCTTCAAACTGATTCAAGAATGTCCAAGTGCCATAGTATCTTGCCCAGCCTCTGTCAGGGCTGTTGTCTTTCTTATTTTCAGTTAAAACATTGCAAGTAAAGAATATTTTCCATAAGGAAACCTGGCTAATACCCACAACTCCATAAAATGAAAATACAGCTTGCATTGGAAGGATTAGTGAGTGTATTGTCACAGATGTCACATGGTTACAGTCATGATGGCAGTAAAGCTTTTTCTGAGGATTGCTTCTTTTCTCTTTTTGATATTTTCTATAAAACATCAAAATATATTTTAATTGATCCAATATTTATTAATATGGTTCTGCTCCATTCTTCTGTTTTGTTTTGAAATTGCTGGATCCAGAAATGAGGATCCTGTGCCAGGAGGGAAATGTTGTCTTAAGATGGAGTTCCTACTAGAGGAGTTATTTGGAATAGCTCATGAAAGCCTCCACAGTAAAGTTTGCTACTTGTATCCACCATGCAAAACTACTCTGTTGCCTCTATGTAAATTCCTTCTCCTTTCTTGTGTGCCTTTTTTATTTTTTTGAGGGGGATTTAGTCAGTCAGGCTCAGATTCCAGTTTCCCGCTGGACAAGCTGTTGTCCTGTGGCTTTGTAGAACCACCACAGAGAAGCTACATCAGGGCACACTGATGAGTCTGACTCTCAAATGCTTCTGCCTTTCACAGTGGGAACAAAGCTTAAGTTTCTTTGCTGCTTTTCCAACCAGACCAGTGCCCAATTAATAGGAAGCCCATAAGCCATCTACAGAGCTGTGTTCATCAAAAATGTTGAAATTCCTTATTACACACAAAATAGGTGCTGTGGGTTAGGTTTCATGGGAGAGGTGTCAGAACCATCAGCGTACCAAGCTGGTAAGTACTGACTCTGTGCTTTTGGAGGACTTTCTCCATAAAACAAGGTCAAAAGGAGTTGAGGTTGGAACACCGAGTACACTGCACAGACAGATGAAACCAGAGACCATTAAAAGCCCTGTCTCTTGAAGTGTACTTTATGATAGAAGTGCATGAAAATCCCTCACTGCACGTCCTCGTCTGTAATGGTGTTAATGGAGCTTTGAATAACGCAGTGCGGCATTGCTGCAGTCCCATGGTTTTATCATCTTTTTCCCATTATTTCTACTTCTCCTGGGGGAACCAGACTCATCCTTTCTCTTCTTTCTCTTGTTCCAGACATAAAGTGTGCAGGGTGCTGCTGGGATGGCATCGATGTGTGTGCAGGCACACTGCACTGTCCCGCTCAGCCTCACACGCTCTGCAGCACAGATAGATCTTGTGCCTAGCAATTAATCCTGTTTCTGCACTCCCCTCCTGCCATTCCCCTGGACTTGGGCTGAGGAAGACGTGCCATACCCCTGGGGAAGCTGAGAAGCGTAACTACTTGTTTCTCTCTCCATGTGTATTTAAATGGGTTGGGAGCAGAGCCCTTGCTCTTGATGTTTTATCAATAGTGTCTTCATTAGAAGTTCACTTCTGTTCATTAAAGTTCCCTTTTTAGAAGTAATGTGTCACTTCTGCCCAAGGGAGAAGGAAGGTATTTGTAGGAGTGGAGTTGCTACATTATTTTCGTGTTGTCAATTCACAAAAAATGGGTGATATCAGCACTGTCTGATATCACTGATATCACATTGTCTGATGCTCCCCTCCCACTGCTGGAGTTGATTCAAGTTCAGACTAAAACTCCACAGGTTAAGACCCCTCAGCAATTTTGGCTGGTACCAGCCATCTGAGCTTGAAACTGTGGGTTTTGTGGAGCATCCTTCTCTTCCCTGCCTACATCTTCCATTTGGCTTGCCAGAAAGCAGCCATGGATATCACCTCACCAAGGCCAGGCTTCAAATTCAGTACATGTTTGTAGTGGAGGGTTTGTTTAGAGTCATGTTCTTTGCTTAAGTCTAGTCTGTGAAACTTCACCTGATGATTTCTATGGTGTCTTTTCTAATCTGGACATCATTGTGATGACCCTTAAGCTACTGAACTACTAAGGAAGATTCCAGGAAGATATTCAGGCTTCATTAAAGGCTTCAAGATATACTACATGTTTTTAGCTGTAAAGGAAGACATAGTTCCTTTTCCCTAAAATATAAAACAATCAAGCTGAATGTGAAAAATTGGATAAAAGCCTCTTACCAATAAAAACTTCCATATTTGCAGTGCTCTAAGGTTTCCCATTCTGTGCAAAAATGAGCTACTGGATGTAGGTGGTTGATCATCCCAAAACATAAAACTGAAATAGCAGGTCCAAACTGATGGTGATGTGTATAAATGCTTGAAGGAAGGCCCAGCTTTCCTTGCTCTCTGAATTGACTATGCCTTGATTCATATTTATTAAGTTATGATAGAAATTGTTGGTGGCTTCTGGAGAAACAAATATAATATTAATGTTGGCAATTAACCCAGTTATTCTACCGTGCAAAAGGTGCAATTTTCCTCGTAATGAAAAATTTAGATCTGCTTTGATCATTTGGAAAGCATGAAGTAAACTAATGAAGCAACTTCAGGACATGAATTCCAACATTCTTACTAGGTAACTACATAGCATCATTCCTCCTAGGCCCAGAGGATCTAACTATAAACTCAAAATAGAAAACTACAGAAGAAATTACAATTAAATTTGCAATGCGTTCAAAGAGCTGGAAGGAATTGTGCCAGGCTTGAAAGTGTATCATTTATTCTCTTTGCTGATGCATAGAGTCTCTTCCTTCTCCATGAGAGATGGCACCAGCTGTTCCAAGTAAGTAGAGAAGCTGGCACACAGACATTTTCTGGGGCATTAGTAGGGTCAAGCACAGATTTAAGATATTGATAAAGAAAACTGCAACACGTGCAGGAGGATGTCTGGGTGTGCATTGTAGGAAATGCTGTGGTGATGATGAGCAACATGCCCAGGGTGTGGATTGCTCTGATGGGAAGGAAATCCTGTTTGGGCTGTCCTACAGGTGCCTGAGGTAGGTGATGGGTTGGGGGCTTAACTTACAGGTTGGTTTAGCATAAAAATTAATATCCTTGTAAGGGAAAGGTAGATGAAGGGGCAAGAAGTCTGGCTGAGGTGCTGCTCACAGTGCTGGCACAGAGCTGGAGCTCAGGCAGCCTGTGAGCAGCTTCAGCTTACTGAGAGAGCCTAGAGAGAAAAGTCCCACCAACAGAAATGCAAGGTTGAGGTGACAAGATAGGACAGAGGAACAGAGCAAAGGGAGTACAGTTCTGAAAAGGACAACCCATCCAAAGACTTTTTTTATATACTTCAATATGTGCATCCATGTGTCTAATTGAAAGAGAAAGGTATTAATTACATTCAGAGAAAAGTGCCAAGATGTGTTTTGAAAAGTATTCAAATATTTTGATAAGTTCTGGAGCACTTCGAGGGGTGGCTTGTTTATTTTCATAGCTTGGCTTGATGTGAAGAGTATCTCCACAACGTGAAGGAAATTTCATCTTGAAAAGGCATCTAAGCTTACATTGGCTTGACTGTCATTTTCATGCTAATAGGTTATTAGAGGCTGAGATAAATTGAAGACAGGAAACCTTCAGGGTCTGTTTAAGACATCATAAATATGAATACTGCTATCTCTTCATGTAACTATTTTTATTAAGGAAAAAAACAGAGCAATCATTTATCTTGTAAAGACCTTACTAAAAAAATTATTAGTACGTTAGGTTTATTTTGTGATACATTTTGCATTCTGGAAGTTAATGCACGCAGTGATGTAGTCTCACTCTCTGTGCTTACTTTGCACCAAGGTTGCTGACACAAACCTGACCAGTGGAGCCCTGCTGCAGGAGGTCTGGCTGTGCACTGAGCCTTGGGAGTGGGGAGGGCTCAGCCTTGGGAATCTGTCCCAGAAAACTAGCAGGGAAACTGTGCACACCTTCTGCAGAAGGTTTCATTTGTCCCCCTTGCTTTGCAGTGTCAGGATTCAGCAATGTCAGTTATGTGACATCTGCCATCTACTGTCACTGGGCAGAGTGGAATTGGAAAGCAAAAAACCACATCTTTAGAGACAGCCAAGTCTTACAGCATTAGTAGAAAATGTAGTATGGAGACCTGTTGTTTCAGCTGGCAAGGACAGTGGTTTTGTTTACTTCTGGTCATTAATGTTTTTCTCTTGTTTCTACATGGAAAAAAAAAAACCCAAATTCTGGGCACCAGAATGCTTCAGGATGACAGAAGCAATTCACATGTAATGCTTTAGATCATGACTTCCAATTTCATCAGCATGCCAAGAACCCAGTTACTATTAAGCACTGAATTTTGATGAGATGTTTATGCACAAGGCTGGGAGATTAAGCCTGTTGTCTCAAAAAATCAGCCCTCCTTGCCATTGTCTGAGTCTTGCTCCTCCACCTTCTTCTGGAACAGCCCAAAGTAACAGTTTTGATGATGTGACATGAAAATGTGAAGGGTTTAGAAGGATTTGTTCACTTTGGCTGCATATAGAAACTTCTTTGCATCAAGGAAAACATTCATTAACACCAACCACACAGCAATTAAGGGTAGTTAATATTTACATGGCATTTTGAATGGGCATGGTGATAAATTCCTATATGATTTTCCAGAGGTAAACTTAATGTGAAATCCATGAATAAACAAGAAGTCACAAACAAGACAAAGTCAATGGGTATTAACATTTTGCATCCCTGTTCCTTCTGCCATTTATCCTTCTGGCTTCTGCTGTATTGCAAAGCAAAGGCAGTGGAGTTGGGATACTACATCAAAAAAAGTTTCTTGCTCTTTACTCTGATTTCATTCCTCCATATTGACCATGCTCTGTCTCCTAGACTTGAACTCTATATTAATGGATATTCTTCCATAAATAGATCATGTAGGTGATAAGTAGCTCTTTGAGAGTGTAGGTCTACACACTCAGCAAAACTCCATGCAGGGAGACTTGCCAGAAGCAAAATCAATCTGTTAAACTTTGAATATTTCAAAGAAGTTCAGTGCTGTGTGTGAACAAAGATGCTGTAATTGCACTCAAGCACTTTTTTTGGCAACAAAAGCATGTCTGGTGAAAAAACAGCACTGCTCAAATATTCAGAAGCAAAGAGTGCCACACAAAAATTAATTGTTAAAACGGCTGGTCTCACCCTTCTAATAATCCAGCTCAGATGCAGAGTTTTGATAATCTGAAAACTGTTGCAATTTGACTGGGCTGTGGAGCTTCAAGGAGAGAATTAAAGCTTCACCCATCCAGAATTCATTCCCAGTTGTCTGAATTAGTTGGACTTTAGGAGGTCCTGGCAGTGCTGATGCCAGTGCTGCTGCCAGCATAGCTGTGCTCCTGCAGGGACCTCAGCCTGGCAGTGTGTTTCCAAGCCAGAGAATCTGCATGTTCCTTCTGTGGCACAACTGAACCTGCTGCTGCAGCATTCAGCTCCTCCAGGGTCTGTGGTGTGAGGGAGTCCAGCAGGGGCAGGACCTGTGAGCATTGCTGGGATGTTGAACCCTTGGGATGAGGTTCTGGCTTGTGGCCAAAGGGATTTCCTTTATTGCAGAACCAAGCTGATGTGCTGTAAATCTCTGAAAATCTAATGGAATTTTATTTATGGCTTCTTAAAGGCCCTGTACGTGTTTTTTAAAGGATTATTTAATGTTCTTTATTGGTCCTTAAGGTTTATTAAATATCAGCATCCTGAAGGTCCATGATGCACAGGAAACAGCTCTCTTGTCCTTCAGCAAAGCTGTTTCTGTTGCATTTGAAGAGACATTCCTTTCTCTCTCCACAGTCTATTGCAGTGTTCTCTGGTTAGGGCTTTAGGAGAGCTGACAGGGAGAACACATTGCCATGGGTTTATGTTTTAATTCAGGTGTGATAGAGGACCTTGGTCTGCAAATTTCCACTGTATTTTTACTGCGTATGTAATGTTCACTGCTTTTCAGTCTTTGCTACAAGTTCTTAGTTGCACAAAATTTTAGTAATAGAATGTATTTAAATAATCTTTTGAATAAAGGGATTAATTTTATTCCTTATATTCTATTGAATGTTTATTAGAAAAGACATAAAATAATTTTGCAGACTTCTCTGAATTTCAGTGGGATAACATTTGTTTACCAAATGCACTGGTTTTGGAGCCTTTCCATACTCATCTCCCTTTGCATACAGCTGTATACATCTTCTCCCTTCCTATATCCAATTAGTTTTCAGCAGCAAGGAATTAAATCGTTCCACTCACATGGCTTCTGCTGTTGCTGTCTATAAATTCTTGACTGTGACACTTTGACTTGTCCCTCCAGCTTTCAGGATTCCTAGGGAGCCCAGCAGTGACCAGCTCACATACTGTATAGATCTAAAATTGAAGCAGTTTCAAATGCAGCTAAACCCATCAGGAAAGGATGTGCATAAACCCTCTATGTTTTTTACTGTCTGTTTTTGATGTTTCCTTTTAAGTGCAGTTGTATTCTTCTGAAATGAGTTAACTTGACCCTGAAAATGCTGCAAAAAAGTCTCACCCATTAACCAGAGCTGATTAAACAGTGGCAAATAGATGCCACAGGCTATCAGGTTTTTGAAGACTGTGGGGAGGTAGATGCTGCACTTTGGAGACTTTTCTTTGACAGCACAATGTTGAGTTTTGGCTCAATCTGTGCTTGGAAATGTCCTGACAGAGTCTCCCACTGGGATCATCTCTATTGACGAAGAAACTAATTCTCCATTCCCCAATTGTTCTGTAAGGAAATCCCTGTTCTCAGTGTGAGTACATAGAATGGTTTGGGTTGGAAGGGACCTGTTCTTGCTTCAACCCCTGCCAGGGGCAGGAACACCTTCTTCTAGACCAGGTTGCTCTAAGCCCCATCTAACCTGACCTTGAACACTTCCAGGGACAGAGCAGCCACAGCTTCTCTCTCCTAGTTCTTATTTCCAGGGGCAGGAGCCCTGCCCAAATTACAGGGGAGGTGCAACAATGAAAAACATCCTGGGAAATTAATAATTTTCTCATCTCTCTTACTTACTTCCCTTTTTCATTGAGAAAATGCAATAGTTCTGGCAAAGGCTGGTGCAGCCTCTTCTGATGCTGATGGTGTCTGACACAGCATTAATGTGAAGTCAGACATGAAAAACAATGCAAGTAGCACTGATTTGTTGTTTTCCAGGTTGGTTAAGTTCCTTCTGATTGAGGAAAGGAATTTAAATATAGCTTGGCAGTTTGGAGGGAATGCATTCAACCAGGAGTTGGGTTTCCACCGATCTTACTGGTGACACTCCCACACTACTTCCAGGGGATTCTGAAATTATTATTAAGGGTGGGACCCCATTAATGCTTCCAGAAAAAGAAAAGGGGGGGGAGGGCTTAGTTTCCCTCCGGTCTCAGTGATTGTTAGGGTCCCTTTCAACTCAGGATAGTCTATAATTCATTGTGGTAGGTGTGAAATGCAGCATCTGCTATCCACATTCATGCCTTAACTTCACTGTCCTTAAAGCAGGAGCCTGGCTCATGCTTGGTGGGGGCATGTCCAAGTGGGATCAGAATTCTTTGTGGAGTAATTGTGATTTGTAATTCCAATGAAGGACTTCTTTCCCCCCGGGTCAGTGAGAAGTGCTGCTGTAGCACGGATGCTTTGTTCTCTCTTGAGCATGATTTTGAATGACTGTACCATCCATAGCCCTTGAAGAGCCCCTGGGATCATTGCTGCACTATCAGCTGTTGTTGGTAATGAGGCATCCATTGCTTTGCTGTTCCAGTGGCTGTGAGAGGACTTGGGAAAAGCTGATGGGATCCTTCAAGAGAGAACAAGTTAAGGAATGTTTAAAGCTGTCATGCAGAGATACCCTTTGGTGCCTAAAGGAGGATGCAGAAGTCCTCTGGTTGGATGTACAAGTTGGAATACGGGATTTTGGTGTTTTTTTCCACTATGTTTTCATGACTCAGCCTTAGGCTGTCTAGCTCAGAGAGAAAGATTTTATCAAGTCACTCATCTTACTAATTTCCTTGAAGTTTTTTACTGGTTTCATATGTGCCACGTATTTTAGCACTTTGTCAGTATAAGGTGGCAGCATTCACTGCATTTTGTTAGTCAGAGGTAACATAGTCCAGGGCTTTTCCTGAGCTTCATGGGTGTGTGGTGGTGCAGGTGTTGAAAGAAGCACTGGAAATGCCTATTTAAATTCTTCTCCAGCTACTGAAATAAATAATAAATAAACTTAAATTATGATCTGCCTTCTTTGCAGATTTTCCTCCCCACCTCATGTAGCAGAAAAATCCATGTTGTAAATCCCCTGTGAAGTGCTTTTTGCTGGCAGTTCCTGTGGCTGCGTTAAAGGGATGCTCACTGCCATATTTCAAATCTTGGGCACCTTTTATCTTCCTCATGTGAGTGTGCTCCTGGGTTCAGCTGGGGGAGAAAGACAGCAGTTTGTCTGGATGATGTTCTCTGCAAGCTCAGATAAGAATATAATGACCTAGAAGAGGAAAAAAAAAAAGGTAAAAGAGCCCCCATAACTCAGGGTTTCTTGTTCCTTGAGATAATATGGAGCATGCTCAGCACACCTGGGGATGGAGAATCTTCTCCTGGGAAGCAGTGAAATTAAGTGCTGGTGCTGCTGAAGGGAAAAAGGAGAGATTGAGTTTTTTGCGTTTTTCTTACACAAGGCTTCAGCTCTCTGCCAAACTTCCATATTCTGCTGTGGGAAACAGAAGGGAGCAGCTGTTACCTCTTGCCACCATACCTGCTCCACTTTGTTGCTGATGTTGTCAGCTGACTCAGGGGAGGGTGTGGGGAAAGCAACTTTTCTTGCTGCTTTCTGCTTACCAGGTTGTGTTTCAGGATTAAATTGGGACATGTCTCTTCCTTTTTGTGCCATGGATATGGATGTGCTGAGTCTGCACATGGGATGTAAAAAAGGGCTTTTGGACCAAAGATTCAGTTCAGGCTCTTTTTTTTTTTTGGGGGGGGTGGGGAGGGTGGAGGGCAAGTTTGGCCAGACTTGTCAGCCAAGCACAACAGGAAGGAGAAAAAAGAAAAACCTTGAAAATCTGGTATTACAGCACTAACTGCAGAAAAGTGATACTTAGAGTGGTGATAGTGTCCTGATAAGTTCAGGGTGCTGTGAAACCAGGTGATTTTTCATTAAGTCCTTTTATTTAGGGATTCCTTTCTTCAAGTTCTTGTTTGATTTCTGCAAATTTCCTCTGTTGAAAAGAGTTTTTCTAAATAACAGGAACTGTGTCCAGACTGTAGCTTGGCTTGGGTTTTCTAGGTTGTGCATTCCCTTAATCCAATTCTACATTTGTGGATGTATAAGTTATATCATGCAGCTTCAGAGTCATCCTATGGCTAATTGCAGAGGGACTGATGAGGCAGAGAATGGATTGGTTGAAAAAGCTTATCTTTAGATGGGTCTTTTGGCAGCTTCATTTCCAATGCCTGACCCTCATGGGATCCCTAATTTCTGTGAGTTTAGGTTTCCCACCGAAAACAGTATGCTATGGGTGAACCTGAGAATGGTGGGACAAAGCAGTCACTGTTCCAGCTTTCTTTTGTCTTCATAAGAAATATCGACTGGTCTAGATTGAATGATCAGTTAATACCCCTCAGCACGCACACACACTGAATTAATTTGATAATCCCTTGGGTAAAGAAGAATATTTTTTGTTATTATACAACAAGAAGAAATCATATCCTGAAATGGTAAATGTCATGATATTGATCAAAATCGGCAACAGCATCTCCAAAACTTGTTGCCACTGCTCAATACTTCTTTCCTTTCTTTCCTGCTTTAATTTTAAAGGTACCTTTCAATACCAACTTGTTGAGGGTTGGGTTTCTTTCTTATTTTACTTATAGAAATTTTTTCTGTAAGTTGCTAGGAAACTAACTACTGGGTACTTATGGGTACTTAAGAAAAACAGAAGAAATCACCAAAGGAGAGGAATGTAGCATCTGGCTACATTCTTTATTTCTCTGGGAGTTTCTGTCCGAGGGGGAAGATACCGTGAGTTTTGGGGGCGGGTAAAGGACGGGGCTGGGGGCAGCTGCTCCCTATTACTCTCAGCATTGGAAGGAGCACGGTCAAGCTGTTGTTTACTGCAGGGAGAATTCACTTTCACCACTGGAGTCCAGTTCTAGGGACCTTCCACCATCTGCTCGTGTGCCCGGGAATCCTGAGCTCGCCTTTTCCTGCCCTGCTGGGGCCGGACCAGCCCTTTCCACCCCCACCGCTTCTCCGGCACTGCTCCGGGGCTTTGCTGCCCTGTAGTCCCGCAGCCCCTGCCCTGCTGGGACATCCCCACAGCTCCAGCTGCCACTGCAGAGTTTCTGATACATCTCATCCACCAGCCCGGGATCCCTGCTCATTCCTGTTCCAGCTGCCACCATGGAGCTTCTGATACATCTCATCCACCAGCCTGGGATTCCTGCTCATTCCTGCCATTCCAGCTTGGTGCTCCTCAGAGTCCTGCAGGGGCCCTGGGATTAGACTTCCCCAGGGTTTGGGAAGCAAAGCCTCTCCTCCATCCCTTCCTGTCTTGGCTGAGAAGGCCATTCCTTGTTCCTGATTCTGTTTTGTTGTTAATGCCATTGTTATTGTTGTTTGTTTGCCTTGTTATACATACTAGTAAAGAACTGTTATTCCTATCCTCATATCTTTGCCTGAGAGCCCCTTAATTTCAAAATTTTAATAATTCAGAGGGAGGGGGTTTACATTCTCCTTTCCAAGGGAGCTTCCTGCCTTCCCTAGCAGACACGTGTCATTCAAAACACGCTGCATCACTAAACCTTTCAAGGTGTGTTAGTTTTGTTGTTTTTATTTCCTTTTTCCTGCTGTTAGTAGCAAGTGGTTTGTGCTTGACTGATCATTCCTGGTGAAATCCTGTGTGAAGCAAGCTGTTGGTGGGACAAGGTGGGGGTACCCAGCACAGGAAGCGGTTGCTCCGTGGCGTAATGGAGCTAATGGCAATACAGCTGTGGGTACATCTGATGTTAAACTACCATTTTTTAAACTTCATGATGCAAGAGACTGCCAACTCTCCCACTTGCAGCATATAAATCATGTCAATTGCTCATGCACTTTTTTTAACCCTGATTTCTCTTGAATTATGGATGATAGACAGGGCCAGAATTTGCTTTTAGTGTTCCCTTGTGACTGTGTGTGTGCTGAGTGCGCTGAGCAGTCATAATCTCAGTGTGTGCAGTCAGGGGATGTGTAAAATAATTTGGGCTATGACCATATAGCTTGTACCCTTACCATTTAAGGAGTTACAGCATCTGAAACTTTGAGCTATTTTGGGGCAGGGTGGGTGCTTTGATGCCAGGTTTGACCTGCCGAGGCTGGAAGGTTTCATAGCTGTGAACTCCAAGTCCCTGATGGGTTTTTGAAAGCCAATGTGATGTTCCCTTTCAAGAGAGCCCTCTGTTGTGGGGATTAGAGCCTGTCTTCCAGCCTTCATTGTGGGGAGGAACAATAGCTCCTGTCTGTAATGAAAATATTATGATTGCTGTGCTTTGAAGTTTCCTGGCCCAAATGTGTGGTGGTGGAGTGCATTCATCAAGCTATTCACTTAGTTGACTGAATACTCTTGTGTGCTTAGGGAATGGGTTTGCCTGGAGCAAATTAAAGCAGCACACTCCAAAGGTGATGGGGACCTGCCAAGCTGCTGGCCTTGCTGTGATTTTGACTATTGGTACTGCTCCTCAGCAAGGAAAACCTTTTAAAAAGTGTCAGTGCTATGCACGGATATTGTAGTACTTTTGTAGAAGCAAGTCAATGCACTGCTGCTTTTAAGATAATTTCTGCAGCATTTATTGAATAATGTGTGTTTTAAGGTGTACTAAGAGCAGGTGTTTGTAAATTATATGAGGCAGCTACTGTGTGTCTGCACTCCTGTTGCTGCATCTGGATTCAACATAAAACTTAAGACTTTTTTTTTCTTGCTTAAATATGAAGAAAGCTTCACTCCCTGGCATATTGATTTTACAAGCATTAGGACTTTAATCAAACAGCTCTGAAGTGTTGCACTTCATTAACTGATCTTTAGAAGGAAAGTGCAAACTGTTTGCATTGGGTGAAGCCTGTCCTTGCTGATAGCACTTGAAATGCCCTGCACTGGAAGATGTTAGACATGAGTCTTGCTTGGAGTGGAGGCAGCAGAGCTCAGAGCTGTGGAAATGGCTGGGTGGCAGAAATGAGTGTACCCAGGTGTTGTGGCAAGTGTTGCTAGAGGAAAACCCACAGCACTGTCAGGGAACAGGCTGCCCAGGGCCTCAAGTGCCACATCTACATGTCTTTTAAATCCCTCCACCATCCCTGGAGGGATTTAAAAGACATGTAGATGTGGCACTTGAAGATGTGGTGTAGTGGTGGACTTGGCAGGGCTGAGGGAGCAGTCAGACGTAGTGACTTTGCAGGCTTTTCCATTCTAAATCTTTCTATGATTTTGTGATTCCATAGAAAATGTCTTTAGGCTCATGAAGCCATATGGAAGCAAATCTTAGTTTAGCTCAGAGGAGATGGGGATGAGATGTAAATTTTTTTTATGTGGTTGTATGAATCCTTCTGCAGAACAAGGTGCTGCTCTACAAGCTCATGCAGCAGGACCAGCCAGGAGGAGCCAGTGGGAATCTGGGCTGAACACTGCTCCCAGCTCTGCTGCCCATTGCTGCACAGCAGGCTTCTGAGGGCACTTGGCTGGCCAGTATTACATTTGTAATACTGTTACACTGTTTACAGGCAACACAGTGCAATAATTATGAGGTCCTATTAATAGTAACCATTGTATAACAAACACATTTACAAATAATGACTTCATTATGTTACCTAAATCACTGCTTTAAAAATGGCTGGAACATTACCTTATTAGAGTAATGTTTAAAATCTAAAGCACGCCATCAAAGTTTTATTTCCTTTCATATTTTCCTTATTCTTCTGTCTTCTCATTTTTGTACCGCACTTTCATTTTTGACATTTTGGCATGTGCAGACAGTCACCAGGAAGATACATTTACCAAAAGTACTGTGGAAGCCCTTCCAGAGTATTGAACAGTGTCTCTTCACAGCTGCAGTCTCTCACTGGCACACATACTGTAAAATACTGTTATGAGGCCATTTAATGGGTGCAGTTCATTAAGACAGGAGAGAGAGGTGCCTGTTCTTCCCTGCCAAGAGCCGTGTGGTCCCCAAGACATTTTGCAAGCACAGACCTCTCTGCAGAAAATCCCTTAATCCTTGGATGAGCAAATAGGATGAGAATGTTCTGGTTTTGTTGTGTGCTATGATCTAATTGAGATTTAATGCATTCTGCCATGTCCCTGCCGTGGACTCCCTTTGGACCCTCTGGTACAAAGCTCAGTGTTGGCAGCTTTTTTTTCTGTATCCCAATTTATGCCTGCCAAGACTTTCAGGCTTTTTTATTTTTGCACGTGTGGAATAGTTATGCTGAGAGAGATGCCCAAGAAGGGAAGAAATGAGATCCTTGGTTTTCCTTTCAAAATGCAATATTTGCTTTAAGAGTATTGAATATGATTCTTTCATATTCCCACCCCTCTGTTTAATAACTATGTATTTGCTACTGATCATGTTAAATACATCTGCACCTCACACAATGGCATCTAATCCCACAGCAATATTTCAGTATAAAATCAATTGGAATTGCCAGTATAAATGTGTGTAACAAATCCAGTGGGAGGAAGTTTTGGGCAGCTTTGGAACCCAGTAACTCTGGTATTATAAGGGAATTCAAGGCCACAAAGCTGCTCTGCCAGCCTGGGTTCACTGAGCCCCTGTCCCAGGTTGTGCCTTTCCTCACTGATCAAGGACATGCTTTGTGTTTTCACATAAAAAAGTCCAAGAAAAATGGTCGTTCTCCTCACCCCTAAACTCCATTCCTGAGAATCCGAGCCCTCTTTCTAATGGAGGGACATTTACATGGGAAGGGATGCTGTAATTTTTGTTTCATATGTTTTAGCTACTAAATTGGCTAAATAGAATTTGAGGCAAATAGGACTTTAGGTGTGAACTTTGGGAAACTTGGTTGCAGTTCAGGATCATTCCTGCCCTCACACAGAGAGCAATTTGCCTGTTTCTTGTTTTCTTTTTTCTTCCCCTCTCCCTTCCTTGCCATCTGGTCATTCACTCCATTTCACTGCGAGACCCGAGGGTTTTTTTTATTTATTGACAGTCTCAGACCTTTTTTCCTCCAAAATGGGCACTCTGCATGTTCTTCCACCTGAGTAACCTGGAAGCAGCCATTTAGTGCCTGCAGGTCATGTTGCAGTCAGTAAATCACCCTCCAGGATCCCTGTGGGGACCTGCTCTGCAAATGCAGCTCCCATTGGTGTCAGTGAGGATTATGAACATGAATAGTTGGCAGCTCTGGTGTGTCCTTTAAGTAGAGAAAAATATTTCCATTGAAAAATGCAAGTTTTAAAGTTAAAGCTGTGCTGCATTATTTAGTGCAGAAATTTTTCAAAAAATACCTTTTTTGCCTTTTTTTTTTTTTTTAACATGAGCTCTGTGTCATGGACAACCCCAACTGTAGCAGCTCTGAATTTGTTTGAATCTCCCATGCTGGGTGTTAATGGGAACAAGAGCAGTTGAACACATGCACATCAGTAGGGGACTCGGAAACATAAAAACGGAATTCTCTCCTGCCTTTTCCTTTCCTATAGAGAAAACAGGCCCCATTAGTACAGAAAGCTTTGGCAAGGTGGTATTTGCAGCCCGAGACTGGAAAGCAGCTGCCATCCCCAGTGTGTTGTTCAGCAGAGGACTTCACTTTTCATTGCTGCCAGTAATCCTATTTGCTCTGAGCACAAAATGCCAGCTGGATTTTGGCTGCTGGATGTGATGTTCTGTTACGAATGGGTCGAGGCAATTTTGTGCTGCAGTGGATCCAATGGAGCCACACACAGGGATGCACTGCCCAGCCACGGGTGGGGACTGTCAGCCCTTTCCAAGTCATGGTGTGATGGGAAGAGCCAGGCTGGGGGAGGATCAAACACAATTTTTGTCTCTAAAGCAAATGTTTTAGGAAGTGAACTTTTTTCCCCAGGCATTTCCAGTCATCCCTGTCATGCTGCTTGTGTATTTCCTTTGCAAGCTTTAGTCTGCTGTATTGCTGTGCTGAGCTACAGAATATTCCAGCATGCCAGGCTGGTGGGGAGGCATTGGTGGGTCCTGGATTGGGTCTGCAGAGTGGGGGGACCTCGGTGCCCTGTCAAAGGGCAGTACCAGCTGCCTCTCTGCTGATAATTCATCACTTGAGCTCTGTGTGCTTATGAAAAAGAGTTGTGTCCTTGGCACAGGATGTTCCTATTTACTATTTGTATTTATTTATATATTGCCTTTACTCCTGTAGACTCAAATACAGTGACTCTCACTGCTTTTTTCCTTTCTGGTCAGTCATCCAAAAAGACTGGTGGAAATGCTGCCTCTTTCCTTTCTTGTGATCTGTTTCACCACTCCCTTGTTCCCTCCAAGCTGCCCAAGAGCTCTGTGTGCTGATCCAAAGGGACAGGTGGCAAGGACAGAGAATGGGGTGACAGACCAGGGAGTTTCTTGAATTGTGCCCCCTTTTTACAACGAGATTTACTTCATTTTTCTAAGGCATCAGGGAGTGAGCTTGAAATATAAGGTGGTAGAAAAGCCCAATTCCAGTCTCCTATCCAAAATATTGTGTCTACCTGTTCTTGGCTCATGCTGAGCATCTCATGTCTCTGCTTTAAACTGCAGCCACTGGTTTTCTGGGGCTTTCAGGGCATTCATCTCACCTGTGTTCAGATGTAACCACTGCTTTGAGCTCCCAGGTGTCCGTGCTCACCTTGTACTCCTCTCATGGTGTAGTTATGCTGTGTCCATGTGGATCGGCCCCACAACATGCCCTGCACCAAAATGCCTTTTGTTCTGTTCCCTTTCTTAAAAGAATAAAAAGCCCCATAATGCTGCCTTTGCCCAACATACTCTGATGTTGATGACTGATGATTGCTGCCTATTCCAGCTTTTTATCTCAAGCTTTTCCTCTTCTGCTATTAAATGTGACCCTCTTGTTTTCATTTGGTGCCTTTGTACTTTGTGCCTTCGAAGGGAAACAGTCTTCAGTTGATTTTATCCGTCGTTGCTTGTTTTTATTCCGTGTACAGAGCACTTTCAAAGGGAAGGGAGTGAATACATGTACTCCTATCTTATGTCCACCCTTTCAGATCTAGCTCTCCCCATGCTTTTCTGGTGTGGGTGACTGAGGAGGGCTCCCACACCCTGATGAATGCAGGCTGTTCTCTTTGTTTGGCAGCAGGATAAATCCTGGATGGACTCTTTGCATGGCTGTAGACCAGCACTGATGCCATAGAAGGGAAAAAAGCTCATTGTGGGGATGAGAGGAAGGGGCTCTGCCCTCCTGTGCAATTTCTCAAGCCAGATGCCCAGCCTTACAAATTAAGAAAATTCAGATTAAATCAAAACTATCTGAAACAAAAATAAAGCCATTGCAGAAACCCTTAATTAGTTATGGATTTTTATCTATCTGTTATCTCTTCTGAATTTTTCTTTTAAGATTGTGAGTCCCAACCTGAGAAACCAGTGATATATTCTACTCCTCAGAATAAAAAGGAAAAGCACCTAATCTTAACATTTTGGTGCTAACGCTCCATTTCTGTACTGGTACCTTCAGAGCCAGTTTTAACATTATATGAAGTTTAAAGGCTTTTCACTTTCAAAATAGCTTTTTAGTAGATTTTTTCATCTTACTGTGTTATCTTTTCAGTAGTTTCAGTAGCCAATAACTCTTCTGTCAGGTAAATGCACTTTACAATGCTTCCTTCAGCACAGAGCAAATATAGAGAGAGTAAAAGGTTTGTAATGCAGGAGAAATGACATTAATTCTGCTGTCCTCCTTTTCAGAAGAGCACAGGGAAAAAAGTACTGGGGTTAGTTACGTCAGGAGTAGGAAGATATCTTGAATTGTCATATTCAGAGGAGATAAATCTTTAATCACAGAGTAATTTCCATTATTGATGCAAAAGTGAAATCCTCAGGGGGAGGGGGTGAGAAATAGTTTTGCCCTGGAGATAGAACCTCAAAAGTCTGGGTATTAACACCAGCTGTTAGGTCTGATGGGCACTTGCTGACAGACTCAAGGGCTTTGTCCTATATGAGATTAAAGTTTCCATGTGTTAGCATTGGCTTCAGATGGAGTTAAACAAAATGGTGTGTCCACAAAATACAGGTGTCCTGGCTCAGACAACAAACAGGAAATTAAACAAGTGGAGAATTACAGAATTAGCACAAGGTGCCAAAGACCTGCATGCGGTTGCTTTAAAATAGTGTTTCTTCTTATTTCTTAGTCTTGGAACAGGAGCTCATTAAGGAGAACAGAGAATAGGAAAGGGGATTGCAAATTGTTATTGATTAGTGTTGGGCTGTGGAGATGTTTCAGTCTGGTTTCAAGCTCCTGGAGCATTTCCTGTTCACTCTCACTGACCAGCACTGAATTAAAGCTTGGGGAGCTGCTGCAGTCTCTTGTGCTAGAGCAAGGGGGGCTGCTTGGGCACATCTGGAGTCAGGAATTTGGCAGGGGGATGTTTGTATTTTTATGTGTATGTTGGTAGCATTGCAATTAAAAGCAATTTGCTCTACCTGGCCATGCACACACCTGAGTGCAGCTTTTGCTCCGTGGCTTGGCTTGAGCAGTGATCTGAGTACAGCCTTTGAACTGCTGAGCAGATTGAGCAGAGCTGGGTTAATTTCAGGGTTACCTGCAGTCTCAGTGCAATATGCACAATTGTCTTCATGACTGTCCCATTGGAAGATGTTTGGTTTGTTTGGATTTGCTATCATTTAAATGTGCTTTGTTCCTGAGTTTTTATGAACCTTAACAGATGAGCACTACATAATGTATGTAGAGAACATTTTAAAGACACATCCCGTTCTTACTAATTTTTAAAGGCAATCCCAAGGTGGGATGCACATGTTACCATTGGAACACATAATCACAGAATGATTATATGCAGGTGCTTTTATTGAAGAGCTCTGGGAATGAAGGGTACAGGGTACAGACCCAAATCTGACTCTGATATGGATTCAAGAGGGACATATTAATTATTAAACTTATATTGTTCTGTTGTATATCCAAGCATGAATTCTTGTAGTTTTCATCAGCCCCCCCCAAACATCGTTTCTCATGATTCTTAAACAATAATCATACTCAATTACCAAACAATCATTACATTTAACAATCATATTATCATATCATTATCATCATGAATCATCATTATCATATGATGATTATGCAGGTGCAGTTTCACATGATCTAGTAAAGACAAAGCCTAGGGCCTACGTAGTTTTGGTTCCCTTTCCCAGGCCTATCCAGGCCCCACCTTTCTTTCCACCTCCCCTGAACCTATTGTATACAATCCCCATGATTTTTAGAAGCATTTTAACCCTATGTTGTCACACAGTGTGCCTCACGTCTGCCTTGCACATCCCTGGAAGTGTTCAAAGCCAGGTTGTATGGGGCCTGGAGGAACCTGGTCTGGTGGAAGGTGTCCCTGTCCACAGTGGTGGGGTTGAAACAAGATGATCTTTAAGGTCCCTTTCAACCCAAACTATTCTATGATTCTAGGAAAACTATTTTATAAGGTACCCTTTCTTCTGTATCCCAGTGCAGATATAACACTTCTTTCTTCAGTATTTGTGTGATTGTAATTCTCCCCATAATGGACCTGTTTGGCTCCTGCCTCATACTTGTACTGTGTGGTAACGCTCCTCCACTCATAATCTATGAGGCTCTTAGGCATCTAGTTGGGAGAACATAAATGAAATGTCTTGGGGGGAAAAAAAATGTGAAAAGACACTGTGCAGCCTGAGTTTCTGTGCAACAGTTTCGAGCTGGAGGTTTATGCTGATTTAGGTGTGATGCAGGAGGGGCACTAATCCTGTTGCTGGGGCTCCTCCTCAATCAAGAAAAGTGTCCATGAGTCGAACACAAGTTTGGCTTTACCCAAGAGAAAAAAACACCCAAACACAAACCTGCACTAACACAAATCCCATTGCAACTTAATAGCTTTAATATTTTTTCCCCTTTTATTTCCAGCAAATGTCAACTTTTACGGAAAAGCATCAGTTCTCAGAAACAGACTTGCAAAATGAATCTGAATCCAGTCCCTAATTTTCACACAGAGCTCTCTGCTTTCCTTTATGTGTAGCAGTAAATGACACAAGCGTTGCAAGTTGTACATAGATATTGATAGATTCTATCTGGAAGATTTTACCCTTGTAAATTAATCTGCTTTGGATGAAGGGGCAGGAAAAGGAAGGGACAGTAAAAGACTCTATAGATTCATTTTCTCAATAGATCAAGCTGATTTGTTATTTGACATTATCATCCTAAAGATTTTCTTCCCCCTTCATAGCATGCATTGTCTTCCTTATCTCCAGCGAGGGCCTCAAGCAAGGAGGGCAGATTTAGATTAGATATTAGGGAAAAAAAATCTTCCCTCTGAGCGTGCTGAGGGCCTGGCAAAGGTTGCCCAGGGAAGCTGTGTCTGCCCTGTCCTTGGAACTGTTCAAGGTTAGATGGGGCTTGAAGCAATCTCACCTAGTGGAAGGGGTCCCTGGCCATGGCAGGAGGTTAGAATGAGATGAGCTTTAAGGTCTGTTCCAACCCAGACCATTCTGTATTCCTGTGATTTAATTACTGTATATTTAGCTTGTACCCTCTGCTGACCTCCATCGTTTTCTAATCTGTTGTTTCTACCTCTTATACATCTTTGGGTTGTGTTTAAACAAAGATTTAAAGATGTTTGTCAAGAACATGACTTTGTAAGGTTGAAGTGTGTGCCATGCACCTCTTAAAGAAAAGAAAATTAAATGCTTCTGGAGGTGCCAACACTGTGGTGATACTGATGGAGGATTCTAACCTGCCATGATGAAACCTTCTGCAGCAGCATCTGAACAGTTTAGTACACGTCAGATGATTTTTAAATTTACATAGAGCTGAATTCAAGAGAAATGTAATGAGGAAACTGAATGGGTATTAATTATGAAAGCTTATCTATTCCTCTTCCAATTAAAAATAAATAATCAGAATAATGTTCTCCTTTTTGTTACCACAATGATGAAATGTCTTTCTGCTTCTGTTCTTTGGCCTCAATGAGCTTTATAAACTGATATCTGAATGAGAAAATAAATAGGAAACTGGGAAAGTCTTTCTATCCAATCTGAAATAACATTGCATTTGTGCATATATAAGGGGAAAATAGGCATACAGTAAACAAATTGATTTATTTTCTGATAAATGGCCTTATTGCAAAATAATGAGACAAAAAATAGAAAAAGATTTCTGTGAGACTGAAGAATGCTTCTCAGATGGCTTCCTATGTCCGTCCTTCTGGCCTTAATACAATGTAAAACCTCAGACTCTAGCCATGTTGAGTTGTTAATTAGTGTTGAAGAGTGGCTTGTTTTGCAAGATGATGAACTTCTAACCTATGTAAATTACTTTCTTTGCAACTAATAAATGGAATAAATTATGCCTTTTCCATGTAGTACAGTGGGGCTCATAAATACTTCATGCAGTTTGTTGGTAGTTTCACTTGGTCACCTTTCCCATTTCTGTTTCTGATAATCCTTGTAAGAGTGAGGAATTCAGTCACTTTTAATAGTTCCATAAAAAGCAGTGGGAGGCATGTTTCATGCCTGTGAGCTGCACTCCAGTCTCCTGCCTGTGGGATCCACCTTGATGCAATCATGGTTACTGGTGCTGCTCCAGATGAATTAGTTACTTGGATGAAGACAGCAGTGCTTATACAGTCAAACACTCCCTTTCCTCTCCATTTGCACTGCTCTGTTCTGTTTCACACCCTGCAGCTGTCCTTGCTGGGCTGAGGGTCCCACAGCTGAGTGAGCTTGTGGGGAGCTTTAGTTCTTCAGAGGATTATGCAGATAATAATTGAATTAAAGAGCTGCTGTCAACATTACAAGGTTCTGGCAAAGATAACTGATGTTAGCACTCTGCTTGCAGACATACAGGTTTCAGAGCTCTTGGACTAGGAGAAGCACATCAGGATTCCCAAATACTTGAATATTTCCTTTCTGGCAGTTTGTAGGTTATCTTTCTTATCCCCTTACCAAACTGAGCTGTTTAACCAGGAGTTTTCTGTCTGGGAACACAGAGTAAATTATACTCTGAACAAAATGAATAAGGCATAAATATAGCCAGGGTTTCTGGGGTTTTTCCATAGTAACTGGGATTGATGGAGGAAAGATCAAGTATTTTATATTTTTTAATAAGCTGGTTCTTCGACAAATCTTTGATGTATCATTAAAAAACTTTAAAATCCCATCCTAATAAAAATGTTTGTCTTCAGTTATGCAGATTTTATATTACAAATTAAAATACCAAAAATACTTGAGGCTCTTAAGAGGGTTTTTGCTGCTGTCAGGGCAGGGTGCAGCTGTCACCTCCTCAGATGTGACCTGGTGCATTAAATCAGAGCAGTACCTTGAATGAGGAGGCAGCAATAACCTTCAGCAGGATGCGTAACACAGTCCTTGGCTGGTGCAAGCTCTGAGAGATCAATTTTTAGTGATCAAGGCAGCCCACGAAGTACTTTGCTGTAGTTGTACCTGAATTACATTTATAGAGACAATAATAGCTCCTGAATCTTGATTTTTAAATAACTTTAATATCAACAACAGCCTCCAGGTCTTCTGAGGAACATTGTGATGGAAAAGGCAAGTGCCTGTACTGATGCAGGTCCTACCACTGAGAGGAGGAGGAGGATGCTGGACCAGAGCTTCCTCAAGTCCTCATTGTTTGGGCTGTTCTGACTTACAGCAGGCACTGATAAATAATACAACCTTTACAGCGAGGTCTCCCTGAGGTCACAAAATTTGCGTTTGTGAGGATAATTTGCAAAAATTCTGGAACAATTAGTAAAGTAAGTAAAGAATTGTCAGATATTCCTTCCATTGACTGTGCTTTTTGCACTGCTCAGAGATGCTTTGACCTTCTAGTTTATTACAAGTCAGGAAAAGTCAATATTTCTTAGCTTGCCAAGTTGGAGGAATTTTAATGAGTTATTGAGTCAAATAGTTAATCCTCCAATAACAGACTTTTTTCCCTTTCAGATATACAGTGATAAAAACAAAGGCTTAATGGGGGCCAGGAAAAATGGGGTTTTGTTAGAAACTCTTGCTTGTCTCTGTGCACATGATTTTAACCCCTTGACCACAAGCCTATGAGATGGAGCTTCAACACTGGAACATTCTGTATTGGCATGAAATGCTGGGCAGGCAGGGGCTGTGTTGATGTTAGCAGGGAATTTAACATGATAAAATGGGATTGAAATATCTGGTACTGATGCTTCTCACATGTCTTTTACATGTGATAACGGGCTATGGATGAGATCTGGTCTATGCTTCTACATTGAACTGCTTGGCTGCTGGAAAAATCTTTGAAGGGAAAAGCTCTGGGTGCACCTTAGAAGACGTTGTGGCACTCCAGTTGGCTGTAGGATGTTTTCCACTGGGTGCTGCAGCACATCTAGGGTCGTGCTTGCACTTGAACATCCTCTGAGAGCTGGCACACACCAAAACCTGTCCAAGAGCCAAACCTGCATGTGGTAAATGTAGAGAAAAGGGATTTGCTTCCAAACCATCTTGCTGGTCCAGACCGAGTCCCTGGCTCAGGGGCAGCCAGAGTCTGTGCCTGTTAGGAGGCTGTGCAAGGCTGGCAGTGTTTTTTTTGCACAAGGAAAGGCTTATTCCTGGTATAATTATGGCTTTTGCAATTCCCCTTTGTAATGCTCAACTTGGTGAACTCCAATTAGCATAGAATAATCTAATTTCCTGGAACTCTCTTTGTTGAGTGTAATGCTAATTATTGTACTGAGTAGTGGCTTGTTTGGAAGTGCCCTCTCCTATGTGAATTATAGTAATGTTCTCTGTAAGCCTTTAAGTGAGGAAACTTCATAAACAGAAAACGTTATAGCACAAGGGCAGTTTCCTTACCCTTTTAATAGTATCAGACAGCGCAGTAATATTCAGAATATCATATCCAGTGAATTCTTAAAAGTAGTAGAAAGTTATTTTTCACTATATGTCATTACTCAGAGTGTAGGAATAGATACTGATGGCTGCTTTTACAATGACTAATGTTTTCCCATCAGTGGTATTCAGTAACATTCCTTTCAGTAATAGTTTTTCTTGGGGGTTATGCTTTCAAAAGCTCTCAGGAGTTGTTTGTCTGAGCTTTCCTTGAAACCTGTGTGGATTTTAGCCTGGAGGATATTCTGCTTCTGGGTGGGAACTCCTGGCTCCCAGGGTGAGAGTTGGACTCTAAATGTGGACAGGAGCTGAGTGCTGACATTTAGGGCACTTTTGCTGAATTTTGTGGCTGGAGTAGTGTAGGGTTTCAGAACTGCTTTCTGAATGTAACTCATGGTCAAAGTGTGGGCTCTGAAATGCTCTCACTGGGTTTTATTCTAGGCTCTAGTTCCATGAAGAGCTAAAAGAACAAAAGGTCATGCATCCATCACTCTCCAATAAAGCACTTTGAGCACAGGCTCAGTGTTGTGAAAAGGCAGAGCTGGAGGCCTGGGGAGCGCAGATCTGAGCACTCCCTTCAAGCTGCTGCTGTACAAAGGGGAGCGTTGTTTTTTTTTCCTCCAAAACCTTTGTTGCTGCTGCTGCTGCTGCTGTCGGGGCTGTGCTGCTGCAGCAGCCATGTGTGGTCTGTGGAGGCCAGTGTGGTTTACTGGTGGTATTCTCTGCTCTCCCCAGTGCTCTACGGGCAGGACGGGCTGCACGCGTCCTGTGAGAGGAAGTTCTGCGGCCGGGGCAGCACCTGTGTGCTCAACAGGGACACCAACCTGCCTGAGTGCAGGTGTGTCCAGGACTGCAAGCCCAGCTACATGCCTGTCTGTGGCTCTGATGGCAGGTTCTATGAAAACCACTGTCAGCTGCACCGAGCGTCGTGTCTGCAGAGGAAGAAAATCTACATTATCCACAGCAAGGACTGTTTCTTCAAAGGTAGGGCGTTGTTGAAAATAAATACTTCTGCAGGGCTTTCATCAGCTGTCGTAGTCCTGGTAAATGGCTGAATGGTATGTTTTATTTCTAAGAGCTTAATTTTTCAGGGATGATTTATTCCAGGACAGCAGAGAACATACACAATGTTTTATGCAGCTATTAAGCCCCTGAGTGCCATCACCGTGCAAAATGTAATCATACTGGGAACTGGTAAATAATTAACATCACTGTATGCATTGTGTGCACTGTAGTTGTGCTGCTCAGTACTTTCAGCTGCCAGTGTAATAACTTTTTACAATCCAATTCATTTGAAAAGGCTTTGAACAAGACAAAGATGTTAAGAAAAAGTAGATGGTATAAACAAAAGTTTGCTGCAACATTGAGAAACTAAAACCTAGTTAGGCAAATGACAGGCAAAGGAAAGGAGCTGTTTAAATGAAATAAGGATTGGGGACAGACTTTAAATAAATTTAAGGAGAGTTTTGGTTACCAGTGGTATGCATACATCTGGAGCTCTTTTACTGGTTCAATAGCAAATTTCATTATCATCTTTGCACCAAAGCCAGTCCCATGCCTTTCCCATTAGTATTTTGTATGCCATGTACCATCCTGTCATCAAGGGAGACTGCAGGAGTAGGAGCATGTGATAAAATGCCAGGGAATGGAAGAAGCTGTAAATTATTTTACTTGTAATGAGAGGTCTCATAAAGGGCCTCACTAGAATATATCTTGAAAGCTCATTGTCAAATATGACTCTATGTACCTACAGGAAGATTTGAGTGGGTTGTTGCAAATATATCCAGTGACATTTACGTGATCAAATATGAAAATAATTCCTTTATCTTCAGCTCACTTAAACCCCCAAGGAGATTGGCTGTATACAGAGCTATCCATCATGAGTTCTTTGCTAACATGATGCTAGAACAGCCTATTTAAGAAACAAGAGCCCATTTGAAGTCTTATTAATATGTCCCTGTGATACCCTTTGGAGATAGAAAAGCAGTGCCATTCTTGTGTCTTTCTGTGACCAAAATTTTTGCAGCAGTATGTAGGCACTGCTGTGCATTGCAAAGTTTCATTTATTTTGAAGATCTGACTGTGGAAAGGACAACACAGCTGGTCAGAGCATTGGTTTGGTGAACACCCTGGGTTAGTTTGTCACAGGGAGCCTCTAAATTTACCAAAGCAGGTAATTAGGATCAATAGACCTTGTAGAAAGTTAATAATGGAAATGGGTCACCCAAAGGAATGTTTCAAGCACATGAGCATATCAAGGCAAAGAGGGATTTTTTGCTTGTCACATTAAAAAGGAACATCTGAAAAGGAAACTTGTGCCTTGCTCCAACTGCTGGGCCTCTGCCTCTGGGTATCAAGTCAGGTGAGGGTATGGGTCAGGCTGGAAACAGTGTCCACCCCTGAGTAAGATGCAGGTGGGCCTCTGCAGCATGAGAAACCTTGCAAAGAAAGGGAAAGATGAGAGATGCTCAGCAACCCCCCACTCAACTCAGGGGATTTTCTTCCCCTGACTACCAAAAAAAGTCCTTGGGTTTTTCATTCTTGACATCACCCACCTTTTTATGACAGTGCATCTGGCCTGGGTTTTCATTTGTTCCTTATCACATATAGTGTTAAAGAAAATGAGTTCTTATTGCAGTAATCAGCCCCTGCAGTGGCTGTATTATGCCTAATGATACAATGTCACGCTTGAATACTTCCCTGAACACACCATGAAATGATGCCAGAAAGTAGGAGTTTTGTGTCCCAGTTTAAAGTAACCCTCGAACTCTTGCCAGGGAGCACTGCTTAAATCTGCCTTTCAGCAGAATAACAGCTTTATGGAAGGGAAAAAAGAAGGAAGCTCACTTCTCTTCCCACGTGAATAAATAAAAATGTACTTCACACCTCTGTCTGCAGAGATAACATACAGAAAAAAGTTTACCTTAAGTGGAGAATAATCCCACAGAGTGGGACTCCATAGAAATACTTGACTTCAGCCCTTTTTTCTGCCATGCAGTTCCTGAGTAACCTTCTGTGTATTGCTCTGTTTATTGGCACTTTAGTCTCCTATTTCTAAGTCAAGATTTCTTTTAAATCCTAATTTTCAGTCAGCAATTAAGGTACAGGTTTTTAAGCACCATTATAAGTGTAACATGAAGTGTAAGACTTTGACTGGAGAAAAACCTTTAAGGTACAAAATCAGACTCCCAAAATGGTTTGGGTTGGAAGTGACCTTAATGATGCTCCTGTTCCAACCCCACTGATGTGGTCAGGGACACCTTCTGCTAGACCAGGGTGCTCAGGTGTACATCTGGCACTAAGCACATGTTTTCTGTTTGCTTTCGATCAAGTAGATAATTTTATTATTTGGGTACAGTTGGACTGATGAGTGGCCTATTTAATGTTTTTTAGTCCCAGTTGACTTGTTCAATTAAGACTTAAATTCCTGTGTAGAGCTGAGGGACACTGCAGACTGGATGTTTGTGTGTGCTCTGCCAGTTTGCCCAGTTATCAGTGACAAACTGGATGGACTTAAGGTAAGACAGAGATCAAATACCCTGATTCTGCTTTGGCTGAGCTAGGTCTATCCACAGTAAACTGATAATAAAGCAAACAGCAGAGATTTGTTTTCTTTTGTGTATTTTGGGACAGGATTTTTTGATCTTTTAGCATATTTATCAGATGTGAAGTGCTTTGTAAGTACTAGTGGATAGCAGATACTCCTGTCTGAGTAGTAACATTGCTCCATTTGGGCTACTACCTCAGTAGCCCAAATTTGCATTCTGTACCAGCAATAGTATTAGGAAGAGCAGGAGAGAATTTGCCCCTGGGAAAATTACTGATCTCTCCTTGCCCCAGCCTGGAATAAAATCGCTCCTTGAAATCTGGAGAATCCAAAACATTGAAAAAACTTGTGGAAATGTGAATGAAGCAACCAGAGATCTCAGCAGGAGTGATCTCCTCAGGCTTTGTCCTGCAGCCTCTGTTGCAGCGCAGTTCCCTGTACACATAAATGCATTCCATTTTCCTCAGTTGATAAATGATAAATGTTAAATAGGTGGGAAACTTCACTTGGGAGTTTGAAGTCACAAGGGAAATACTGTGAAGCAGAAGCCCTAAACCCAGAGATCTCAGGAGAAATGTCAATCCCACTCATAGCCATTGACATTCTGCTTGATCTGGTTGTCTTTCCTGGTGTGAAATACAGTTTGGTTTTCCCATAGGAAAATGTTCTATTTAGGATTTTTCTACCATGTGGCAGGTTTTTTTCATTTTCTCTGTTTTCACTATTTTGTGAGTTTCTGTAGTCATTTGATTGGGGTGTTGGTGATTTTTACTGCGTAAGAAAATACATAAATATAAAAGTGCTTTTACTGTGTGCTGAACTGGTGAGGAAAGAAGTTTTTCTCCTCTGAAAGCTCTCCCAGTACTCATGAAGACTGGGAAAATAGCTGTGCTCATAATGACAATTGTCCCACGGATGTCCAGCATGAGCACTTGGCCTGAAAATGTTCCTATTTGAATTAATGCCTTGGATGATGAGGTTATATAATTTTAACACAGTATTTTGGACTATGATTTGCTTTTTCATAGCAGTAGTCCCCTTTTTTCCACTTTTGTTCATTTTTCTTTCCTTTTGAGTATCTACACCCACTCTGTCTCTTCCCTCACTTTTGTCTCATTATTTTTGGCCGGTAAAAGCTGTGCAGACACTGTTCAATAATTTTTCTCCCTAACCTTCTACCTTCCTCCAGAATCATCAGAGCAATGCACTTCCCTAGCAGTTTGCATACATTAGAGAAATTCTGTTTAGAGCTGTGCTTTTCTATTTGCAGGATTTAGGAGTAATTTTTCCCTTTCTTTCTTTCTTTCTTTCTCTTCCTGCTTTTTTCTGCTTGATCAGCAATCTCAAAGCTCCTGTGCATCAGCCAAGCCCTTGCTAGAGGAAGGCAGCCATGTTTGCCTGCCCAAGATCATTCATTATTTTCTGTGGTTCTGACATCCTCTCTTTATCCAGGTGGATTGGGTTTTTTATAAAAAACTCAGCTTTTCTTGCCAGCCTGCACAGCAGCTTTGTGCTGCAGCTGGTCAGATTGAGTTTGTGTTCTGGCATGAATTCAGTCCAACTTAGTTGATCAAATTCTTGAACTTTCCACACTATACCTGTGTTGATTACTTAATATATTTATTTTTTGTCCATTTGCTTCAACTTGTACCAAAGCTCTAATTTTATGAAATCTGACAGAGTTTTATGCAGAGAGACAGTGTGCTGTAAAAGCATGTTCATGTCTGGTATTCCAGTCCCATTCTCTTCCTTCCTTCCTTCTCTGCTGAAATGTCAGTATTAATTTTTCAATAATTTTGTCCCATTGCTTAAAATGTATGTATTTTTTTTTCTTTTAAGTACGTATCTGACAGTAATTTTCCTCCTTATACAAGGTCGTTTCTTGTCCCATAGTAAATCATAATTTTGTACATATTTTGTACAGAATTTCATAAGAAATCTCTGTGAAAAACCACCTGCCTTTCTCCTTTCTGTTACACACACAGTCCCACTGTTTGGTTTGAGGCTTACACTGTTGCTCAGAACAGTATTTCATGCCATGAATTTATATATAAAGTCTTCAGAAGTGTGCATGCCTGTGTGCTGTGTTGCTGTGCATGTGCACACGTGTGAGTGTGTTTGCACATTGACAGAGCCAGAATAATGTGTTCTCTGAGGACATTTATGCACAGGTAGTGTAGTAGAGGATGGGACCTGATCTGCATGGAGAGAGAATGAGAAGCACAGGGCACAGCTGAAATGTGATGCTCAGCCTGATGTAAGGAGATGGCTTTCCTTTGGAGATTGGTTGAGTGCTGGGACAGGCTGCCCAGGTGCCATCTCCATCTCTGGGAACAGCCTTGAGCAACCTAGTCTGACCCTGCACTAAATGTCTTTATGGAAGCCTCTTGCAACCCATATCATCCCATAATCTTATGATTTCATGACTTTAGGTAATGGCATCTTTCATTTTCAACTACTTTATCTTTCTTCCAGTTCTCAAAAAGTTTTTTTTCTAATTAAGGAAAATGATAATCTTCTGCATGTTGACAGAAAATTTTCTATGCTTGAATGTAAATAAATTACAAACCTGGAAAAAAACCAATCAAGCAGGCTGATAACTCATATCACTGCAGTAATCTCAAATACATATGAATTCAGCCTCAGGTGGTGGTGGTTTATTTCCTCTGCACTTTATTTGTTGTCCATGTGTTAGTTCTGTGCTTTGTTACTTCCAGAAGTAATTTGTTCTGTGGAATAGCATTTCAAAACATCTCTGGGAAGGTGTTGAACGTTTTGCTCATTCATTATGTGCCTGTGCAGAGCAGGCAGACCCGCTCCATTGCCAGTTTGGAGACTGGAAGGAAATCTGCTCCATTTAACACTCTCTGTCTTTCCAGCTGGAAAAAATCTGAGTGCGAACTAATGGCACTTTTCCCAGCTGGCAATTAATATTTGCCGATTTAACTTTGCAGCAGTGCTGACAGACTGCCTCGGTGGCAATGAGCTGGGAAGGGGCTGCTGGGAGGAAGGCAATTAATCCCTGTGGGAGGAGGCTGGGGGCTTTGACATGGAGGTCAAGCCCCCAATGATCATTTCAGTGTCCAGTGTAAATATATTAGGAGTTTGAAGCGTTACAAAAAGAGATAAGTGCTGTATAAAGTGAAGGAATGCGTTGGCTGTCAGTAGAGCTGATACAGTTCTTAATAAACTGAATTCCAGCGGGATTCCTTTCTATTCCCACACCACTTTCTCAGCTCCCTCCACTTAGTCTTTTGGGGAGGGATCAGTTTTACCTGGCTTTTCAGGCTGACTGCTCTTAAATGTGATTGATAGCTTTACACCTAATAAACAGACTTCATCAATCTTTGGGGTAAATTATGGAAATTCCATTGATTTATGTGAGGATACGAACAAGGGACTGCTACTCTGCTCCTAGCTTTGCTTGTAGGAATTTTCTGGGAATAGGTTTAAAATCTTGAAAAGTATTTTCCATTTTAAGAGCAAATTAAATACATTCCTGAAATTCATGGAAGGGAAATTTTGGCAGTCAGTTGTGAAACTCCCTGGTATAGGTGAGCTTTCACTGGAAATTAAATGCCAATAACAAGAGTGGGGAAAGTCTAGGCTTAAGAAGAAGAATCAAAAATATCAGAGATCCTAAAGAAGTCTAACAAAAAGAGATCTTTAATTACATTATTATTAATGGAAAACCTTTGCTGGAGACCTCATGGCCATAATGGGAATCCCACAGGTGGGATGGAAAGTGGGACAGGAATACTGTGATGGACACTGAATTTGACATGGTCAATCAAAAGATGAATTATGCCCACTGGAACTCCTCACAGTAGGGCCATTACCTGCTTCTGCTTGGCCAAAAATCTGCTTCCCTGGTGCTGGGACTCTACAGAGACCAGTGACAGATTTTAGTTCCAGTCAGTAAAGCTGAAATGGAGGAACACATACCATGGATGAAGCTAGTGGAAAAAGTGGTGTCATCTAATGTCATCCCTATCCAGCATTCTTGGTGTTTTTATAGCTGCAATTTGAGGCAATAGCCATTTGGGGAGTGCAGGAGTAACTGTGATGTGGCTTTTTTTTTTTTAATATGAAATTGTGTAACATTTGCCTACAACGGTCATGACCGCGACCCCCATGAACAATTTTATTTGGTGACTGTTATCTGTCTCATCTTATTCAGGGCCCAGTCTATTAATCTTCTCCAGTTACCAGTCTTGATGTGTATGGCCACAATATCTCCCAAAAAGCTTCATATTATGTATCAGCTAGTGAACAAAGGAATTAAAGGACATTTCAGCAGCAGTATTAACATCTTAAAAAGGAAAAGTGAGAATTAATGTTTCGGACCTGTTTCCTTCCCCCTTGAAACTGAGGATGTACTGGTTGAACTGGAGTCACTGAAGCCCAAGGTTAATGGAATGGGCAGCCTGGCTCCCTTGCTGGAGGACCATGCCAGCACCCAGCACTGTGTAGCATGAAAGTAAGTGGAGAGGAACTGCTTACATGTTGAAAATAGAAAAGCTCAGCCTAAATGTCCATGGTGTGGAGGAAGACAATACTGGCATGAGGTGGTCTCAGTTTGAAGCACCCCAAGTTTCAGTTTCATGTTCTTGAGGTCAGGGAAATGAGATGCAGGTGGCTTTAGGGAGGCATCTGCTCCAAGCCTGGGTCTGCTAAACCTTCACTGCAGTGCTCTCAGGAAAGCTGAGAGGTGATAATGAAGCTTTTTTTGATGCACAACCTTAGTGGTTGTGATGGGGGATGGAGCAGAGGAGGAGGATGGAGAATCAAATTAAAGTGTGTGGGAAGAGAAGCAGGGAGGTGATTTGTATTTACCAGTGGAAGTTCCTGTGCCAACTTTGGAGCTGCTATCTGCAACACTCATTATGTCAGGGGGTGTTTGTCTTTCTTTTTTTTATCTATTTTTGTGTACTCTTTGCATCTGACACGTGCTTGTTGTGATTTGGTGGCTGTCTGAACTCACTGTGTCCACATCACTTTTCTTTGCAAGTCACGTTCATGTTTATTGTACATTAATTTGGGAGCTCAAACCATACTTAAATATTGAAGAGCCTTATGTAGGAAGCATTAAAGAAAGGTTTTGCTTTTTTTAGTGTGTTAAATTTAATATTAGCTCTCACCATTCCCTCAGTGATTTTCCAAAATGCTCAAAGTGGTGTAAAACTGGAGAAATGCCAGCAAAGTGGGGCATGATATTACAAAGTCATGATTAAAAAGTGACACATTTACTGAGCTTCTGCATTGCTGAACCTCTCACAGTCCTGAAAAGAGCTTGGATGCTCAAAAGTTTATCTGCTCTTTTTCCCAGCTCAATTATCTTAAAAGTCTTTTCCAAACTAAAATATTCCTTGAAGTGTCTACATCCATAGTTTTCCCAGTGGAAGGAAAGACTAGCACATGCCTAGTGATTTCAAATGAATGAAAACAAATACTGTAGTGCTTTTGAAGTCACCTTTATTTCCCTAAAATTACATAAATTGTATCAACAGAAAAATTTCTGATTTACTTAAGGTCTCCACAAGTCACCTTTTGAGAAGCAAAATGCAGCTTGATGCCAGGGAACTCTCCACAGGACATCTCCAGCTCTGTGCTGAGACAGGGGCCAGGGAAAACCTTAATTTCATAATAAATCAAAAAGCTCCAAACCTGAGAGAGATAGAGAGATTGTTTTAAATGAAAACTGAAAAGGTTAAAAGGTAGAGATGAGCATTAAAGATTAGGATGATTAGATCATGGTAAAGGGCACTGGAAGCTGAATGAAGGAAAACAAATGGCGGAATAAATTTTAGGGCTCGGGGAGACTGAGGCAGGGAGTCTTAGAAATGCTTTAAAGATAAAAAGAACTGATTAAAATAGCTGATTAAAAGCTATTCAGCCCAAATGCTAATTTTTCTGGGTGCTCAGTATAAAAATCCATGGAGCAAATTGAAATTCTGGGTGCCTGGGAATACCGACAGGCTGGATGCTGCAGATTCAATTAGGTGGCTGCAAGGAAAAAGCTGGTCCAGCATCCCCCAGCCTTGACTCCCTTCCTGCCTCTCCCCACCGGGATTTAACAGGCACTTCTTGCTAATAAGCTTGAGAGGGCTGAATCCTACCAGAGATGTCCTGAAGTCATGGGAATACTAGTTAAAATGAGCACTCCACAGCATGGGGTACTGATAAAGCCCTTTGTAATTTCCCAGTTATTTTTTTGCATGTAGAATTGAAGCTGTTCTCTCGTCAGGGGCTCACAGAGTGCCAGGGGTGAGGTTATCTGCCTTTGCTTGCCTGCCTGAAATGGAACTGTTCCCACAAATAATAAAATTTGACATAGGGAGGTAATGAGTGATCTGAAGATTTATTCTGTCTGCTCATGACTTGAAAGCTCTTTGGGTAGAAACATTTTTTCCTGTTAAAAACCCTATTAATAGAGATTAATTTCAAATGTAAAGCACATAGTTACTTATCAGTGTAGGTGTAGGAATGGGGGTGTGTAGGAGCATCATAGAATCATCATTCACTGGTTTGGGTTGGAGGGGACGTTCCTCTTCATTCAGTTCCAGCCCCCTGTGCTGGGCAGGGACACCTTCCTCTATCCCAGGTTGCTCCAAGCCCCATCCAACCTGGCCTTGGACACTTCCTGGGATGGGGTAGCCACAGCTTCTCTGGGCAACCTGTGCCAGGGCCTCACCACTCTGACAGGGAAGAATTTCTTCCTAATATCTAATCTGACCCTGCTTCCTGACAAGGTGAAGCCATTCCCCCTTGTCCTTGCTGGCTGTTGGTGTAGGGATGGGGGTTTGTGTAGGGATGGGTGCTGTGGTGGCACGGGGGGTCTGTGCCCCATCCCTTTGCCCAGAGCTGGTTCAGGTGGCCCCAGTGCAGTCCAGGGGTGCAGCATTCAGCCATGGATCACACAGTGCAGGCACCAATTGCCCAGCTCCTTCCTGTGGATTAGCACTGCTGCTCTTGCTGGCACCTTCCTGTGGGGTCTGCTTCACTGCTGGAGTCAACATGTAAATCCCATTACCTCTAATTGACTGGGGATCAATCACATATTAGAGGAGTAAGAGGAAGGTTTCCAGGTGAGATTTAAATGGAAGGCCTTTACTGATAATATTTTGCATTTTCCATCAAAGTATCTTAGAATGCTTTACAAAGATTAATGAATTAGACCTCACAACACCTTTGCATGCCAGCAAAACAGTAATTCCCCCATTACAGAGGCGGAACTGCAGTCTAGAGGAGAGCCAGTGACTTTGTCAAGGTTGCAGAAAAAGGCATCAGAACTCATGTTAAATGATCCCAGCTCTAAGTACCCTTTCCCTGTAAAATCCCCTGGCATGTGCTGGTTTTTCTATGGGTTTTGACAGGGGTGAAGGAGGGGTATGGCTGGGCCATACCTACAGACCACAGAATCCTTGTGCCCAAGCAGGAATGAGACTGGTAATGAGTGGTCCAAAGAGAAGCATTTAAGTGTGGGGTTGTTGTGTCCTTGGCATGCAGGACAGCAGGGTTTGAAAACCATCCAGCTGCTGTCCTGGCATAAAGAGATGACCCATGTTTGGATTTGTGGCTCTGGAAGGGAAAGGAAATACTGGAAATACACAAGATCTATTGCAGCTTCCTCATCTCATAATGATCTTGGTGAAAAAAATACCTCTGTTGTAATGAACCTGTGTGATGGAGTGAAACAGAGCTCAGTCTCTTCTGCTCTTTAAGTTAAAAATTGAGAAGGAATGAGCTATGCAATGGAGAGGGAGCTCACAGTTGAAATGTATCTAAGTATTTAAATATTTAAATGGAACCTTTGTGGTAAAAAGTTGATTGGTGTGATGTGTCCAAAGGAAGACATTTTTATTTACCTTTTGAATAAGGGCTGTTTGTACTGCAAACAGCCTGATGGACTGAACAAAGGCTCACCTGGAAGAGGTTTGCCTCTATCCTATGGGGTGGATAGGGTTTGTCTCTTCCTGCAAGTGACTGCAGTCTACTGTCAGGATCTGTCAGGGCTTTCCTCTTCCTTCCTTCCTTCCATGCTTTTAGTCTGCCATGCTGGCAATTCAGTTGAGAGTTTTGCTGTTTTTCAGGAATAATGAGGGGGATTTTATTTTTCAAATTATTTCAGAGTAATACATGAAATTTTAGTGGGGTTTTATTTTTTAATCCTTATTTACCTGTTCTGGCACAGCAGCTCGCCAGGAGGTATTGTGACAGGTTTGGAGATGTTGGTCCCTTTTGGTCCTTCTGCAGTGTTTGGACATGTACAAGAACCCTGAGGGAACAGGGCAGTCTTGGGCATCCTTGTCCAACACCAGCCAATCTCCTCACCAGAGGTTTTCCAGTGAAATTCATGATGCTGAATGCTAGTCATTGTACAGGTTGGATATTTTTTCATTTTATCTAGAGCAAGCCAAATACTGTGAAAACATTTGTGGTGAATATTTAGTTGTATTGTCACATGCAAGCATTTTGCTGTATCCATGGCCCTGTAGTTTGCCATTCATGAATATTTTAGCAAATTGGTTTACTAACAGGAGTGTTGCCAGGAAGCAAATGTTCCTGAATATTTGTAGAAAAGCAGATTTAACTTTGGATTTGCAGTTACTTGCTGTGGGAGCATTATCTAAGCCCCATCTTAATGCTCCTCTGGGAGGACCAGCATAGCCAATTAAAGCAAATCTTGTTTGGAAATGTGATTCTCATAACCTCCCCATGAGTAAACTGATATAAAGTGTTCTATCTCTGAATAAAGACTGACAGACAACTGAATCAGCCATGTGCAGCTCACCCTAGGCACAGCACCGGGGTGCCCTGCAGATAAACTGGAAGCAATAGCCACATCTCTTGAGGGCTTGCAGGAATCTCTGATATTTGGTCTGGTTTTTTGGATCAAACCTGTGCTGAGGGAAAGATTTAGAGTGATAGATTTTTGATTGGCATGTCCCATGTAATGTGTAAGTTTTTGAAGGGTAACTGTCCTCTGGGTTCTGCTGCATTTGTGTGGCTCGAGTTGTAAAACAGTGTTAAAAGAAAATTGCTGCGGTGCTGTTTTCATATGGCCCGTTTTCAAGTGTCTGTACTTGAATTCTAGAATAACTAGGGAAAAAAAATGAAGTGGTTTGAATACCTGCTCTGCTCAAGGACTCCAAGTGCTGTGAACTCACAGTGAGCTGTGCAGAGGCTGTGGCAGTGCAGGACTCTGGTGTGGGTGTTACAAGTTCAGGGTCTTGAAGGGAGGGGAAAGATTTTGGTCCACCCAGAGTGGAGCACCATCTCTGTCTCAAACACTCCACTGTTCAAGCTGTACAGACACATGACAGTGGTGTGTGGTGAGGGAGCTGCTCTTTCCTGTGGACTCAATTCCATCAGTGAGGACAGAAATTGGATTTTAAGAAGAAATTCTTTCCTGTGAGGGTGGTGAGGCTCTGGGAACAGAGAAGCTGTTGATGCCCCATCCCTTGAAGTGTTCAAGGCCAGGTTGGATGGGGCTTGGAGCAACCTGGGATAATGGAAGGTGTCCTTGCTCATGGCAGGGTGTTGGAACTGGATGAAACGAGCTTTAAGGTCCCTTTTGATCCAACCATTTTATGATGATTCTGTGAAGTCATGTTCACGGCGCTGCACCTCTCCATCCACAGCTTCCCATTCCCTTCCCATTTGTTCCCTCCAGTAGTTACCATCAGACTTCATCCTTCACCCTCCTATAGGCATGTGTGAGATGTGCTCATTTTCTGGAGAGTTTTTTTCCTTAGGAATAGTTTCCCATAAGCAAACACTCAGGGCTCAGCCTATCTAAATGCAGCTGGTACAACCCTTACAGCATTTTGGAAGAGTTCTGCATCCAACATTTTAAGTGAGGTGCTCAGTACATCTGGAAAACATCTGTCTTAGATTCATAATTTGGCATTGTCATTCTTGGAGTGACTGTAAAACAGGACCTTGTGGAAAATGCTTAATACTCCTGGACACATTGTGTTTTGTGTTAATGGGGAAATGGCTTGTTAGGTCCAAACTAACTGGCAGAAAATCTTGCTGAAGTTGTGCAGTGTTGAGGAAGTAAAAGGCTGTTAAGGCTAAAATTTCAGCCTCTCTGAACCCAGGAGATTTTGGCTGCATTTTTACTGGAACAGAATTGAAAGCTAATGAAGGCATTTGGTGGCCCCACACTGGCTTTCAGCTAGCTTTTATTTTACATAATGAGTTGGGGAAAATTGGAGTGCAGTTACTCTGGGCTCACTTTAGAAATGTGAACAAGTTGCAGGCTGCTGTTCCAGGCTCGTCAGTTATAGCTAATTCCTTTGTCTCTTCTAAAACAGAAATGCTTTGTTTTCCTTTGCAAAAGGTGGCAGAGGTAGCACACAGGGCTGCTCCAGCTACAACCAGCCCAGGATAATCACTGGAGCCCTCCCCTCCTGAGCAGTTCTCTCCTAACTCCATCCTCTTTCTTGCCTGATGGGATTTTTGGCAGGTTTGTTTTTTAAGTCACATTTCACCACTTCCTTAAATTGATGGCAATTTCCTAATAGATGGAATTCAAATTGCTTCTTCTTATGTTTTCAGAAACACTGTATCTCTTTTTAATTTACTTTTTGTTTTTAATTTTCTGCACTGGGCTGAGGTGTTTTTCATAATGTTATATGAACAGACATCTCTTTTTTTATTCTCTTTCGTCTTTTCAGTCTTGGTGCATTTATCTACTTAACACTTCCTTGCAGTCACCTTCATAAAAGATGAAGAATTGGAGAAGTGTTGAAGAAATGCTTCGTTATCCTGTTTGATACTGTTACACCCATAAATGTGGATCTAGTCTGTACTAGTATCTCATCTATACTGCCTTGTTCACACAAGTGAAAGTTTTTGGTAACCTGAGCTCAGGGAATGCTATCCTCCTGAAGTTAGGTTCCCACTGGCAAGTGTTCTTTTGCAATAACTTAGTATCATGAAGATAACTTATTTTTACTGATACTAACATACACAAAATACTAGCAGTATTTAGAAAAGAAGCAGTATCAAATCCCCAAATCTTGTCTTCCTCCTCCTTGGAAAGGCTCCAGAGAATGCCATCGTCTCCAACAAGGAGCTGGAGAACTCTGACATTTCAAAGTAATCAGGTAGAATCACTGCATCTCCAGATATCTTTAACCTGTTTACTGACATTTCATTCACATCATCTCATAATGTTCATTGGATCAGAAAACAGCCTGGAGCCACATTTGCAAAATGCTTCACAAAATGTTTTGATCTGGGAATGTGAAATCATTGTATAGGATAAAGTATAGGCTGTTTATAGGATTATCGAATGGGATATCATAGCTCTTGATATTTTTTTTAAGCTTTTATGGTTTTCCCCATTTATTTGTTATTCTAATTTTCTCCTCCTTTTGGTCATGGAGTCATTTCCATACTCCCAGTGTCAGGCAGGAGGCTGCCCTGCTCTTTGAGGGGATTTGCTAACCAGACAGAAATGGAGTCAGCCCGTGAGGAGTGCAGCAATCCTGACAGATATTTTTAGCCATATTTCGGGTGCCTGTGTAAAGGGGCTGGTCAGTCAGGACACAGAGCTCAGCATTGCTGCTGGAGCACCAGTCAGGAAAGATAAACTGCAAATGGAAGCTAGAGTTTAAAAATGAGTGCAGAGCAGAGGAAAACATCAGCAGTGGAAGGATCAGGTCACTCAGCGTCTTCCTCAGCTGTATCCTGAAGTGTAAAAAACCTACAGTGGCTTTACCCAAATTCAGAAATGTGCCTGATGGCAACAGGCATCTGCAATCAATAAGTTCAAAGGAAGTTGGGAAAAGAATTATGAATGTTTGTTGTTTTCAAAAAAGAAATACCAATATTTAATTAAAATGCAGGAAGAGCATTTTTAGGGGCATTGGAAATTACATTCCAGCACTGCAGATGGCTGTTGCTCATTGTATGCTTTGGCAGAACTGTCATGGCTTTAGAATTATGGAGTTGGAAAACCTTCTAAAAACTTGTCCAAAGAAAGGTAAAAAAAATAATCTAATTTAGTGTGAAGAAAATACTTAGCAGTCTTGTAGAAATAATGTTCAGATTAACAGTTGGTCTGGATGAGTTTTTGAGTGAGTAGCTCCTGTCTAAAGCCAAGCCTAGTGAGGTTTATCCCTCTTGAGACAGTTCAAATACTGGGTAAACAGGAGCTTTATTTATGAATTAGTTTCTCTCATAAATCCTGCCTTTCTGTGCTGCATGAAGTTGAGAATGTTTCTAAGATACATGTTAGCATTAAGTTCATATTTTTTTAAAGTTCAAAACAAAAAAAAATACTATTTATATATATCTTCTGCTGTGACATTAATGGTAAATACTGTCAAGTGATCTTGGAGGTCTTTTCCAACCTTAATGATTCTGGGATGCCATGTGAGGAAACTCCCAAGCACTTTGGAAGATGTTGGTCTTAATTTTCCTTCACTATTGCATTTTGCTTGATGCTTGTTAGAGTAGGAAAAAACAACCCCCCAAATATTTCATAACGAAAAGCACAGAGCAAGTAAAACATCAGCTATTGATTTATTGCTGTTGTATTTCCACCATCAGTTTACAGTTATCTTTGATGAGGAAAGCATGAGCCCAATGATGGAAAGAGCTTTTTGTCAATAAGGGCTGTTTGTAGGAATTTAGTACCTGTAACAGATAGAAACTGGAAGGAGTGTTTTTCCCTCTGTGCCTTTTAGTACTGTGAATTCTCCCCAGATTTTAGAAGCAGTGAGGAGCTGGAAGGATGACAGATGACACAAGCAGGTGTTTGCCAAGCCAGTGCCACTGTGGCTCCCTGCTCCCACTGGCTTCTATAAAAACTCACTCTGCTCCAGCCCTGCACTGCTGATCCACTCAGCAAAAGGTGCAGACAAATGGAAAACCAGATTTTGTTAGTGTGAAACGGGGAGGACAGTTGCCATGCCCCCTGTTCTAGGGTGATTTACACTTTTCTGTGTATTATTTGTGTGATGAGGGATCAGCAGTTTCAATGCAAGACTGGTCTGAAGTTTTGGTCTGAGGGATCCAGGATCCAGTTCAGGGATCTGCTGTGACACAGATACACTGTCAGGCAGGTGGCATTAGATGTGCAGTGCAAGGCACCAAATAAAGACAAAATAGGCTGTTTCTTTTCTTCTTGGGTGTTACTGACTCATTTTTAGCAGACTTTTTAAAGAAATTATGATTAATTGGGTATTTTAATTAGCTGCTAAATAGTTCCCTACTTGATTACTCTAATTATTTTTTCTTTATTTATGCTGTCTTCATCCAAGGGAGATCCTGTGTCACTGCTGACTGCAGTTTCCCAGGTCTGCCTGTGCCACTGGAGAAAAGCCCCTGGGAATGGGCTGTTGCTTCTCCTTCCTTATTTTTATTTTAAATTCCTTGTGTGGATTTATGCACTATTATTTTTTTCCCTTTAGCAATTGACTTATAAGCATGAAGCTGAGTGGTGGAGTCTTTACACACTGAAAAAGGCTCTTCTGTGCAGCTTTTTTTCCACCTGGCTTTCAGGTGAAAGACCTAAGGGCACCAAGGGGCTTTTTTACTGGTTTTCTGTGGATGCTGTTCCCAGGTGTCGTGATCAGATGTTCTAAACAGCAGCACCAGGAGACAAGACAGTCTTCTTGCTTCTGCAGAACCAAGAGAAGACTGAAAAGATGCCATGCTTGGGAGGAAAACTTTTTAATTTCGGTTTCATTAAGTAATTTCCCCTAAAAACAGCACTGTAAATGAATATCACAGTAATAAAGTACATTGTTTTAAACCAAAATGAAATTAAAATAGTTTAAGACCACAAAATCAAGTTGAAAGCTGAGGGAAACTGCAGCTCATAAAAAAATTCTTGTCTTGGAGGATTTGAGTCAATGCAAGAAGGAATTCTCTGCATGAATAAACTGTAATAATTTTTAAATAATTGCTGTTAACACTTTTGGTGACTACCTAAGTACATGCTGACATATGGTGTGTCAGCGTGAGGCACTGATTTAGAGTTTGATGTTCTATACCAGTTTTCAAGCTGTTAGATATAAGCTGGAGGAAGCGTTATGTAAGCAGACAGGTGGCAAAGATTCAGCAGCTTGGTCAGCAGGTGGGATTCTGGCCTGCTGCTCACCATGGAAAACTCGTGCTTTCCTCCTATCTCATTGACCTCTTTTCTCCATCACCACTTTTTTTTTTTCTTTTGCCACTTTTTTTACTATCCTGTGCTTTGCTGGGGGAGCATCCCAAGCCCAGCTGGGGTATTTGAGGCGCTACAGCTCTTAAGGCAAAAACCAAAATTTCCCTACAACACCAGGGAGGAGGAAGAGAAGTAGGCAGATTCTCCTTTTATGCCAATGAAAAAGCTTCTAAAAGCTACAAGTGAGCATTTCAAACCAGCTCTGTGAATTTTGCAACTTAAAAACATCCCTTTTATTGTTTTTGAAAGTATGCACGTTTTCCTCTGTGAGTTCTAAAGATTGCATGCTTCAATAACCCCCTTTATGTATCTTTTGTGTAATTTCTTGCTGCAACAGTTGCAAGCAAAGATGCTCAGAGCTGTCTTTGGAAGCTTTACCAGCCAGCTTTTGAAAAGGAAACTGGCACTTTTCCCAATTTTCTACCATCTGTTGGAAACAACCTCCAAAAGCCCAAACTTGCACCTACTATGTAAAAGTTTCCAGGTAGGAAATCAGAGTAATATAACGACTGGATGTGAAGTAATACCATGTTAGTGCAATGTGTGTGCAGCTGCTTATTCCAGTTAGTTCCAAAACACACATAGTTTGTGCAGAGGCCCCACAGACCATGTACAAGTGTCTAAGGTCACTTTGGCTCCTTTAGAGATGGCTTGTACATCCTGATTTATAGAAATGATCTACAAGAAAGTGTATTCAAGATGCTTGGAGTAGAGAAGGAAGAGTAGCTTGGTTGATTCCATCTTTTCCCTCTTGTCTTCCCTTCTCACTTCTTCTCTTCCCTGTCTTTCCACCCTGCTTTTTAAATTTTTTTTTTCTGTAATTCAAGATGCTGCAGTTTTTTTCTGGGGAAGCTTAACAGCAGAGATGTGCTGATTGTGGAGCATCAGGAAATCTGTGATGTGAGGAGCAATTGAAGATGTCTCAGCTGGAAGCAAAGCTCCGTGCCAGGCCCAGCACAGCCGAATTTGTCAGTGCGCTCAGCAAGCAGCAGCAGATGTGAGGCTGGCGTTGAAAGCAGCAGGTCTGTGGGGCAGCCTCAGCAGCAGCAGCATGTGCAGGGAAACCCGGAGTTCATCCTTAGGTTGCTGGGAAATCACCTGTGCTGACTCTGACATCAAAATCTGCCTCTCTCTTGCAAGAGGCACATGCTCAGGGAGCAAGGAATTCTCATACGAGCAGGAGACACACAGGCCAAGAGTGGGGTGTTGGAGATGATGCTTTCATTCTTCCTCAGGAGGAGTGTGTCCTTTCTATGCCCATCATCTATTGCACACACAAACAGCACCCAAAACTTTATATAAATAACCCCTATGGCAATCTCAACTGCTGGGTCTGAGCACGTTTTAAAGATATCATAGAGGAAGAGGGGAAGGAGGCAATATGAATAAGTAAATTTTTACTTATTTATACCGTAAGGATTGTAGGGGTTTTGTTGCACTGGAACTTTTGGGGCCTTCGACAACTTCAGCAGAGGTTGGGATTTCATTTTTTGCTTTTGAGTGTTACTATGATTGGATGAAGCCTTAACTGATGAAGGCCTCAAGAATTGCACTGCAGTAAATATGTGAAGAAGTCAATGTAAACAGAACTTAGCAAATGAAATTCAAATATGTTTATTTCTATAAAATGTGTCCTTATATCTTGCAGGCAAATTTACATTTTTAATGAGCTTCTTTGAAACACCATCTGCAGAAATCCCTTAATATTAAATAAATAAATCTTTATCTTCAGACTGGATTCATGTGTACAAATAGCAAAATATATTCCTAATACAAAGTAATTCTACAGCGTGATGCATTCTGTCTAATACCTCATCATTCTAATGGATTCTGGTTTAATTGCTCACACCCCCCAGCTGAAAGCCACAGCTGAAGGTGGCTTTTTCCTGGTTCTTCTGAGGACTTGTTGATATCCTGAGAAATTGCTGGGGTCATAGTCTAAGCTAAAACACTTTTGCTAAGCATTTTCCCTACATTTGGAGTAGGAGCCCAGTTCCAGCAAACCAAGATGCAGGCTGGGGCTGTGGGCTCATGCTCATGGAGGAACCCTGGGGTTTTTTCACCCCAAGTCCCTGCAGCCTGAAAAAAAGTAACTGATGTGTCATATTTTGTGCTGGAAACAATGCCAAATGCCCAGTGAGCTCAGACAGACTACTGATAATTCCTAATATCTCTGTAAGCCTCAGTATAACAGCAGAGCTTTGCCATTTGATTCTGCAGGCTTATTCCAAATCAGCCTCTATTAAAATGGAATTACTTGGCAGAAGTAAGTCCAGGGAGCTCTTGGCTTTCCACCACACTGATGGGTCCTAGTAGCTGTTCCCAAATTCTTGTGGACACTTTAGGACTTCCTCAGATTGATGTATCTGTCACTCTTACAATGGCCAAAGGTGGAGGCAGGGGATGGATTTGGGTTTGGTGTGCCCTGTACAGTGAAGACTCCTCCTGGGTTTGCTGACTGACCATCACAGGTTTGGGTTTCTCCTGCTGAGTTTTGGTTTCTATCAGTGCCCACATTCTGGCTCTGCAGACAGTTGGGGGGGATTTGGAAGCTGTGGCTGTCCTTGCTGCTGGAACAGAGAGTGTGAGTCAGTGGGGGTGAGGATGAAAGCGAGTAGTTATAGATGGTGTCTGCTTAAGTCTTTGATAGCTTGTAGTAAAATCTTACCAGCAACTCAGTTCACGTCATGTCTTAAACTGCTTGTGAAATAAATATAACTGACAGCTCTGCACGCAGCAATGCACGCTTGTGCTCAGAATATTTTTCATTTGATGCAACCCAGAGGCAGAAATAGATGAAATGCTTGGAGTGGCAGCCTGCATACCCACAGCATGTGTCACTGCACCAGGGATGAGTGACACATGTCCTGATGGATTTGGGATGGCAGTTGCTCAGACGCTTTTCTGTGCTGATAATGAAAACAGTGCCCAAATCTGATTTGAGATCTGAAAATGGAAAAAGCGATATAAGCAGCTGAAGTGTATCATTTACCTCAGGAAGCCTCGTAGCTTGGATTGCCAGGGGAAAGTTAGCAAGAAAAGACACCTTCCAGTCTTCAGCTTAACCCCCCTGGAACAGGAGATGCCAGGATGTGACCAGGGCTGCAGAGTGACTGTTTAGAGGACAGTTTGCCTTTAATTTCCACCAGTGTGACATAAATTCATCTTGGGGAATTCCCCTGGTAAAGTAGACAGGTCTGTGTGACAAACTTCTTTTCCTTTTTTTTTTCCTGACCCTCTTGCATGTTTTCCTTGAAGAGAGATGAAGATGCATCCTGTTCCCAGCTGTCCTTTTGCTCTCTTGGGTTGCAGTGTTGCGTTACTTGATAAAGTCGCTGAGGTTGGAAAAGCCCTCCAAGATGATCAAGTTCAGGCATTAACCCAGCACTGCCACTGGCAAGCCCACCATTAACCACGACCCAAGTGCCACATTTGTTAAATGCCTCTAGGGATGGTGACTCCACCACTGCCCCGGGCAGCCTGGTCGAGGCTTAACAACCCTTCCTATGAGGAAATTTTCCCCCGTATCTGATCTAAACCTCCCCTTGTGCAAATTGAGGCCATTTCCTCTGGTCCTTTCCATTTCCATGGGTGGGGGCTCATTCTCAGTGCTGGGGGTGGAGCTCTGTCTGCTGCTGTAGATGTGTTAATCATTGTGTTGGAGGCGGGGGTGAAGTCAGTATCTGTTCATGAGAGCTTGTCATTAGTGCTGACATTATTAGAGTGCCTCATTCCTTTTTCAGTAGGTGTTGTTTTAGATGTATAACAGAAAAAGGGAATCTACACTATGGCTAAAGATACTCCAGAACAGTGTATTTATGTCTCTTGTTACACTTTGATGGTTGTGGGTTGTTTTCTGCTGGGAAAAAAAAAAGTACTTTCTGTTGTATTTTATGAAGAATTGGTGACATCTGGTGATGACACATAATGAGCCCTCTCAAGACTGCCGACAGAAATAAACCTTTTAGTGACAAAGATTTGTCTTGCGACGTGTCTGAGAGTGCAGCTGCAATTAGCACGTAATCCCTGCCTGCTGCTCAGCTCGGGAACACTCAGAACCTGTGTCAGGGCAAATACCCCTCTGAACATATTGCAAAATGAAAAAGGTTGTTCCCTGGCTCTTAGGTCTAATTGAATAAAGGCCTATCCAAATGAAAAGGGCAGCACTGATGCTCTGGTCCCTGTGAGATGGGCACAGGGAGCTCTTGGTAATGTCAGGGGGGGGATGTTGGGAGGATCAGAACAACTCTGTCTTCAGTTAAATGCATTTATATTTGTGGGCAGAGGCTGTTTTACTTCAGAGTTTTGTCATTTGTTTTTTAAGTCTAGTAAGGCAAAAGTGAAATAATGACAAGCTGTTCTGGAGTGCTGCAGTGTATTGATGAATTGATCAGGTGGGGAGGTTCCAACCCTGCTCCATCCACAGATCTGCACAGTGCTGGGCTTCCCAGTTGGCACTGAAGCCCTTCAAGTGCACCTGAATATGCTGCCAGCAGCCAGATGGGCTTTTTTGCCTCTCCTGTGAGGAAAGGCTGAGAAAATTGGGGTTGTTCAGCCTGGAGAAAGAGAAGGCTCTGGAGAGGTCTTAGAGCACCTTCCAGTACCTGAACTGGCCACAGGAGAGCTGGAGAGGGACTTTGCACAAGGGTCTGGAGTGACTGGACAAGGGGGAATGGTTTCAAACTGACAGAGGGCAGGGTTAAATTAGATATTAGGAAGAAATTCTCTGTGATGGTGGTGAGGCCCTGGCACAGCTTGCCCAGAGAAGCTGTGGACTTTCCCATGCCTGGAAGTCCTCCAGTTGAGATTGGATGGGGCTTGGAGCTACCTGGGATAGTGGAAGGTGTCCCTGGCCCTGGCAGGGGTGTTGGATCCAGAAGGTCTTTAAAAGTCCCTTCCAACACAAACAGTTATATAATTTTATAACTAGGATGCTTTGCATCAATTGTCTCATCTCTTGATTTTCTTAACACTCAAACTGTTAATACCTTTCCTGGTACTCTTTGATGTGGAGAAGATTGGGTTGCCATGGGTTGCTCTGTGAATCTGAACAGTAGGTAGCCCTGGAGACAGCCCTGGGGTGTTTGCTAATACCTTTTAAAGGAAAGAAGTACATTGGCTTGATTGTAGAACTTTGTGTGGTTTTACTGATAGTGAAACCATCTCTATTCATACTATGTTTACCTTTGTTTGCAAAACAAAATAAAGATTTAAAATGTTTTTCATTTAAGAGCACTTGGCCCTGTTTTGTGTTTTGTGATAGCTTTTTCTAAAATTTTTAGATGTTTTCATTCAGTGAAATTCATGCATATGTCTGAAGTCTGCTGATATTTTTATTTTCTAAATAGTAACCTTGCTCATAAAAAGCTATCCTTTTGTTTTAAAAAAACTTGGAAGATAATTATGGGTTAATTAAAATACTACATTGAAAATTCAGAGTCTGCTCTGAACAATTGCTTGTTTCTCAATGTTTCTGCCTTGGAGATGCCCTGTGATTTTAAACAAACACAAATAAGCATTCAGGAAATGGGAAAGTAGCCCTTAAGGAAATCGCACCCATTTTTTGCAGAGCTAGTTTTATTGAAGAGATTTGGACACTTCAATTCTTTGAACGTGAGTGCTAAAGCTGGGTAAAAATAGATGTATCTCATGCATATGATGCATCTTTCAAGGAACACGGTTTTAATTCAACTTTGCTCTCAGTATTGTGAATTTTGCTGTGTTTCAGGAGGGGGGCAGCTGTTTATGTGCTTTGTGTGGTGCCAGCCTGTAGCTGCTTTCACTGAATGGAAAACTCTGAAAAAATCTTGGGTTGGATTTATTCTTAAGAAAGATCTCTCCAGATTATCTGAATTGAGCATGTGATTATGCCTGCATGCATAATCTCTGGAGAAAGTGTGGGTTGTTGTGAATAACGTGAGTTCTGAAACACAGAAGGAAATGGCCACAGTAGCATTTCTTTTATTCCTTTGATCAGGTACAATCTTCTCTTGCTGTTCAGTTTTATAGTCATTTTGAAAATAGCATCTTTCTAATCACATCCAGAGAAGTGCTCTCCCTTCCCATCTGCGTGAATTTCTCTTTATGATCCCATGAATAGATAATCAATGGAAGAGGCTCAGTGTTAGCCCTGGCTGACCCTCTCTTGTTTTCCAGGGCCACAAATAGATGAAGTTATTGATAATATCTCCAGATTAAGTGCAAAGCAAAGCAATAGCTGACTTCTTGCAGGCACAGGGTAATGCACACACTGATATGGAAACCATATCCTTATCAGCTTTTTATCTCACTGGTCTGCCAGGGGAGATACCAGTGCAAGGAATAGCTTGGAAACAATAGTCCCTTAATAACTTGTGCTCTGCTCTGTGCAGGGGAGTGGGACTTAGAGTGGTGTGACCTTGGTTTGTGGTTCTCAGTGGCCAGGTACAGAGGATTCTAGAATGGTTTGGGTTGGAAGGGACCTCAAAGAGCATCCAGTTCCACCCCCTCTTCCATGGGTGGGAACACCTTTCACTGGACCAGGTGGCTCCAAACCCCTCCCAGCCTGGCCTGGTTCTGTTCAAGGGATGGGGCATCCACAGCTTCTCTGTGTAAGGTGCCAGTGCCTCACCACTGTTGAAGTAAATGTCTTCCTAATATTGTGGATCATTCACAGCTGATTTTCAATAGCTGAGCACCGATGCAGTGTGCTCTCTAATGTGTTATGAACTTTCTGACTAATTTCAACTAAATTGCACAACATGGTACAAAGCTGGATGGTGGTTTTCATGAAGTCTGAGACTCTGTTGTGGTTGTCTGTGGAAGGTCAAGACTGGAGCTGAATTTTGTGAGACACTGGAGAACTGATATAAGGGAGAGCCATTATATATGAAAAGATTTGGAGATTAGCTCATTATGTCCCAGTGCTCTGGGAACAGCAACTTCTTTGTGCCATTGCACAGCCAACGTAGGTGCCAGGACTTGGGAGAGGGATGGAAGGCCTCTGCTTCTCTTGGATGTCCCCAGGGAAGGACAGCATTTATTGTGTGCTGGACCTAGATCCAGTTTCTGTTGTAGCTGTTGCTGCACAGCTGCTTAGTTGGACTACATTTGGTTTTCCAGCCCTGAGAGGAGGAGTGATGGGTGTTGGGACACAAGGAGTTTGAAGGATGGATGGAAGCCACATCCTGGGCCTCCTGACCTATGAATGTTTCTCTCCTCATTCCCTCTGGCCTCTCTATAATTTTAGTCTAGACCTGAGGGGCACACCTTGTAGAGGAGACTTGTCATGTCAGCAGCAGTAGATGAGGAAATACAGCTGCTCTCTTTTTAAAGACACAGAAGGATTTGATCTTTTTTCATTATTTTACTTTATCTCTTTTTCAAAAGATCAATGCCTGAGCAGGCACCTCTGTCCCTGGTGACAGCCTCAGCGTGGGTCCCCAATTCCCATCTGATTGTTAAATTGAATTATTTCCTGCTTTATTTTCGGAAGCAAAACTGTGTTATTATCTTCTGAATATGTTTGCAGACTATAACCATTTCCATTCTTCTGCAGGATACAATGCAGCAAACCTTAATCAGATGACTATAAAGCTTGGATTTATGGTGTTTCAGTCTTTAAGATTTTCATATTAATTAAGATTTTTGAGACTGTCTTTCAGGTTTTCCTTCTGCATTTTATTGTTCATTTTAGCACCTTTTTTTTTCTGCTGCTATGTAATCTTTTTTGTACTCTTACTCATCTAACCACAAAATTATTTGGATGGGAAGGGCCCTGTAAAGAGCATCCAGTTTCAACCCCCTACCATGAGCAGGGACACCTTTCACTAGACCAGGTCTCTCCAAGCCAACCTGGCCTGAAACACTTCCAGGGATGGGGCTGCCACAGCTTCTCTGGGCAGCCTGTGCCAGTGTTAAGACCTCAGTCATCACTGGCAGCACAGAGCTTTGTCACCTGTAACATGGGCAGTTCATCCATGACAGATGTTGGGGATGTTTCTCTGTCTTCTCTCAAAAGGCATTATCTTTGGGTTTTTGATGAGGAGATAATCTGCCTGTACTAGGGATATCAGCTGCTTGATTCCAGTGAGCCCCTGAGAAACAGCATTTTGGTTACCTGTTTAGAAAATGAATATATCTTTAAAAAATATTTTTATATTCTGTATTTTTAACACTTTTCCTGTCCAGGAAAGAGAGAGATGCCAAGTCCTTTGGGAACTGTGACTGCATGGAGTGTGTTTTTCTAAGGATGCCATGGAGGCACTAGGAAGTTGTATGTGACGTTGGCCTTAGCTCTTCTTTGGGCTCAGTGTTCACTGCCTGTGCCAGCAGCCTCCTTGCAGTGAGTCAGGGTCATTTCAAAGCTTGCCAGGTTCTGGGTCCTTTGTACTTATCCTCTAACAAGGTCTTGCTTTCTGCTCAGGAAGTCAGCATCTGATTTCCTCTGATGGCAGATTTGTTTCGGAGGGCAGGAAGGGCGGCTGTGAATTACTATATGGCTCCTTATTCATTGTCCATATAAAAGAGATGCTCTTGAATTGGAAATAAAGGTGGAAGAACAGCAGACTTTTCTGAAGACTTTTTAGTATGTGGACTAAATCCTCCTGATCTTGCTTTGCTTCATTTCTGGCATCTGTAAAACCCTCTGCTCTAGCACGACTGTCCCAGCAACAGAGGGGGGTGGAAGCTGGGCCAGGTCAGGGGGATGCTCTATCTTCCCGTGGTGGCTGGTTGTACCAGAGAAAGCCCAATGTCCCTGGAAATAATTGGGAGGAAAAAGGTTCTATAGGAAGACTGTTTGAAGTTTGTTACCCTGCAAGACTGGAGCATTTCTTAAAATAAATTTTATTCCAGCTCCTGGGCTGGGAAATGTCTATCTTGGTCCACACAGATCATCTGAATACCTATGTGTCTTAACTCCCTGGATTAATGGGAACAGGCACTTAATTGAACTGTGTATTTCTCTCCTTCTGTTAATTTAATGTTTTATTTGTAAGCAGTGGGGAAAAGCACTGCATGAAGTATCTAGCCACCAGAGAGTGTCACTGGCAATATTAGTTACTTCTGTCGTGTTTTATTCTATACTTCCAGCCATGTTTTCCAAAGCTTCGTTGTCTTACCTGCAATTTCGCCCTTCTTGATGGTCCTGTTGTTTTATCTATGCTGTTTTCTGCAGACTGGATCAGGAACTTGAGTCATATCTGTTTATTTCTAAGTCAGCCCAGTGTGATCTGGAGACTGTGAGAGAGAAGGTTTTGCTCTAACGTGTTTGGCACCCTGGCTGACTCTGAACCTCATTGGGAGCCATAATCACAGGAAAGGGCATTTTACTGGGGGCTGTTTTGATTTGTTTTATGCTTTCCAGATCTCCAGCACCTTGAAAGGGCACTTGACAACATCACACCTTTCTCCTGCACCACCAGGACTGACTCAAGCCATGAGCTGTGCTTTTTCCACTCCAAAAAATCATAACCACCTAAAACCAAAGGCAGCTCTCTGAGAAGGTCCTGATGATTTGAACATACCCCAAGATTCAAGATGGGGGAAGCAGGGGCTGTGTATGTGGACATGAATGTGGTGGTGGGTCCCAGTGCCATGTTGTGGCCCCAATCACATCCTCTTCTTCCTCAGCACGTGAGACTGTTTAGCAGTGTTGAGGAGGGTGGTGGAGAAGAGTGGAATTGATATGGAGCAATGTGCAGACTTGCTTACCCAAGTATCAGAGGTGGGAATGGTGACACTGACATCACACACTGAGCTGTTGCCTTTGTGCTGTGCTCAGTATCAAATAAAAACCTGGTTGATGTTTTAGGGACTATGCAGAGAACACAGCTTGTAATTGCAAACACAGCTTTACAGACTGCATTTTACAGGCTACCACGTTTGCTGTGTCTGAATAATTGCACTAAAGAGGAATCAATAACCTATAGATTTTATAGCTGTAAAGGATGTTTCCTGTCTGCTCCAAGTAGCCATGACTTGGGTGGACGTTGAAGTATTGCCCCTCTTGCAGGTAGGCTGGATAGAGTCACAGAAGGACTTGCCTTTATATTTAGTTTTAATTTCAGTCTGATTTTGTGATCTGTTAGCTCCATTAGGTTATTTAGGAGTTATGATCACCAGTGTTTTGGTAAGAATATACAAATAGTAATCATGGTATGAATAAGGCCAGTTCTCATTATTTCTATTGACTTTGATGTGCTTATATTATCATTTCAAGATAGTGATTTGAATTTAGTACTGTTTAGAAAACAAATACATGTCCAAATTGGCTCCAGATGTGTTTCATTTAATTTTCTGCCTTTCAAGATGTTTTTAACAGCTGATGTATGATTGTGGTGGGAGATTGCCAAAACAGATGCTTTTTGTTTCAAGTCAAAGAAGCAGAAACTCTTCATCTAAAACAAGACAGTTTTTTTCCCCAATGTTTAAAAAGAATCTCTAATTATGTATTTTAATGAAAGAAAATTTCTTTTGGCTCTGCATTTAAAGCAAGTGTCAAACATAAATAATTCTCTTGCCAAGACGTCCATTTCCAGGTATTGCCAGCATTCAGGTTAGGAGAGTTTAAGGCTGGAAGGGTGACAATGTGACCATCTCTCCATGGCATAAGTAGAGCTACATGCTTGAATGAGCTGAAAGGGATGGATCCCTGCTGAAGAACACCATTTAAACATTGCAAAGGGAAAGAAAATAATGAAGCAAACAAGTCCAAACCAGGTGCTGGTGATGTTTTGAAAGCTGTTTGCTCTAACTGATTAGATGCCTTTTTTTCTGCAGAAAATACTAATATGTCCCTTGTAATACAGCATTAAAGGAAGAGCAGTGCAGTTCCATTCCCAGAATTTTTATTTTCTAATTTGGAATGTGTTTTTCCGAGAGTGTAAGCTTTCCCATGCCATGGATGTTCACTTTCTAAAAGCAGGTGTATGTCCCAACCTTCACTCCTATTAGGGATCTGGCTGACACAGTTTGGGCATGATTTTTTGACCATAAGTCTGCCATTTTTGACCGTAAGTGCTGAATTTGCCAGTGTTATAGATGAGCAATGCAATGGTTGGTTCTCACAATTAAAGGATGGATATTATATGTTTGTTAAGTGAAGTTTTGTAGATGTGTAGTGACGTTACTGTGGTATGTCCTCCCATAGTCCTCTTTCCCCCCGCCTTGTATCACTATCACGGGATGGCCGTGGTAGTCGGGGCATTGGGGTGGGCCGGACTGTTACTATGGCAACACCTGACCGCCAATCACATTGCAAGAAAGTGATCTCCACCAATGGACAGTGAAGAGAAGTTGACTGACAGGCTTTGGGCGGGGCCAAGGTTGGCTGATGTAACACTGGGGGTATAAAAGGCAGTGCGGCCATTTTGTGAGCGAGTGTGTGGCTGCTGGTCATGGAGCCTCCCAGCAGGGATCTTTCTCCTTATTCAGTCTTTGGTTGTATTTTTTTAAGGTGTAATGAACCTTTTAAGTTTTTAAAGTGAGTGTCATTTCTTGCACCAGCAAGCAGCTTCCTTGTGTCCTCCTGTCTCAGACCCACAGAGAGACTACTACTCTCTAATACTGTACTGTGGGGCCCTACCATTGCTGCGCTATGTCCTTGTGTGTGCATTATGTACATAAATGTATATAAAGGTGTTATCGTAACATGCATGCCCTGCTGAGATGGTTGAGTTTGGGGCCATGTGCTGCCACCAAGGTCAGGATAGTTTAGGTTAAAGAATTCCTGAGTTTCTAGGTCATGATGTTCCCCAACCCCAGTTCTGGCCTTAGTGGATAGGAGGAATAATGGAATTTAATGTCTTCATGGTCTGAATCATGATGTGCATTTGAGTGATGTTTAGTTAAACTTCATATTTGAATTTACAAGGAATAAAAATAATCCCAGCCATATAGATCAATGTATATTCCAGGTTCTATCTAAGAGATGCAACTAATTATTTCATTTTTGTAAGTTTTATAGTCAAAATCTTCATCTGCAGTCTCACAGTGCAGGGCAGTGTCCTAATGGCTGTGAAAAAGTGCTGTTAAAAGATGGCCTCAACTCCTTCTCCCTCCTACCTCTTGATGCAGATTTGGGATATTTTCAAGCTTATAGACAGTGTGTTAGAAAAGCTGACATGCAGATAAGCAATAGCTGATGACTTTGGAGCCAAGGGATTAGTTTCATGCCTGATGCCGAGGACTGCTCCTATTTTTTATTTACTAATGCGACCTCCACGAGGCTTGACACTGTCTTACAGCAGTGCCATCATGGTGGAATGATGGAGGATGTTCCTGGTGACATCCTTCCTTAGAAAGTGTCCTGATTTGTCAACCTTCTTAGTGCCAAGGCTCCTGCAATTGTACTTTGTCAGCATTCCACTCCTTGAAGGAAATACTGTAGCTGCAGTCTTGTCTTTAATGACTCAGTCCCATCTGCAGGTTCTTCTGCCAGGTGTTATTTTAAATGTGCTACTGTCACCATCTTGAATGGTGCTATTTGGTTTTTACCTGAGGTGTTCCTTGCATCTCTCCCTCTCAAAGGAGCAGCCAAGGGAGCATGTGGAGAGGGAAGTACCATGGAATGAAGCATTAGGCAAATGTGTGTTAACTACACCTCTGTCAATTACAAATATGTGCCCATGGAAAAAGTGTGCTTGTGCTTGCCTTCTCAGATAAAGCATTCCTAAATGACTTTTGAGAGTTAATAAATTAAAACTGGGAAAACAAATATATTTCTGTGTCTCTCTGGTTTCTTATAATGTTTTTGGTTTTTTTTTAAATTCAGGCTTAGCTTCCTTTGACCTAGAATCAAAGAATCACAGAATGGTTTGGATTGGAAGAGACCTTAAAGATCATCTCATTCCAACCGCTTGCCATTGGTAGGGAACCAGAAACACCATGGAGATCTTCTACCTGACATGAAAATTGAATTCTTTTTAAGATGTAATGAATTAAAGTTTTGACATTTGAATATCAGTAAGAAAGCAATTATGCCGTAATATGCCACAAAGCTCCCGAGACAAAAGATCCTAATAAAGCCTTGCAGGGAAAGGCTTTTCATTGGCAGGAGGAGACCATGCATGGCTTTCCAGGGTCAGGGCAGCGTTTGGAAGGCTCTGGGACTGGCTTCTTGTGAAGCTTCAAATACGCTAGGTTTCCTATAACAGTTTCCTCAGGTCTGGATGTATGGAGGAAATAGCAGATTCTTTCAGGAGGGAGTGAATGAACTGGAAGTCAAAAGGATAAAAGAAGGTTTTCAAAGACATGGAAGAAAGGTGACCTGTGGAGTGGCACAGCCAGAGAACAGTCTGGGTTCTTTTTGTGTCATAGGAAATAATGATCAGATTTTAATGAGTATTATTAAAGATGCTGCTCCTCTGAGATTTGCTCGTTTGCTTAGGGCCTTGTTGTGTGTTGTCTCTTCCATGGATGTGGGAAGTAAGAAGTGCTGGGCACAGTGATTAGCAAGGAAACCACTGTGGGAATGCATTTCTGTAGTTTCTCACTGTGTCTGTGGTACAAACATCTCCAACTGCATAGGGGTGGGATTGCTGGTGACCTTCTGCAACCCTTAACAGAGATCCAGATGTGCAATCTTTCTATTTCTTTTTTGTAAAAGTCAGTGGGCTTACACTGCTGTTAGAAATCTACTCACAAATACCACCATCACATTTCATCTCTGGGTCACTTGCAATATCTTTGAAATACGAATTAGACCAATGGGCTATTGGCTGGTATATTTGGGATGCCAGGAGACTGCCTTGTGTGAGATAGCAATATATTTTTTTTGCAGCTGAAAATAAATTTATCTGACAGCCATAGATATATTTTCTACTTCAATGGTTGCGGCTCAAAACATTTTGAGGTTTTACAAATTCTAGCATATGAAGCACAAAATTTTAGAATATTAGTCTTTAAAGTTTTAAGATATTTGGCTGCCATTGTATTAAGAACTTAAGAGGTTACTTTACTTGGTTGGATAAGTTTGAGCTGGAAGCTTTGTCCCATTAATGTGACTGGCCACTACTTATCAGAGGGCATCAGCCAACAGAGGGAACAGTTAATTTGTTTTCATTCTGTTGACATGGATGCAGACAAAGCTATTAAATAATGGTCTGAATGTTGTGTTGTTTTTCTTGGAGAGGTCATTCCAGCCTGGGGAGATGAAATTACCAAATTTGTATCTTACATGGCCTGGAAATTAAACACAGAAAATTGAGTTAGTTAGTTAGTTAGTTAGTTATTTAGTTAGTTAGATTGTTTGTTTATTTGTTTGTTTGTTTCTATTGGCTGCAGGAAAGAGATCTTGAAATAAATAAACACAGATCTTGATTCCAGTCATGTTTTCTGTGCTGCAAATGAAGACTAAATCCAGCAAACTCAGTGATATTCCCTTGAGGTAAAAACTGGGATGAGGAGAGTGGGAGCAGTCCTCTGTAAAAAGGGCAGAGAAGGGGAGAAAAACGTGATCACCCTGTAACTGCAGCATGAATATGTTAACTTGCACTTCCTTCAAAGGCAAGGTGATAAAGATGTGGGAGACTTTTGGTGCTGTTTTGATTGCCTGCTGTGGTTTTGAGATGCACGAAAGCTGTGCAGGGCTGTAAATTGATGGGGGACAATGGGGTGCAAGTTGATTTCATGGCCTCCATGTGCTTTGGCTAAATTTTAATTAAAGCTTGAACACTGATTCCTATTTTCACTTTTGTCACATTTCAAGCAGCTTAGTGGAAGAAACCTCTAATAATACCGTCTTAGTTTGTACATCACAAAACCCCACAGTGTATGAGAAAGACCTGACATGACTGAGGGACTGGCCCAGCATTAAATTCCTTGGTTCACCCTCCCGAGCAGGAACTTCCACTTGTTTTCTATATGATGCTAAAGACCATTTGTGCAAGACCATGTATGAACTGATTTGATTCTCATTATCATTGAGGCTTTGCAGGCTGTGTTAGCAAGAATCCCAGAGGATATGGGAAGGCTTTCACTGAGAAAACTAGCGTGTTATCAACAAGACTTATTATCTTACAGAACCTGCCATGAGGGAAGGGTTTCCTTACATAAAACTTCACTGCATCACTTCCTCAGAGCACTTGGTATCCAGACCTTTGCTCTCATTGTAATGCCAGCACAGGCACAAAGCAATGCAGTGACTTATTCATGCCTTGTGCTGCAGGTTGATCTGTGTTAGTCTCCTGAAAAAGAAAGAAAATCACTTTGGGTACCCAGTTTCTGGAAGTGCAAGGCGTAAGCATCAATTCTTCCTTCAGAACCCTCAACAAATAGAATTTATGTCAATAAAACTGTGTTGAACCCAACTTACTGTTATCTAACTGCTTCTTTGAGCAAAGAGCAGCTAAAGCTGGGCAGCATTATAACAATTTGCTCTGCTGCAATATTGAATTTTAATCTCCACTGTAATAAACCTCAGAGTTTTATCCTCTCCAGGGCTTTGAGTTTCATTTGGGTCCTGTGATGTTTGAACACAGCTAGGTGGGATTTGTGGCAATGAAGAATGGCTGTAAGTTGGGAATAAGCCCAAACCCTTGTGACACTTTAGGGTTACTGTGAGCATAGGGGCACAAAGCCATGACAGTTCATCAGAGCCCTGGGAGTCAAAGGATGCATCATTTGAATCTGTCATTTGTGTTATAGTTAATTCATTTGAGGTAAATATTGAGTGGTATGAATGTGGAGCAGAGAATGAAATGACATGATTTCCTGGGATGTGAAACAAATTCATAGTTGGGGGTCTGATGCAGTGCCGTTTGGGCAGGAAGTGGTTAAGATGGAAAATGTTCTGAAGACTGTTCTGTAAATGGCTTAAACTCCTCCTTTTAGGAGACTCTAGAGATGTGCTTCCATCTTCTTCCCTCCTTTTCTAACCCTCAAACCCTTTCTGATGCTGGGGATGTGTTGCCGTGGGGGAAGCATTTCGCGTCCATATGAGAGATGGAAATTTGGGGAGCCCCTTTCTTTAGGGAGGTCTGGAGGGAGCCTGTTGAGGCAGAGCATGAGCTGAAGCCCTGCAAGACAGGGACAGAAGTGCCAGCACCAGCTGTGCTGTGCCTGGGCAGGCAGCTCCCTTGGGACCATTGCTTCCTTCATCCCAGCTCTTAAACTGCTAATTCCTTCTCAATTTAGTGCTCTCATGGATCAAAACACAGTGATTTGTCATTCATGCTTTACCCTGGAATGTGGCACTCTCAGTGCTGAAAATCTTCAGGAAAAACATGTTTTCATCCCCTTATTTCTGTGGTAAGAAGCTTCCCTCTGTATTTTAGTGACATATATAATGAAAAATCCCACTGCCAACAGTTGGTGTGAGGATATTGTTATCTTGACAGGCCTGCAGCAGATCAGCTTTAGAATTGGTACCCTGAACTGCAGAAAGGTTATTTGAATTGTCAGTAGCAAAGCACTTCCAGTGCTCAGATAACTGTCCTATTCATCATCCATCATTAATAGTGCTTAAGAGAAAATATTTTTTTAAAAAAATCTCACCAAAAAAAAGGAGGAGAGGAATTCATCCCCAAAATTCAGCCTGTAGCATTGGTCAGCTTTTATTTATTCATTCCATTTCTTGATCTGCTGTGTTTACTGTTCATGACATGGATTTAGAGCAGAAATACAAATCTTGTTATTTCTGTTGCCTGGGCTCCAAAGGAAGAGGACAAGAAGCAGTGATGTGGGTTTGTGGTGTAAATGGGAAGTTAGGGTAGATGAGTTTGTGTTTTCCTCTCTTGGAGCCCTCAGAGTTGTAAATGCTGCAGCTGCCTTTTATAGACAGGTCAAGGTGCATTCAGAGTTTGAGTTGAATGCTCTGGTTGGTTGATTGGGCAGGTTGGTGCAATAGGCATTGGAGTCCTCACCTGCACTGTTTGTCACATGGAAAGAATTGGGTTTATCACTTTACATAGCTGGGCCCTTGTGTCATTAAGTGACACAATTTCACTCTCCATAATGAAAGACTCTATTGGTTTCTGGAGTGCCATATGTGTATGACACTACATATGTGTGTGATTATAATAACAAAAATCCAGCTATTCTTCTGCAAACCTTTATATCTACTAAATGGAGTACTTTTGACCTCATTAAATTCTGGAGGAGTAGATAGACTCTCATGTCTACATGTGCATGTTGTGTTTCCCTTTAATCTGTTGTTTCTGGACTAATTTAAGAGTTTTCTGTGTGAACTTTCTTACTCCTTTTTAATGCTTTCTTTCCCCATTAGAAGTACTTTCTCTCCCTTGTGCACGTTTTCCTCTTCAGAAGTTAACATTTTATAATTGCCGTTACGCCCTTTAGGGTGTATGTTACGGTCTACTAATGAGATGCCTGAGAGGTCTCCTAATGACATCTGAACAACAGGCACAGCACATCGTTATCAGGCCATTACACACATCCTTAACAATAATAAATACTCCTGCTTACTGTAATTACATGTGTTGTCCTTTAGTACTCAGCAAGAGGATATGGGAGATTCCAGAGTTCAAGTGCAAGGTGCTGTATATCAGCAGTGTTTTGCAGAGATTTCTCTGAATGCCTTTGAGGATGTGGAAGGACACACAGTCTGGGGAGAATTATAGTGTTTTCTTCTCGCTTTTGGATTGAAAATGTCATGAGAACTACTTTCCTGTGTGTGCACATACCCTCTGCTCTCCCTGTTGTAAACATCTCACACCCTCTGAGTAGGGATGTTCTTGAGAGAACAGGTAACCATAGGCAGTGGTCTCAGAATTACTTTAAAAGCTCTGTGATAGAGGACAAAGCTGCCCTGTGGTAGATCCTGTGGTCATAGAAGGAAGAGTGTCTCCAAGAAGGTTTCAGAGGAAATCTGTGCGCACAAATACTCAAGAAAAGGAAAAAATGGTCTTGACTGCATCCATCACCAAGGATGGTGCACAGTAGCCTTTGGAATACACATTGCTGGCCACTTTTCCTCTGCATACTTTGTACGGATAAGACACCAGACAGTAAAAATGAAAAATACCTTTACCAGGGAGTCAGATTCATGAAATCTGAAGCACTGAGTGATAGTGAAGCATTCCTTCTGACAGCAGAGTCAGTGAATTGTTTGGAAAGGTGTTTCGGAGCAGAACAGAATCAGCAAAATTTACATTAGTGCCAGAGGACTTTAACGTTTATTAAAGCTTCCAAATAACACATTTGCTATCTAGAAGCATTTGATAGATGTACCAGTCAGCCATAAAAAAGTGAGCATTGGTTACTTCCCAGAGGAATCCAGACAATTTTGCTTTCTCTAATAGGAATAAGGTAGATGTTTGTAAAATGTCAAACTGCAGCTTGCGTAGCATCACCAACTGAGGCAGGCACAATGAACAAATGTCCTGTTTATCTAACAAAAGCATGTTTGGTTTAGTTACTTTAAATTAAGGGGTGTCTGCATTAAAGTAATGAAGACATTTTCCATATAGAAACAGTGATAGGCAGGCCTGGATTCCTGTGCACTCAGACTGATGGACCAAGACTCTTCCTAACATACCTGCTAAAGTGAAGAGTGGGTGAAGCTAATCATCACTGTACAGTAATTAACTCTTCCAGGTCATGATGACAGGGGGTTTTGTCATACATGATTTCAGGTGCTTCAGATTTCAGGTGCTTTAAGAAGGACTTTATTTATTTATTTTTGTCCTGCAGATCACTTAGGAAGATTTGGCTTCAGTGTTAACAAAGCTGCACTCCTCAAACATTAATGGTCTGACAGGTTAATTCTCTTCATTTAAAAATAGCAATCTCAGGTGCAAAGAATTAAGCTAAAACACAGCCTGAGGTATAAACTGGTGCTTACAGCAGATGCACTGCAAAAGATATTACTGGCTTTCAAAAAACTCTTCTTGATGTATTTGGTTTGGGTTCTCCCTTGTCTGTGGGCATATGCACCAAGCCAAGGGTGATAGCTCTTAACTTCTTGTCCATCTCCTGCTTTTGCTGCCTCTGTATTGAGGCTGTAATCCATCACTGACACAGCATCTGATGCTGCCGTGTGTACAGATAGAAGGGTCCCAGCAGATCCGTTGTGCCGTGTTTATTCTGCTGTTTGTGTTTTGGCAGCACTTGAGGCTTTAAACCCATGCCAGGGGCTCTCTGAAAGCACAACGAGAGCCTTATCTCAGAGCCTTTAAATGGATTGGACAGACATGGACAGGGAAAAGTCTGTAGATTAGTACAGACTACTCCCAGCACCCCAAAATTCCCTGCTGACCTACAGCTGTCCCCCAAATACTCCTACATAGGCCATCACAATGAAACCACACTGATCAGAGCCTTCCTGCCATTGCCCAGGGCCCAAAGGGTCAGCCCATGGAAAGAAACCTGTCATCCAGCCATCCTTACAGCAAAAGCACAAGGGAATATGTAAAATAAATACCATCTAGTTAATTCATGCTAAAAGCAGAGGGTTTGGTTTTACCACTCTGTACAGGCTGAGTGTGGAGGTTTCTGGAGAGTCCCATTGTGCTGCCATGGAGCAGCACACACAGCATCAGGGCTCTGGGATGGAGGATTTGACCCCAGGAAGTACAAGTCACACAAGTGGAGATGTCAGTCATACACAGTAGGTTTGCCTTTAATTACCTTTGCTTTGCTGAAGTGATGAAACAGAAATTCAAATCTGGTTTTATAGAGAACACCCCTGTTTTCAGGAGTGCTGCTCAGCTGTACATTTTCGTTGATTTTTTTTGTTTTGGTTTGGTTTTTTTTCCATATTGGAAAGCAGTATTATGCAGTATCTCTTATGGGTCTGATAGAGAATCCCCAGCCACCGTCATGCACCTGCCCAGTCACCCCTCTTGTCTTATTTTCTTCTCTATCTTACCCTTTATAAAAACCCCACTGTCTTCCCAGCCTCTTTCAATACAGCTTTTCTCAATCACTGAAGCAATTAATTATGCTGTTTGTTTTGGGATGGGATCTTAAGTAATTAGACATTCTTAAGCTAATTTTGTTGTTATTGTTAAAAGACCTGCATAAGGAACATTTTCCTCTCCTGCTCCCTTTCTCCCTTGTCTGCACCTTAAGATGCAGCATCACTAGTTTAGCTTAATAGCTTTTAAAAAGCAGAACAATAAAATTTGAAGACAAAATATAATTTAGAGAGAGTACACAACAGTCACAGAGAGTTGAGTGTGTAAGACTGTGTGTGTAATATCACATCTCTGTGTGGAGCAATAGATTTATAGCAGAGTGGGCTGTGTTTTGAGTAAATTAATCATTAGAAACAGACAGTTTTCAGTATAGGACTCACACATAATTCACTCAGGATTTCTGTTATATTTACACTCACCTAATAGTTGAGACAAATGATATAGGAGTTATGAGTTGTTTGCCTTGACTGCGTGGTATTCCTTCATCTGCATTGATGTTCCTGACTTTGTTTCTTCCCTCTGGTTTGACAACAGTTTTTAATTTTTTAACACAAAAATAACAGCTAATACTCAGCAGGGAGCAAATATAATCAGAATAGCCTTGTTTGTTTTTGTGTTTTCCCAGCCCAAGCATTTTCTTTATCCTAAATAGTTTTTGGGAATGCTATCTGAGTGGATCTTTGGGAGAGATGTCCTGGTGGAATGAGAGCAATCAGCCACCAAATCATCTAGAAATCCCTGGCTTGGGAATGTGTTTGGGATCTTTGTGGGCAATGCAGCATCACCTTGTAGTACCAGGGTGGGTCTGAGCCAGCTCAGGAGGTGAGCACTGAATTTTGGAAAAGCCTCCCACTGCTGACTAGAAGCCAAAGGTTCTTGCAAACATAGCCACAGTCATTTTGTTGCCAACCACAGAAGGATAAAATTCCCAGAAAAGAGGGAAAACCCAGAATGTGAGCTGCCTTAGCCATTGTATCCCACAGCTCCTCAGAGAGGACAGGTATAACATGAGATGAGCACAACAGCAGAGCAGACCTGGAAAGGGGACATGTGGAATATAAGACTTACAGTTTGATGTACCAGATATATATGTAACAAAATTTAGTGGATGGAAATTGAAGCTAAACAAATTAAAAATAAAATATATTTGCCCACTGAGACTAAGCAATCATTTGAAAAATTGCTCTTAGATGTTTAAATTAGGGCTGGAAGCCTTCCTGGGTGGTGTGCTATAGAGCAAACAAATTATGGAGCTGCTGCAGGGAAAATCTTGTTGAACTTGGTGCAGGAGGTCAGAGCGTGCACATAATCCCTCTTGGCTTTAAAAAATCTATAAATCTGTGGCACACTGCCTAGGTGGTGATAGGCACTTGATAAATTACATTTATCATGTGTTTTCCCACCTGCAGGCTTCCTCCTGCCTCCCTCCCTGGGGCTGCTCCTGCTCCCTTCCAGGCAGGACACAAATCTAGAACTTGCCTTTGGACTTGGCAAACCAAGTTGTAATTCTTCGGCTTCCCAAGAAAGGCTGAAAATTCATCCATCTCATTCTGTGCATTTGGGGCTGAGGCATACGATTCATTTAGCTTTATGCAGTTTGGGAGGTAATTGTTTAAGGTAGCAATAGAGTTTTTGTTTATAGAACTGGGAATTAATATTCTCATGCTGTAAGTTTTTAATATATTTTTAAAACTCACAGAGTAATAGATGGGTGCTTTTTCTTGTAATAAAATGAAATATTGAAACAAATATATGCTGAGGCAAGATTTAACTCTTCCAGGTTGTAAATGTCTATTGTTTAATAGTATCTACTCCATGGCATATATTCCATTCCATTTCTGTGATAAATTTGGTGAGCTCCCAGTTGCTGCTAAATTATATATGGATACCTGATAAATGTACATCCTATTAGCTGAAACACATCCCTAAGATAAGCAAGTTAGTTTGGATTTTTATTGTTAAATGAATTTTTTCAGCAGAGGCAGCTGAAGGATGTTCATGAATTTGCATGATGTTAAACATCTGCTCTTCTTAGCAGGAACTTCACCAGAGTTTCACTTAACCTGTAAATTCAAATCAGGAATAAAACAGGTCCTCAGCCTTTGAGGAGCTTGGCTGTGTGTAAAGGAGGTGGGCAGGCAATGCTGTGAGGGAACAGGATGTAATTAGCAGCATTGCCTAAATGTCACATCTGTGCTGTGTGGCTTCCTCTGTGCACAGAGATGGTCTTCAGTGATGTTTGGAGACAGCAGAACACTCCCTGTGTTATTATCAGGTGTTATAGGAACACTGCAGTGTAATTGCTGCAGAACACAGCCTGGTATTTTACAGGAAGCTTTCTCTGAATGATCACAAGTTAAATGGTTGCTATCACAGATTTTTATATATTAAGTTTTGGATTAATTTCTCTTCCTCCTAAATTGGTTTGCTCAGACCTTGTATAGAATTGTGGCATCATTAAGGTTTGAAAAGACCTCCAAGGTCATGAAGTCCAACCTTCAGCCAAATATCCCTATCACCACTATCCCATTGCAAAGTGCTACATCTGCTCATTTTTTAAACTCTTTCAGGGATGAGGACTCTGCCTCTTTCCTGAGCAGCCTGTTCCAAGGTTTTACCACTCTTTCAATGGAGATTTTTTTTCCTAATATCCAACCTGTAGTATTTACAGCCCATAAAAATCAGAGTTGGGAAGATTCAAAACTCACAGATATCTCTAAACTGGAAGAAATTGGCAATTCCAAAAAGGTTTCTTGATGTTCTCCTCCTGCAGCTGCACTTGCTCAGAGGAGTCTGTTCATGTAAATTTTCAAGAAAAGGAGTTATTTTCTTCTTTCCAACCACACAGGAAAATTGGGAGGAAAGTCCATCCAAACTCTCCATGCATGTGAGAAACAAGCAATTAAAGGAAGGGGAAGACAGATAGAAAGAGACAGATAAAAAAAATTGCATGGCAGAATGGGGATTTGCAAGGAGACCCCTGAAGAACTGAAGTCAGCTTTAATTTTCCTGTCCCCATGTAAACTTATTCTGTGGAGTCACACAGGCCGTAAGGCAACAGATCATTGGGGTAAAGAGTTCACATAATGTCTCACTCAGGTTCAGCTGTCTGATCTTTTGGGACTACATTTGCACTCTTCAGCCAACACTTTCATTTTGTATGTAGGAAAACAGCCTGGTGCAGAGGAGGAATTTTGCCATAAGTGGCACAAGAATTAAGGAGCCACACTCAGAAATAAATTCTAACATTTTAGTTTAGTAGTTTTCTGATCCATCTAACAATGCCAGATAAAGCCTGAGTGAAATACAATGAAAGGGCTGTTTTGAAAACAGAACTTTTCTCCAACCCCTTTAATTTTGTCCAGAAATGCTATTTTCAGTAACGATATATTTTTTTGCCCTGTAGATATGGATGAGAAAAGAAATCTTAGTGCTCTCATCTCCTGCATGGAATTTCTTCCTGGACCTTGAAAACTACCATAGGAACAGCTGAAATTAGTCAGCATGGTCTGAGAGGAACTGTCAAATAAAATGACACCTCTGATGCCTCCTGCCTTAGAAATGACACTCTTCAGCCTGCTCCAAACTGCTCTTTATTACCACATATGGTGGTGCTGAAGGGTTGCCTAGAAAATTAGTGCCACTGGAGTTCCCCCTTCAGCAGTGGGTTGTGTGTGCTGGGTTGTTATCATCCTCCCCCGTGGGGACAGTGAGCAGCAGCACTATCCTGCTGTGATGGGTGGATTGCAGGCAGGTGATGGTGGGATCCAGGAGCCAAACAGGGCTGGCAGCTCTGTGTGGGATGCTGGGTTGCTATGTCCTGTCTCACTTGCAGTCACTGATAACACACTGAGTCTAATCTTGTGTTGGGAGGGGCAGCACAGCTGCAGATTTTCGAGAGCTGGAGCCCAGCTCTGAGAGCACATGGACTGGGTACCCGTGATCCAGCTGTGTGGAGATGCCACTCAGGGGAAACTTCTGGAGAGTTTTTGAAGGGTCACAAGAAGTTTGAATCTCTTTGTATGCTTTCTTGTGTGTTTCTTGATAATCACACCCTCTGATATTTAGCCTGGATGCTAATGGCTGCACAGCTTCTCTCACAGATTTTAGGCAGAGCTGCAGGTGCCACCTGCCATTCCTGCAGCCTGTGTAGTTTTGCTGGAAAATAGCTCAGGAATCAGTGGGACTCAAATCCTCTAAAGACTTCTGTGTGTGTTCAGGCTCACATCTGCTGTCAGGTGATCTGCACACCAAGGTCTCAGAGATTGGTGCTCTGTAGGTGTTATCAGATCATTTTTGAAATTTAAAGAAGTACTGACATTTCGAGTAATCATCGTATTGTAAGGCACCTTGCACGGTAATATTTCACTGGGAGATTAGTTTCCCCATCAAAGCAAGCTCTTCACTTCCTCATTTTATTTTTATTTTGTACCCTGCATTCCTTTGAAGGACACTTTCATCTCCAGCCTTGCTGTTCCTCTATTACCTGCTTTTACTCAGAACTGGGTTGAAGATTGCTGTGGGATCCAAGTGTAAAAACCTGCAGCAATTCACAGAAACCAGGAGTAAAATTTTTAAAGAGGACAATTATTGAGGGAGCTGGATTAATGATCTGTCATCACAATTTAGCCACATTCACCACTGACCTTTCACAGGGAGGATGCTCTTGATAAATGTAGATCATTACTGAGTTCTGACATAAAAACATAATGGCATTCTGTGTTTCTTGGCAGACTGATCAATATTTTATCTGCCAAAGCATGCAGAAGTGCTAAACAGGATGAATTAAGTTGCTGCTGCAAAACAAGAAGCAGCATTGCCTGGAGTGAGCAGAGCATGTAAACTTGACAGTTATTTGCCACATTTTAGCAATCAGACCTTCATCTGCTGGATTTTTCTTTTACTCTTCTTCTGTCTTATTGTTTTTCTTTCCCTGTCTTTTTTTTTTTTTTTAATTCAAACAGTTCCAGGCTTCATTGGGCTTGAAAATGCTCTAAACTGGTAAGAAGGGCTTGTGTTTTTGGAGACCTTCCCCAGCATGAAGAGGGAAATAATGAACTGGAATTTAAGAATCAGTTTTTAGGGCATGACAGAATAGCAATTTTAGTTCATCCAGAATTTGTGTGGGTGTCTCTGTGTGTGTTGGTTCCCCAGCTGTGTGGTGGGGATGGTGCCTGAGCACACACTGCGGGTCAGCTGGCAGTACCACACAGGCACTTAGAACACGTGTGGTGGCATTTCTGATGCTTAGAAACAGGGAAGGGCAGGAACACTTTAAAACCCATCTCTGAAGAGCAGTGGGGGTCAGCTAAAATCACAGAATCCGAAAATCCTGAGTTAGAAGGAACCCACAAGGATCATCAAGTCCAGCTCCTGGCCCTGCACAGGATAACCCCAGAAATCCTACCATGTGCCTGAGAGTGTTGTCCAAATGCTCCTTGAGTTCTGTCAGGCTGGTGCTGTGACTGTTCCCTGTTGCAGTGGCCAACCACCCTCTGGGGGAAGAACCTTTTCCTAACATCCAACCTAAACCTCCCAATACAGGTTGCAGTTGTGAACAGAATCCAAGTCCATGGGAAGCTCTAACAAGGAAACCAAGCTGAGAGACATCCATTAGCAAGACCTGCCAAGGAGAGCAGCCTGATATGAGATAAACTGCTAATGATGAGCTTGTATTGCAAAGGAAACTGCTGGGGACAGTCAGCAGAGAGAGAGGACAGGGGGGATGAGTGAGAGGGCACACAGACAACTTTTCTGACATTCTTTTTGCTTAGCAGTCATGTTTATAATACCTGGAAGAACAGAAAAAGAAGTGACAGAAGCCTAAAGAGACAGTATTTAGCAGATAAAGTTGGTAGATCCTTGGCACAGTGTAAGAAGATTACAGATGTCAGGACAGCAGGAGAGGGTGAGAGGGAAGGAGGGGAAATACAGAGCTTTGCTCTCCAACACCTATAAATCAGCTCAGTGTCAGCAGTCTCTAAGGAATTTAGGTTAAAAGATGAAATAATAATGCCTGGTAAATGAGGGGAAGGATCTTTGCTGCAGAAGAATCTCACTGTCTTTGGTATTGGCTTTCCAAATGTTTTGAGTGGCCTGAATGTGTCTCTTCTGTAACTTGGCTGAGCAGGCAGTGTCTTTTCCAGGATGCTCCCAGCATCCATGTCTGTTTGCTGAAATGCTTTAATTTGTTTGAAATAAATAGCATTAGGACTGGGTTGTGCAGCAGCACATTAGCTCAGATGTCCAAGCATAGATAATTTCTGAGCCAACACTTTGGCCAGACTTAGTATAAAGTTGCAGTTTCAGGTCAGAGTACTCCATTGACCTGGAGCAGTTTTCCCTCTGTTCTTCCACTACAATAAGAATAAGTATAGAAATTATATATATATATTTACATGCATTTATATATTACAGTTGTAGTGCATTTTTCTATTGATCTTTTAGTTCAGTCAAAGGAGTAAATTATCAGTCTCATACCCTGGGACAGAACTCTATTGCTTTTACTTCTTGTGTGCTGCTAAACAGCTCAGCACTGCTGGGCTCTGCCCAAGTGCTTCTGCATCACTGCAGCCCTCAGATGTCTGGGATGTCAGGGAAACTGTGCAAAGGTGTGAGACTTATGCAGTCTGTCACATCCACACTGTGGAGAGAGGCTTGGGATCCACTTCCAGCAGAGCTGGAGAGTGTGATTTCTCCAGAAGGAAGTGAAGGTAATGAAATTTTGGGCCAGATTTGACAGGGGCCAGAAGCACCTTCTGACTTTCTGCCTGCGGCATATGTTAGCAACATGTGAAACTGGACTTATTTTTTAAATAAGAGACACAATTGTCTTACTGCTGGTTTTCTTTGATGTGTTCACCATGGACTGGCCTCACCCTGCTGTGCAGGATAGGGGTTTGCTGGATCTGTGACCCTGAACATAGCAACAGTGTGATGGGGAAAAATGTATTATGAGTTTGTAGCAGGATTTGGGAATTGCTGCAAGTGGCTGTCACCAGTTCTGTCCTTCTGTGCTTTTCTGTATTTCACTCTTAGTGCCCATCACACTTGCCTGGAAGCTGCAGCATGGCTGTGACTCCCCAAATGGGCACATTTACCTTGGGCTGGCTTGCAGCCCAGATCAGCATGTAGTTTTTCAAGAAAAGCAGTTTTGTGGTGGCTTTGTTTTTTGAGCATAAAAGAATCCAGGAGAGATAATTCAGTGAAAGGAGATCACTGTCTCCTGGCTCACACCATGCTTGAGGGAACTGGGGGTGTTCACCCTGAGAAAAGGAGGTGCAGGGGGACTTTCTCACTCTCTGTAACTACTTGAAAGAGAGAGTTGATCTCTTCTCCCAAGTAGTAAATGACAGGATAAGATGAAATGGCTTCAAGTTGTACCAGGGGAGGCTTAGGTTGAGTATTAGGAAAAGATTCTTCACTGAATGGATTGACTCCATCCTGCCCAGGATCATGGTGGAGTCCTCATCCCTGCAAATGGGAAAAAACCCCATGTAGATGTGACACTTGGGGACATGGGTTAGTGGTGGGCTCTAGGGAGGAAGGCTGAGAAAGCCTTGCCCAGGTAGCAGCAAATATCTGGGAAAAGAAATCCCAGCTGCTGAAAACAAAACTTCTGGAGGGTATAAAGGAAGAAGCCCACCCAGGTGTCACCATGAGCATTGCCTGTAGCTGTGCTGGTGCTCACTAATGGAAACCACAAAGCAGAAACAGAAGTGGAAGAAAATTAAATCGCTTTCCCTATCCTCATTAGCCCTAGATGCATTTCTGAGATTAACTTCTGACTGAAAATAAAATTCCAGCTCAGAGAACAAATATTATTGCAGTAGCTAAAATAGTATTTACAGCAGAATAGCTTGATTAAATGGATACAGTAATCAGGTTTTCTCTTAAATAAGCTGGTGATTGAATGAAAAAAAAAATTCATACTGCTTTCACAAACTGTCAAATGACATGGTTGGGAATAAAGAAGTCAAGAATAATAAACACAACTAATAGTAGCTGGATAGCCTTGTTTTTTCTGTAAAACAAGACTGATCCCAAGTGGGACCCAGTGCTTTTTGGAGGTTATTTACAGGGAACGAAAAATTTATCAGTTGCTTAATATCCCTGAGCAGCAAGAAACTCTCCAAACTGGGAGATGGGACTGAGTTCAGGGTAGGGAATAAGCTTTGTCTTGCAGTTCTTGTTCATGTAGCAGGAGGGTACTGACCTGACTGGTGAGCACATGTTCAGCCTCTGTGTCCTCTCTCACCTTCCCAAGTCATGATGTTTTTGAAGTTGTGAGTACAAAATACGAAGGGTGAAAAAAACTTGACAGTAGATGGGTTTGCTATCAGAGAAATGCCTCCCACCTGGAATTTTAATTGGGTTTTGGTTGGAGTGGGACCAAGAGGTCCAAAATATTGCAGCTCAGCAAGAAAAGGACAGGAACATTAGTTGTCACTGTGCCAGTCTTCTGTTATTTTTCAGAGGAATAATGTTTAGAGTCTTTGGGGAGCTGATCTACAAGGGTATTGTACCTTAAACTGAGGTGGGACCATGTTCTCTTAGTTTTAACATTAAATCTTAAATCTTAGATTTAATCCAACAGGGTCAGTGATGGGATTTAAAAGGAAAAGTTTGTTTTAAAACCAGTATTGCAGAGAGTAAAGACTATTTACCTTACAGGGAAATTACATTATAGACATAAGGACATGTGAGGGGAACAGCTGAAGGTGTTGATGCTGGTGGTGGGGTATGGTTGATACCCACAGAGTGTGGGACAGCTGAAGCCTGAGGGTGCTCCAGGGAATGCACCAAGGCTCCTGCAAGGCACCAGTCACTGTGCTCTGCACTAAAGCAAACAGATTTGCACAGAAAGACAGTTGCCGTTTCTCATTCTGTTGAGCTCTGCCAGACAACAGATGAGCAGAAAAGGGTCATAATATCTTATACCACTTTGGGCATTTCCTTGAGGAGGAGAAGAGCTGTGGGAGAGCTGGATGCTGCTGGCACAGCGTGAGCTTTCAGGGTCAGGAGGGTTCAATCTGATTTCTTCAGCCGAGCCAAAGTCACTTCAGGGACAGTGGCTTGGGGGCTTTTCCCTGATAATAACCTTTTTTCCTGCTCAGGGGCAGGACAGTGTTTATTTCAGCCTGCAGCAGGGTGATGAGAGCAGCACTAGTCACCCCACAGCTGCAGGGGCTCCCCACAGCCCTGTACTCCTCACTGTCCTTCCTCTGGCCTTCTGTCACCCCAGGCTGCCTCTAAGGGTTCCTTAAGATCAGCCCCATGTTTGACATAGGGTGACACTCTGAGGTACCATTTACATTAGTGGAACTTCCTCAACATCAGCTTCCCCAGGTTTATTTTTTTACTTTATGAGATAAATTTCTTCATATAGAAAAGCATAGAGCCAATTTAATATTTGTGGGAGTTACAAAACTGAGTGTGGAAGTCTTTAACTGAAGCCCTATAAAATCTGGAAGGTAACATGCTGAAGATTATCCCCGACAGCAGGATTTAGAAAATCTGCCAGCAATTACAAAAGATAACGACTGCAGGAGCTCCTCAAGCACAGAGCTGAGTGGAGCTGAATGTGCAGACATATGTGCCTAATTTTTCCCTTTAGGACCTCAGTCCTTTGAAAAAATCAAGGTAGATGCACCTGGTCCAGTAATGCTGTCTTATTTCTCAGGTGACAGCTGCAGCGTGGCAGACTACAGCCGGCTGAAGAGCATCCTGCTGGACCTGCAGGCTCGGCGGCAGAGCCCGCCCAGCAGCCTGGCCAGGGACAGAACAGCCCAGAAACGATTCCTCATTGAAGAGCTGTTCAAGCACCTGGACCTGAACAGTGATGGGCACCTCAGCAGCTCTGAACTGGCCCAGGTGGGTTTATTGTTCGGTGAAAATGGAATTATGAAGTGGATTTTTGTTCGAGGTGTGAATTGAATGTAACACAGCAGCACTCATGTGGGAATGGTCATTTGTACCTGTCCAGTCAGCAGCAGGTAAAGGAGGAAAATCTAACACAGTCAAGGAGTCTGGCTCTGCATCTCCCAGGAGTCAGTGTTGTCTCAAACATTTGAAGTTCATCTCCAAACAAAAAAATATGGCAGTTTTCCAGCCCCATCTATGGTCCTCAAAATAGATAATAATCCTTGCTCTGCTAACTGACATCTTCTGAAGTATTTCCAGTTAGCCAGCTTGGGGAGAATTAATTTAGATTTTTTAGGTGGATGTAAGTTAGGCAGAAATCTCTCAATTCTTCTTCCTGCCTACTGGACTGTGCATTAGCATAGAGTAATGTGACAGCATAAGTTGGAATGTTTTTCAACAGGTTTATTGTCCTGAAATCCCTGGGCAGATGCTGAAATGTTGATTAGCAGAAATTGATAGAAAAGATAAGAGCTTGAAAAAACTGCTATTTCTGATTTCAGGCATGCTGTGCTGTTGGAATTAATCTCATTGCTAAAGTGAACCAAAAGCCATCCCGGGCGCTCTGTCTGGGTACTCTGTGTCCCCAACTTGCTCTTTGCACATCCAGACCTGGGAAAACAGTCCTGTAAAATGTCTTTTCCATTCCATTATGTCATCCATGAGAAGAATTAGAAGCAAATGCCTTTTAAGAGCCCTTGGAAGCCAGTCCTATCTGGGACCTATTCCAGTTTCAAAAGCTGTTCCTTTAAAGAATTATGGAATGGTTTGGGTGGGAAGGGATCTGAAAGGTTATCTCATTCCAACCCCTGCCATGGGCAGGGACACCTGCCACTAGACCAGGCTGTTCAGGCTAAGTTCACCCTTGAGTGTCTCCTCTGGACTGCTACTCCCAGGGAACACAGAGTGTGTTGCAGGCACGAGCCTGCTCCTCCTGAGCTCACTCCTCTCCAGGACAGTTGGTGCTGCATTTTAGTCCTTACGCTGTTGACAGGATGCTTGATCCTTTCCACACAATGCAGAGTGTCAGTGTAAATCCCCTTAGACCTCGGTGCTATGAATATATGCAATATTTCCTCTGAGGGCAATGATTTTTTCATGAAGACATGGTAGCTATAAGAAAACACTTTTATCTGAATTCAAAGCCAGCTTTTGCATAGTGGCATCTAAGTGTCTGTTCTACTCTCCAATTTTTTTGCCCTTTGTACATGCAACTTATTTTATTGGGATTTTAAAACTCTCATGGAAATAAAGGTTTGGCAGCCTGCAAGCAATTGTTACTGCAAAGGAGCACAGACAGTATTGTAAGGTCTGCCTCAAAGTTCCTCTGGGCTTTGTTTGCAGATGTGCCTGGGGCCCAGGTCTCTCTCACAAGTGCAAGCACAGACATTGGCTACTCTCATTTTAATTCTTCTCACTATTATCAAAATCAGTAAATGTGCCTGAACATCTGGAGCCCACTACAGTTTGATGGACCAGAATAAGTTCAGCCTCAGCCAGGAGCCTTCTCACCCACACAATTCTCCACACAATCTGGCCACCAGTATGGCTGAGTTGACAGTGGGATCACCTCTCAAAAGACAAAATAATGCCTTTTAATGCACAATTTAGATAAGCCATGAGTGCTTTTAATCTTGAACTGAGTGGCTCTGGTCTTGGGCCCTTGGTGGCAGCATGGCTGAGTCCCAGCCAGGCTGGGGACACATCTGTGGGGCAACTCTGGGCTCTCACAGCAGCAGGATTCACAGTTTATTTGCAGCATGCCGATTTTTTATTTTTCTCTGTAATGAGATGATTTTATGTACTCTTACAAAACAGGTTTATCCACCCAGGTTTCAAGGGACTTTTTTTTAGGTAATGAGCAATTTTTAATTACCCAGGTTATAGTCTTAACAGAACTGTTCTTACCTCTTTCTTAGGTAGATTTGTGAGTGATTTGCATTAACTGTCTATTTTGAAGCTCTCTGAAGCTTTAAATTTCCCCCAAAGAGGGGAATTTCATTGCCCATGGGCAGAGGAAGCTGAACTGAACGTGATGCAGTGAGATCTTGTTCCCTCTGACTGCTGGATGAGCTGGTGCTGTGCCTTTGCTTTGTTTTATTTAAAAGAAAAATAGTCTCTCGAGCACTATAACCTTGTCTGCAAGCAAAAACTCAAGGCAGGTAACTTGCACTGCTGCAGTAAAAAGTAATTTTTAAGACCTGGAGGTGGATCTTTAGGAAGCTCATTGCAGAGGGATTCACCCCAAAGGAGAGTCTCCAGAGGGGGGATGGTCCTTCATTGATGCAGCACCCATTTGTTCTCCATAAAAGAACTGCTTTGAGCAAAACAGTGGCAACAGATGGCCCATCCCCTTCTATTTAGAGCTGGTTTGCCTCCTGTCTGCTGGTAGACCCTATCCAGTATTTTCCCTCTGGACCCAACAGTGAAATTCCCATGTAGTTTTGCAACCATGGATATATAAGGCTATTAACAATGGTGGTAATTGGAATGTTATTTCCATTTAAATCTTTAATGTATTTTAAAGTCAGATTCATGGGTCTACTAAGTGTGTCACAGCTGAAGTGTTTTCTACTGTTTTTTTTTCCCTGATGTTAAATCAAAAGGACTAGTGAAAACTTGTCAGTCTTATGAAAAGTTAATCAATTTTCTATACAGAGGGTAGACAGAGGGAAATGTCTGTCTTTAGAGGATTGATCTTAGAAGTTATGGTTGATCTCACTTTTATTGAATATTTTTTACTTGCTAGGTGAAGGGTCATTTTTTTAGCATTATTACTTTAAATTGCTTCAACATAATGGGTCAAGACTAGAATAGTAAACAAAAGAGTCCCTGGCCTACAGGAAAAAGCTTTCCTGTCTGGAAGATGCAACAGTTCAGCAGTTTTCTTCATGTTCTACAATGAATTCAGAGAACCCAAATGAAATGTTGAAAAAACAAAAGAAGCAAACTGTCAGGGGTTGGAAAAGAACATCATGTTGAGTACACCATCCACTGTTGCCTGTTCTAGTCCTAATATCAGGGAATACAATTTTGTCCTTACAGAGGAGAAGGGTAAAGCAGACTTTCCTTTTTCTCCGTTGAATATTTATTTTTCATTCCATTTTCAAAATGAAAATGCATTTCTGTCCTGCTGGTAAAGGAAGGGGCTCTTCGGTCAATGGTCCATGAAGTGCTGCAGGAATATGAATATCTTGATAGAAAGCAAATATATAATGATAAATATGATTATCTATCTATCTATGTCCCCAAAGGTAATTTCATGGAAAATCTGCCAGGTGAGCCAGGCCAGCAGTGTGCAGCATTACATTACATGTAAGGTTACCTGTTCTCTTTGCTACAGCTAATGAAGAAGGAGAACCTGGGAGATGATTTACTGGGCTGTACCCTTGAAGACCTTCTCCAGTTTGATGATTACAATAATGACGGGCGCCTGACCCTGCAGGAGCTCTACACAGCCTTCCGTGAGTCCCTGCTTTGGTCTGTCCTGGGGCTTTGCAGCATGTGAATGTCTGTGAGGGCACTGTTGTCTTCCTAGTCATGGTCAGCGAAGATGATCACTTTTTTGTCTTTATTGCCATGAAAACACTTCGGAAGACTTGTTTCCAAAGGTGTCTGTGCATGAAGCAGGAGGTTGGTACAGGCATGTCAAGTTCGTTCTTTTCTTCTGTGTTTTGTTATGGTCCTTGTTGATGGCAAGGGAGAGATGGTGGCCTGGCCAAGGTCTGTAGACCTGAGTCTGTGGTTTGATTAACCCTGAAGAAACAAGATGGAAACCTGTCCAAAGGTCCTGTGGTAATACAAGTTAGTTTGCTGTGGGGAAGGTGTTTACTGAATATTGTGCCTGGAAATTATGTTTTCTACATTTTGTTTCCATGTTAATGAGTGTATTAGAGTGTTCAATCATGATACAAATCTCAGCATCCTGTGCAAGGATCTGGAGATCACAGAGCTACTTAAACAGTGGGATATAATAAATACTTCTGCTATCCCATTTATCTTCATAAATTTGTGTTCTTTCTTTAAGTTAATCATTTGAAGTCCTTCCCTGGAAAAGCCCCACACTGTGTCCTTCATCTGGGTGATAGAAAGTTGTATTGTTGCCTGTTCCTTTGGGATACTAAAGAAAAAGGGAAATGGGCAGGGTTATTCAGTAATCAGGATAGTGAGCTACAGAGAACTTGGGTGTGGTTAAGACATTGTGGCTAAAACTGAATCAGGATTCAACCACTGACTGTTGAGTGCAGGGAAAGGGCCAATAACAAGCTGGTTACCTCTTAAGCAGGATTCTTTTCTGAAGAGGGTTATATCTGTTTTCTTGATTTACAGTTTTTCATTAAAAAACAATTTAAATAATAATCATAGGATGGTTTGGGTTGGAAGGGACCTTAAAGATTGTCAAGTTCCATCCTCCTGCCATGGGCAAGGACACCTGGTGCTAGACCAGGTCACTCCATGCCCCATCCCAGCTGGCCTTGAACACTTCCAGGGACAGGGCAGCCACAGCTTCTCTGGGCAGCCTGTGCCAGGGCCTCACCACCCTCACAGGGAAGAATTTCTTTGTAAAATATCCAATCTAGCCCTGTGCTCTGTCGTTTTGAACCCATTCCCCCATGTCCTATCATACCATGCCCTTGTCAAAACTCCCTTTTTAGCTCTCCTATAGGCCACCTTTAAATATTGGAGGGCAGTTTAAAGTGCTTTAAGATTAGCCCCAGTTGTCACCATGGACCCGTTTGAACCACACATGCATTTAATTCAATACAGCAGATATACGGTAAAACATAAAAATTCATACATTAAGAAGGCATAAAGTGTATTAACCCAGCTATAAAGGCATGGCACACAGTTATTTGGGAGTATATTTGGATCAATGGGTTCTCAAAGTCACATCAACTTAAACCTAAATTCCAAGAATTATTTCTATGGGTTTTGGTTCAGTGAATTTTAAGTAGGCAATAAAAATAAGACAAGTACAAAATATTAACCAATTAATAGTCACAGTATTGATAAACTGCAAAACTATTGTAACAAAACACAAGGTGTAACAATGACTCTTTGTCAAAGGAATTTTGTATCTGAACAGAATTGCTCACCATCTGAAGCTGAAAACCAGACTGACTTCTCCATTTTCAGTTTTCCCAGAATCCCGACTTTTATCAAGAGCAGGTAATGGCTCATCAGCTTTTAATTTAAAACCAAGGTTATTGCTTGCAACTTTTGAAATTTTGGGGAACCTGGAAGCAAATTTAGTGCTGGTTGAAGTATATTTTTTCCCTTTTCTTTATTAAATGGTGTAGGGAAAAAAAAATCTCAAAAATACTTTAAACACTTAAGGGCGCACTTTGGTTTATGAAAATTTTGTTTATAAGATTTCTGCTTTGTTATGACTCAGAATTTGGCTTGCAGCAGTAATTTAAAGGTGCGGTATCCTGCACATTTCCCTTATTTTTTGCCTGATAGAGAGATCTTTTTGTTGCTTGAAGTTCACCCAAGCCATGAATTGTGGCTGCCACAGACTGACAGCAAGATACAGGCACTGCTGCTGAGCAAGCTGAGTAACATAATTACCAGAATTCAATGACATCAGAAAGTCTCAATCTAATTTATCCTCTCAGAAACTCTGTCACATCTGTTTTGGTGCCCTGTGCTCTGGTGGAGTGTCGCAGTGTTGGAAAGGTTTGAAAATGACCTTAATGATGTGAAGAGCTTCCAATTTTGACATTCTTATGCTGCGTTGGAAGTTGCATTTCATTTTAAAGAGGCTTGTGGCCTTGTTGTAACTCACAGAGCCACCAAATGGCCTCTTTCTCTCACTCCAGGTGTGTCTGTTGCTTTCCCTTGACCCATCCTCTCTCTCTAAGACCCTCAGGAACCCAAAGGTTATTTTTCTTCCCCATCATGTGGATCATCTGTAAATAAATGAGAAGTGCATGGATGAGAGAAATCCAGAGTCTTACCTTTTCTGAAATGTGGTTTTACCACTACAAGCACTACATCAAATAGGTGCTGTTTTTAATCATAACTTCTAACCATGCTAGTAGCTTTCATACATTTCATACATTTTAATGAACAGTTTTGGGTTATGGACAGAAATAGAAGCCTTCTTTCTAAACCTACCATCTTTCTTCTGATTTTCTGAAAGTTCTTTTGTTCCTTAATCCCAGGAATAGAACTGTTAAGTTTTCTTGCATCTACAAGGATGACTGGAAATATCTGTTAACACAGGGTTAAAGTGTCAACTCTTCAAATTGCCTTAATCATACACAAGTAGTGCATGAGACAGATGAAATACTCTCCTGGTAGCTCTGGTAAGAACCACTTGTAGGTGTCTTCTAATTCCTCATTAATAAATTTTTATTACATAAGGAGTCTCAGAACCATAATTAAAAAATAATTTTTTGATAGGATTGATCTTGAGATTTTTCACATGCCAAAAATTGAGTACTAGAAAGATTATTTGTCTGTTGTCTTTTCTTTAAGTTGTCACAAAATTCAATACATGACTAATAAATGAAAGGCTTAGTTGTCATAAGAGCTAAAGCAGTGCATGCATCTAATTAATCAGCATGGAGATGGGCTGGTGAATTGGCAAGCACATCACCCAGCTGAGTCATACTTTTAAGAATGCTCAGATGGGTGGTTTTGGATATATTTGGCACTGTATCTGACTGGAAGTTATTAGAATGAGGCACGACACTTCTGGCATTCCTGTTGTCTTCCCTAATGGGCAAGTGGCAGGTTGGCAGATGTGAAAGCCCAACTTAAGAAAGAAAGTCTGTGTAATCTTCTAGATCTTTATCTTCATCATCATCAGTATGGACAGGTCAATTTGTAATACAGATAATTGAGGGACAGGGAAAAGATGCATTCCATCAAAATGCCCTTATCCTGTCAACATTGTTTAGCTAATAAGGAGTTATTAAACCAACAACAAAATCCCCTTAAATTCTAGATCATGGCCCATTAAAGTACTTCCCTGATGTCATAGCTAGACCAAAACAACCTACAAAGTAAGTTTGAAAGAAAAACACTGAATTGTTATTTTTCAGTCCAGTCATTATTTGCCATGGTCTATTGCATATAAGTTACATGTAGACAGAAAATTGCTGTTTCTGTAAGGTGAGAGGCATGTCATCCATGGATATATTGCTATGTAAAAAACATAAGTAGGGACATTTTTCATGCAGGAATGAATGCAGCAGCAGCTGCAGGATTAATGTGCTCTTCTCTTAACTCCAGCTAAGGAGTATAAGACAATGTTTTTCTTTCCTCCCTGATTCTGCTTTAGGTCAAATTTTCCCCTTTTTAATATGTCCTTAATATTAACCAAAAAAACCACAAGGAAGAAATATGAAAATTATATATATATATATACATATATATATACATATATATATATATATATATATATATATACTTTCAGCAGGAGGTCAGGGAAATGCTGGATAACAGCCAGGGAGGGTGGATGGTGCCAGCCCTGGAGCCTGGGGCTCTCCCAGCACCACCAGGGAGTGGGAGACCAGAGTGAATTTGAATGAACTGGGTGAAAAAATTGGGAGCCTAGTTTGGGCATGGGTGTCAGGTAAATCGCTGCCAATGCAGGGAAGCAGTGTTGGACTGGCTCCAGATTTACTGCAGTAATCCTAAAATCTCCAGGAGTTGTATTCCTCCACAGGTGTGGAGAAGGGAGCAATCCATTCCTGATTCCTCCACCATCCTCCAGAGGCTCATTAGAAGTGTGGAATATAAGACAGATTTTTTTTGAGTTGTGCATGTTTCTGATTCGCTAGAAACTGCTTTAGGGCAGAGCTTTTAATTGTCCCAGCATTGTGGGGATTGGTCCTGATTGGGAAAAAGGAAAGCTCTATGAATGAAACATAAAAAGGGGATTATGTGACTAGTGGGAGAGGAAGATGTTCAGTGAGAGGAACAAGCCTTCAGCAGGGTATCTGTTCTTGGTAGATATATCAGCATATCCAACTCTATGGTCTCATAATAAACAAGGTGACAATGGTAAATAAATACTGTTTGAGGAAAACAAATACCCCTATTTGCTGTCTCTGTGTGGGTGTGTGTGTATGCTCTCCACACAAGCATGGCAAGACAGCTGTTCCAGCAGCAATTGCACCTGTAAAATCCACGTTTAGATGAAGTGTTCATTCACAGATTCATGAAGCTATTCTTGATGGCACAGCACCTACGGTCAGATATTTGTTGCTGTTTCCTTCCAACTAGATTGGTCAAGCCCAGATAATTATATTGGACAAGTATATTGTGAGATAAAATGTTTTGCTTGCAATGTTTTCTTAAGCAATGCTGTAGCAACAGTTATCTACAGAATCAAATCATAGTCCTGAAATATTGACAGTTTGTGCCCCATGCTCTGCCTCTCCTGCTGTCATCTCCCTGGTATGTGATTTTTCTTTCATGTTGCTGCAGATATTGGTACAAACTTGGAAATAATTCATTAGCTTACCAGCATTGATTGCTTCTGCTGTGAGTGACGTGATCTCTCAACTTCAAACACGGCTGAGCAAGCAGGGGAGAGACCTCTGCTTTTGGTTTGATGTGGTGTTAGAGGAGCTGCTCAGGAAAGAAATGAGCTTTCCATCCTTTAGTTGGCCAAAGCAGCCCATTCTTGATTGCCTTGAGGAATGGTGTGCAGATGTGTTACTGAGGATGAAGGCAGCTTACTGGGCATTTAGTAATAGTAGGAGTAATGTTGTTATTATTTACTGTTACTATTATCATTATATTAGTATATTAATATCATTGTATTAGTATATTAATACTAATTTAATAATGCAGTCTTATGGCAGAAACAATAATAAAAAGATTTTAAAAATCGAGGTAAAAAACAGAAATTGAAAACAATTCAGCTTGATTCCTGCAGAAAGTGCCAAGTGGCTGAACAGGGTTGACAGAAAAACCCAACAAGCACCCAAGTCACTGCAACAGCACTTTGTCACCAGCATTCCCATAGCTGAGGCATGACGCCTTGATGGGTTTTTAGGCATTTTGAGAATGGAGCTGGTGTGAGTTGGAGGCAGACACAGCAGCTCAGTACAGGGGAGAGTGCCCAGAGAGTTGTGAGTGAGCAGCGTTGAGCTCTGGGCACATGCTTCAGGATGGAGATGCCTTTGATCAGCTCCTGAGATCTCCCTGCTCTAATATGTTTTGACTTTAGATCATTTTCAGAAGCACCTAACTCCTTACCTTGCTCATAAATGCAGTGTAAGATGCTTGGCTTGAGCACTAGTAATGATCCTGCTGCACCATGAAATGTATTTTTTGTCTGGTAGGATACCTCAGCTGGGGATATCACAGTGAGTTTATCTGTACTGCATTTTAGTGGGCAGCTATTTCTTGAATGTGGAAATTTTTCTTGCTTGGATATTCTTTTTTTTCTTCCTTTTTTCCTCTCTTGGTATCAAAGAAACACATTCTGCCAAGCAAAAAGTTGATTTCTTTCTCTGTCTCTCTTTTAGAGCTCTTCTCATTGTGAAAACCTTTTGCACTTCAAGTCTAAAATATATCTCAGGGCTCCAGCAAAGTGCCCTGAATTGTTTGCAGTTCCACAAAACAGCTGTCAGAATCAGGTTTGTTGTGTAGTCTCAATTGTTTTGCTGCATTTTGAACAAAGCAAAAGGTGTCTTCTCAGAAGAAGAAAAAAAATCTGAATTAATTTGTAGCAAGAAAGACAAGTTTAATCTAAGCAAAAAGGCTTCAAAAGCTAAAATGTGGTTCCAGAGAAAAAGTTAAAAGTGCTCAGATCAAGAATAATTATGTTGTATGTGGATGGATGCCTGCCAGTGGAGAGAGGGACATGGTTTTGCCTTGGGCTAAAAAGAGAAATGTTTCCATGTTCAGATCAGACATTAATTCATTTAATCAGGGCTGCTGCTAAGATTTGTACTTTACTCACTTTATATATTTTGGCATTATGACTTCAATTAAGAGAACCTCCTCAAATAAAATTTTAGCAGAATTAATAGTAAACATAGATGTGGTTAGAATGATTGTGGTTTCATGTAAAGAACAGAGGCCAGATTTTTTCATGGAAAATCCTGACACTGCTTTGGCTGTTTCCACGTCAGAACCCAGATACTCAAATGTCAGTTGCCAAACTCCAGTATTTTTTCCAATGGGGCAGCACAGAATGGTTTGGGTTGGGAGGGACCTTAACCTCATCTTCTCCTAACCCCGTGCCATGGGGACACCTTCCACTAGAACTGGTTGCTCCAAGCCCCATACAACCTTGATCATTTCCAGGGATGGGGCAGCCACAGCTTCTCTGGGCAACCTGTGCCAGGGCTCACCACGCTCACAGGAAAGTATTTCTTCCTAATATCTAATCTAAACCCAGGATCTTTCATTTAAAGCCATTCCCCCTTGGTCATATCTCTCATTTCCAAAGACACCCTCTGTAAAATGTCAACAGTCTTAATATGCAACGACTGAATAAGAGAAAGTGATTTAATTACAGGTTGTTATTGGAAATCTATTGTCTACAAATTGCAAAGAAAACTCACTAGAAGACAATGTACTGTTGATCTTAAAATGTTTTTCAGGATGCATTGATTTGTTAATCTTGGTTTTAAATGCAAGAAATTACCATGTGCTTCAGAGGTGGTGTAGTACAAACCATGTCAAATGTCTACACACACTCTTGCAGGACTAGAATATTTAAATATTTATAAGTATTTATGAGTGACTCACTAGCACATAAACCAGGCAAATACCATTTCTCAAAAAATTATTTGATCTGCGCCAGCAGTGTTCACTGAAGCAATTTAACATGCACAAATAATAGTATTTTGGGTTACTTGCAAACACAGAATTATGTCAGTGAAGAGCAAATACAAATATTGGTGAAATCATGGCTGACAGTCCTAGACACATTGACTCACCATCAACCATTAAACAAATGTGCAGATGTGGCACTTGGGGACATGGTTCTGTGGTGGCCTTGGCAGTGCTGGGATAACAGTTGGACTTAATGATTTTAGGGGGCTTTTCCAACCTAAATGTTTCAATGATTCTCTGTGCACCTTCAAGTCATGTAGTTAGGGGTCTAAAAAGTATAATTTTCATTTTCTATGAGCTGGGACTGAAGAATTGCAGGAGTTCCTAAAGCTTCCTTATGGCTTGCAAAACCAGTGGCTGTTTCTGAATGAAAATTGGACCCAAACTTTGTGTTTGTTTGGGTTTTTTTTTTTCATTTTAGTCATATTCTTCTTTCTGAGAAATTTCTGAAGCAAATGCAATATTTTCATGAAGGAACAATGACTTTTTGTTAGACATGGGCAAAATTACAGTTACAATGCCTAAGACTTTACATTAAGTCAGAAGTATGATACAGTAGGATCCTGAGCCAGATCTTGTGTTATTACATACAGTCCAGAACATTTTAGCTGCAGATTTCCTGTTCTTTCTTGTTTTCTCTCCTTGTATTTCCAAGTGGGTTATTGCTAGAATTTTATTTTCCTTTCCAAATCTGCCTTCATCTGAGGAGAGCTGCTGTGAATGGTCTCTCTGCCTTTACAAGCACCCCACGGATGCTTTGAATTGCTTCTCCATTTACATGTTCTTTGTATTTTCTTCCGCTGGTTGAGCAGATTCATAGCTTTTAAGGCCAAAAACATTCCATGATATATCAAAAAAAAATTATCTAACATGACCTCAGTCCCACCAGAGTAGGTGCAGAGAGTAAAACTTCTTTTATTACCCTTCCCCTCCCATATTACTTACCTCATCATCCAGGCAGGGATCATGCTGCTGTTGTGTGTTTTGTCACTTACTCATCCTTTTCCCAGGGTTAGTGACCTCATCTGGTTTCCTTTTGGTAGTTCTGCCTTGCTTCCCTTGTTCCTAGCCCCTGGTTGTTGTTTGATATATATTTGTATACATGGGTATATTAAAGTGCTACATCGGGCACAGATGCAGGTTACTGGCCAAACCCAAAAGCTCAGCACAACATTCCTGCCTCCCCCTACCTCACTCTCAGGTGTCCAAAGTGTCAGCTGGAATTTCTGTGTTCATTCCAGATCTCAGTGGAGGTGTTGAACAGATTTGGGCTTTGGGTGGCTCTCGAAACAGCCCCGTTTGAATGGATCCCTCTGAGAACTGCCTTTAGAGATCTGTCCTCCAGCCAGTTCTTAGTTCATTTAGGACAGACTTCATTGACACTGTACAGCACTACAGAGCTGCAGTGCTAATTTTGTAATCAAAATGCCAGAGCAGCCATCGGAAAATTATCGACTACAGTACATATCCCCAGTGCAGTGATACAATTTATGGAGAGCCACAGCTGAGATGTTTTTATTTCATGTTCCACACAGGAGAAAATCTCCTTGACAAATCCAGGATGCCCAGATAGAACCTTATAAAAAAAATAGCAGTAGAAAATTGGGTAAGCTGAACTCAAAGGTTGGTTCTGCTTTAATACTTCCAAAAAGAATAAAAAAGGGTGCTAGCCTTTAGAAAAAAGTCAAAAAAAGTCAAAAGCTTCAGAGATGCTTCAGTGGCATCAAGATTTGAGGTGAAACTCAGCTGTTGCTAATATCTGTCTTGAGCACCACCATAAAAAAACTCATTCTCAAGATTCTTGATGATCAAAACTTCAGAAAGAATATCAAGAGCCATCGATAGACATAAATAAGGGCAAGCTCAGCCCTCCTGTGCCTCTCAAGCACTGTTCCTGCTGTCACCTTTTCCATATGCAATACGTAAAATTCGGCTGCAGAATTTTTGTTTCTCTTTTTGCAAACAAGTACAGGCACTACTGAACTCATGCTTTATGCCACACTTAGATTCCTGTGGCTTTCACCACAGCTCAAAAAGGAGTAGGGTGAAAAGAGAATGAAAATATCCTCACCCTGGGATTACATAGGGTATATATACACCTTTTAAATATGAAATTAAATGAGAGAATTGAGAGCTTGAAAGACCAGGGTAACATTTCAAATACCGTTTCAGACAGTATTTTGACATGAACTGTGTTTCACAGGGTTCTCCCATATCTTGATTTCCTGTAGTGTCAGGGCAGAACTCTGGTCTGATGGAGTGGCTGCTGGAACTGCTTTTAGTACAGACTGATTTTGAAGTTTTTCCTGAAAGATGCTGCCCAGACAGACTCTTCCTGTGGCTTTGTTCTCCTGTCTGGCTCTGTGACGTGGTTCTCCATGTTGTTCATGCTTCGTTGTAATAATGGAGAAAATTCAGCTTTCTCCAGAGTTTTGGGCCACCACAAGTGGCATCATCAATCCCTTTGCTAAAGCTCCATGTGCTGCCAGGGGTGCTGTCCTGCTGTCCACATTTAGGAGCAAAAAAACCCCAGGTTAGTTTGATCCTGACCTGTGAAAACCCAAGAGCTGTCACCAGTCCAGGCACTGTCACTGCACTGTTTGTTTTTCACAGAATTGTTAAGGTTGGAAAAGACCTCCAAGATCACCGAGTCCAACCTTTACAGCAATACATGCACATATTTAATACTCATATATGCATATTGTAATATAACATCTCACAGCTATTATTTGATAGCTCTTACAATTAAACTTAGAAAACTTCTGCTGCACAAATATCTCCCCTTTACATTCTGCTCACTCCTGAAAGACTGTTGATCTAAGGAACCCATTGCTGGGATGGGGAAAAATCATCATTTCTGCCAGGAAAATTCAGGAGCTGTGCATGGAGCCCTTAGCAAGCTGATGAGAGGAAATGCATCTTGTTACTGCTGGTCCATGCTGAATGTTGTTGGTGGTGTTCAACCTGTCCATTAGCACATCCTGTAAGAAAATTGGGAGGTGGAGGGAAAACATTTGTTAATGTTTGTGTGGTGAAACAGAATGATATGCTGTGTCACCTGCTATTCAGCATCTGCCCAAGAGCCCTGTGGTTTACACGTCTGGGAAAAGGTTCCTCTAGAGGATGACTATTGTGGGTATAAATCCACATGTAAACTTACAATTTCCTGCAGTTTACAACAGTGGACTTAAAAAATAGCCATTGTTCAGGACCTGATTTGCAGTACAGGAGTCTCATTTCTTTATTGTTCTTAGAATGCTGATGTGTTTTTCTTTAATCTGCTAGTTCTGCAGCAAGACACTTTGGTTTCCTGTTGGGGACACCTGGGGTGGGAGGCATGGAGCTCCCATCCTCCTGCAGCAGGAAAACCCAGATTCATCAACAGACTAAACCAGCTGGAACCAAAACTCCTTTTTCTGCCCTAAATACCCAAACAACTACTTGTCAGTCCTGGCATCTGAAGCTGACATGCAGGCATCACTAGATAGGGTTTACATTCTTGTAGGACCTGGAGGCAAAGTTCTTTCAGAACAAGTGACAGCATCTGGGTGCATATGGTTGTTATGGATAGTGAGGGCAGTTGGCTTCAGTCTCTTCTCTTCAGGGGACTGCAGTTTATTGTAGCAACCAAAAAAGCTCTATGCCAGACTCTCCCACAGTAAACAGCATAAAAGTCTGCCCTGTCTATCCTTAATTCCTGTATCACTGATAGCCACCAAAATGATCTCCAGTCTTTGGAACAGTACATATGGTAATTTACAGGCTTAAGAAGGTATAAAATGCAGATATGTTTTGGCAGTTTTAGCACATCTCCACTTATTCAAACACTAATTATTATTAGGCTTTTTTCACCATTAATATATATTCAATGCAGTATTAAGCACAAAGAATACAAGTGTCTCTCCTAGGTAGACTGGCTTGGAGTCTGCTCAGAGGCTTAGTGTGTCTTCTGGCACAATTCTAAAGAGTTGTGTGACTTTTAATGCAATTTGCTAAGCAATCATCTGCTAAAATATAAGATGTATATGAGGCTAAATTTGCTACAGAATTGCTATTATCCTCCCTATTTTGTTTTAAGATGTATTTTTATGAACCCATTCACTCCAAGATGCACTCATGGAAAGACTCCAATATGTTAATCAGTATTTATTGAATACCTCAGTGTAATGGGAACAGGCACTGTGGACTGTAATTAATACATTGACATGCATTGGCTGGCTAAATGGAAGATGAAAACAGCTTAGTCTTAGGACAGAGTGTGCATTCTTCTTGCAGTGCAGCATGGACACCCACCGAGTCAAAGAGCTCTCAAAAAAGAATGGAAATGTATTTTCTTAGCCAAGTGGGAGTTTTTTGGCAATAGCAGAACATACTGACATGGCAGAAATTCAGACTGTGGGTGCTGGAGGGGCTGATAATGCTGAACTCCTCTGGAGAGCAGCACATCCCTCCAGCGTTATCCATGAATGAGAGGGATGCTTAGGATATAAAAGAACAAACTTGGCTGCTGCCATCCAAGTGAGCACAGCTAGTGTCTCCTCCTTGTCCCCCTTATCACCTGTCCCTTATCCTGCAGCCTCTCTGAGTTGAATTCAGTGAAATTCAGTGCTTGAGGGAGGGATTTGGCTCAGAAAGTACAATTTTTTCCTTTCTCAAACATGGTGAGAGTAGCCCACTTACTGCTGTGATGCATTAGCACAGGTGGCCTCTGAACACAATGCATTAAACAAATTATATGAGCTGAAAAGAATGTGTTCTGTATTCTAGTACATAAACAAGGCTTCAGCAAACACATAAACCAATGGCAAAAAGCTGCTTTTCAGATTTCACTTTTCAAACCCTGCAGTGAGGCACTAATACAATTATGTCAAAAGTCTGCTGAACAGATAGAAGTAATGAACTGTTGGATTCCTGCTCTGTGAGAGCTCTTTAACAGCAGACATTGAGGAATGAAAGATTTCCCCTGCACCAGGCGTCATGTGTCCGAGAGCTTTACAAGTAACAGAAAAGAGAGTGGCAGGTCAGCTTCATTCTTCCATCTCTTAGGAGGGGATCAGCAGCTCTGAGCCATCAGTGCTCCTTTTGTTAAACATTAGGCAGGAGAAGACTTGGCAGGTGTAATTTCCTTTAAGGACAAGGCAGGAGGGAAGGGAAAAGGAAGGCTGGGGGACTTGGTACCACACTGTAGTGAGCCATCACCTTCATCCGCCTGTGCAGTCACTCTCTGAGGGGCAGATCTTCCATCAGGCTCTGCAAGCTCCCCATGAAACAAAAAGTGCTTTAGTAAGTGTTAGTGATCCACTAATTTCCTATAATGAAAGAAACTTTGAAGAAATCAACAGGGCCAGTGGCAAAGCAATTTCATTACATGTCTCATGTCAACCCAGTGGATAATTTACTCTGAGGAATAGATACAAGTTGCTCGTAGAAGAGGTTGAAATATCTTATGAAGCAGTTATACAACTTGTGGGGATGTTTGACTTCCTATGCTTATTATTGCTTTTGTTATTAGATTTTGTGGAGGATGCCCCATAGGAACTTGATTGTGAGGCCCAGCTAATTTAAAATTCCAGCATCAAAAGCTGTCAGATAAAGTCCATTTTGAGTTGCTTGAAGTAACAGATGTGTTTCAGTATAATAGAGGTAGCTGAGATCTGTAAGCTGCCCAGTAAATGCTGCAGTTGTAACACTTGTACACAGATAGTGGAAGTGCTGTCTGAGAGTCACTGTTTCTCTTTTCATTTTCTTGTGAAGAATTATCTAATAATCAGTCAGAGTAACCAAGATGATTTTGCTGTGCTGAAGTTTTATCTAATTATCCTTCTGGGTGGTTGTGCTGTCAGAGCCTGAGTGAACCCCAGGTTATGCAGGGGCTGTGCAGTTGCCCCAGCTGATGTGCCCAGCCTCTAGCAAACCCAGCAGTGTCTGGCTTTGAAGTGTGTTACTTCTTGTAAATCTGTTATGTATCAGGTTTGTGTTTGAAATAAAGATTCTGCACACTCTGAGAGTCCTTGCCTATTGGAATTGTAAGCTGGTATAACAGGTTGCCCAGGGTAGTTGTGGATGTCCAATCCCTGGAAGTGTTCAAGGCCAGGTTGGATGGGGCTTGGATGGAGCGACCTGGTCTGGTGGAAGTTGTCTCTGTCTGTAACTTTAATCATTTTGGAAAAGCTCCTCCTCTGGTTGTGGGTTCTCTCTGAAGTCCCTGTGCTCTCCAGTGCAGAGAGAAATACATTGGCACTATGCATGAAAAGGTTACACATTTGCTCGTTCCTGTGCTACAAACCTCTTAGACACATCCCCACCAGCCTTAGATGTGGAAATAATGGTGGGATTTTGTCCAAGTGAATTAGATGTTGCAAGCTTTGCTGGTTTCTAAGGAGGGATTCCAGTGGGAGATATCCCTGCTCCAGTGGATGGACAGCATCTCCCTGCTGTGGCAATGCACCAGGAGCTTCTTTTCTCTGAGTTAGTTGGGCAGCACATCAAGAACTATAGCCAGATTTCACATTATGTAATTTTCTTATAACTGCTCCTCCCATTGGTGGCCTGTCCCATGATGGTGGAGGTTGGTGTCAGCCATGTGGAAATGCCCCTGCCAAAAAACAGGGTCTTTCTGGGCAGTGTTGATTTGTGTGGTCTGTAGCTGTGGAAGTGGTGCTTCCTGGCAGGAATATGTGTCCTCTACAAGGTGAAGGAGAGAATAATCCATATATTAGATAAAGTCTTCAGGATTTTTTATGCTTGAACACTGGTACAATGTCAACATCACAATCTCATCAGATCACAGGGTTATAAGTTAAACCAAAATGACAAGAAATTTCCTTAGACTGTACCCATCACCTGAAGAAATTGGTTAGAGTGTGAGTTTTTAGAGCAAACACATTGAAATTAATTTGAAGAACTTCTGGAAATAGCAAGACCTACATGGGTAATTTCCTTGCAGTTTCTGTTACAAAGATTTAATTTCTAAAATTGCAAACTATGGATGAGAATTAGTTATTACACTACCTGAGAAATTTCTTGGTCTTCCATTCTTTGTGAATTACTTTTTCAAATTTTTTTTCTGTTCAATGAAGCAAAGGGATCAACCACTTCTCTGTCATAGCTACTTACACATTTCCACTGAGCCTAATGCTTTCCTAGAATTGAGAGTAATCAGTCTCTGTTAAATGGGATTCAGACTTCCCTTTGTGCCACAGGACAGCAGGGATGGACAAGGGGTTTGGGTGCCCAGTCAGTCTGACTTAGCCTCTCAATTTTCAGAAAAGTGTTTTTTGCTTGGGTTTTTAATAGTATTCAACTTTTTGCTTTTCTGCCCTCCAGCAACGAACTTAGAAGCCATAAAGATGCCCTTCCTGCAGCCAGCAGCAAACAGGCAGCTGTGGGGATCTGTCACTGGAGTTGGAGCAGGGCCAGTGCCTGAAGGTGGCCCTGGCCCAGGGAGCCCCCACTGTGACCAGGGATGCTCAGTGCTGGCCGTGGCCCTGGCAGACACAGATCCCCCACAAGGACATTGTCACTCCCTGCTGCAAAGGGTTTTCATGCTGAGCATTGCAGTTCTTTCCCCTCTTGGCCAAAACCCAACTGCCTTCTAGCTCAAATGAAACTTTTGAAGAATACTTCATTCTCACTGTGCCTCAGAGTGACTTCTCCCCAGAATGTGACCTTGGTGTCCCCACCCAAAGCTGCTGTGAGAGCTGGGTGTCCAGGGGAATCACTGCCACCAGCCACTGTTCATCTCCCTCCAAAGTGAGACAGCCACACTCATGTATCACACACAGGAGCTAAAGTGACTTTAAACCTGAGATGACAGTAATGCTGAGGAATGATTTACAAACTTGGTAAAGGATCATGCTCCGGATTTTTAAAAGCAGTGTGTTTGCTGTAAGTGGTTCCTCTCAAAGCCCCCTTTCACCAGATAGAGAAAAAACCCCTAGGACAGAAGTGCCAGATTTTCCAATTATTTAAATGGCAGCATTTCATTGCAAAAAGTGACCTGTGATCATAAAAGTTAGAGGACCCTGGACCATGAAAGGAATTTTTTACAAGAGAAGATATTGTTTCATTTTTATAGAAAAGAATGAACTGTTCAAAATGTGTTGGGAACAAAGCAGAACTCTGCTGATGGGGGAGGATACAGACTAAGTTTATAACCATCTTCCAGAGCATGCAGAAAAAGGAGTGTTGGGTCCTGGATGGACACCAGGAGTTAGGACATGTCTCTCTGACTGGGAACATTGAGGAGGACGTGGGGACTGCTGCCTCCAGACAGCACCTTCAGGAGAGGACAGGAGCAGCCTCACAGGACAGGGCTGGAGCAAGGAGAGGATTATTGGTTGTGTGGAAGAAAGCAAAGAGGCAGTTCCTGGTTTTCATAGCTAAGCAATACTCTGTTGGGCCTGAGCTGTAGCACAAGGTGAGCTGGTGGCACACCTGCACTGGGTACCTGAGCTGGCTGCAGCCACTCAGGAGTTGCCTGGTTCCCCTGACTCTTGCAGGGTAATATTTGTGGTGTATGGCAGCAGCTGTATTACCTTCTTCTGCAGCTAAATCTGCTGTAATAGTGGCAGGAACAGATGAAGAAAGGATCTATGGAAAAATCAATCTGAATAGGCAGAGATTTCAGCCCTCATATCTCCCCACCAGTTGCAAATCAAATCCAGTGGGGCAAAACTAAACAGATTGCATTGCACAGAGTTACCAAGAACTGAGTCACTCTGCCCTGCAGAATATGGGACTGTCCAGCCTGACTATCTCCCAGAAAAATAGCATCTTTTGCAGAACATGGTAAGAAAGAAAGTGCAGTGACATCTGTGCTCCAAGGCTCTGTGTCCTTAAATCAGTGAACCTGAATTTATAGAAATGAACCACCTGTCATTTCCCTTGTAGGGCATTCTTTTTAAAAACAACAATGTTCCTTTACATCACCTGCCATGTCAGGGCAGTACAAACAATGGGTCTTTTCCCATCATGTTACCTGGCTGGAAACAGCAAATCAGGACATAGGGAAAGATTTTGTTTTTTTCTGAGCAAGCTCTCCTACAGGAGGCGGGAAGGAGCCTTCATCTCCAACTTGATGGGCTGTCTGGAAAGGTTCAGTCTGGGATCTGACAGCACTATTTCAGTATTGATCACTTTAATACATTTGCCAGGTAGCTATTTGCTTCATCTCTCCTTCCCATTTGCCCGAAATTGTTGGGTGAGAATTGTGACTAGTTTCAGTCACGTTTCTTGAGAGGCAAAAGTTTTAAATGTGCCCAATATCATTAAAAGCAGCTGAAAAGGAAACAAAAATTGCATTTTTGTCCCAGGTGAGGGGAACACTGAAGAATAAGCTCACTGCCTGGGGACACATGGGGGAACACACAGATGAGAAGGTCCTGCCAAACCTCCCACAGGCAAGAGCATCCTTGAGAGCTCACATCATCTTAGATGCCAAAGTCAACCTACCTTAGGCTGCTGCTGGATAAATCAAAACTGCTTCAGTTCCAGTGCTGGACATACTCTTTCATAAGAATAATCAGATGCTCAGATGCTTATTGTTAAGTTCCCTTCTCACTGTATTAGTTTGTAATAACAGTAAGAGCAGAACGACTTTGCTATAACCCATGTTTTACTTTCCCTGATAGGACACAATGTTTTTTCACTGTATATTTCTAATCATCTGTTTTTATTTATTGAAAGATTTTTGAAAAAGGTGTTTGAGCAGTTCACCCCATCCAGGTTAAACATGTGTCACCACAGCTGTGTTTCAAACTGTTCAGCTCTGCTTTGCTCATTGTTGAGTGTTCAGATTGTGAGAGGTTACATATGGCCAGGGAGGAAGATTCATCTTGGTTTAAGCTGTCTCTTCACTTAAAGAAGCCAATAGGTTGAACAGCACCCTTGCTGGCTGAAAACATAAAGTCCCATTTAATTCCTTTGCTCTCCCTACTTCCAGACGTTGGAATATAAAATAATTAATCCTGATGCAGCCTATGTGGCAGCTTGCAGCCTTGTTGATATTGCTCTGTTGCTCCAAGCAGAGGGAACTTGCATTGTTGCTTAACAGATTGACTGCTTAGAATTGTTTAGACAAATAATTTCTCTTTTAGTCTGTTCTTTTCTTGGAGGCATGAAAAGCTTTCAGTAGTCAGCTCTTTATTACACCTGTGGGCAAGCAGAAATATGTTGAGAGGACATAGAGTTTATCTTCACTGCATTTGCATAAAAATACAATTCAAACTATTTTCTTTTTCCATATTTTCTCTCCTCAAAGAGAAAAATGAAACAGACACAGTTATGTTAAATTGGTGCATGTTGTAACATGGCAAAAGTCTTTCACACCACAGAGTTCTCAGGGCAAGAATTGTGCCCTGGTTGTTCACATGGTGTAGAGAAAACTGGGAGTTGGGAAAACCAGTTGACTTTGGGCATTGTTGTATTCAGCTAAACTATACACTGCAATCAGATGCTATCCTGTGTTCTTAGAAGTTGATTGAAATTTTTGAGTCATCTAAATTTGTTCAGTGCTAGGTGCTGTGTGACAATGCAGTCAGAATTTCTGCATTATCTCATGCAGAAAATAAAGAATGAAAGTTGGAAATCTGGTTCCATGAACCTTTTGAATAGATTCAGCCTGGCTGGACTAATTGAAATAAGTGCAAAACAGTTCTTATTTCATTACTTCTTTTTGGTTAATATGACACTTAAATACAGGCATAGGATGTTCTGGTAACTCAGTTATTTTGAGTGATTTCAGGTAGAACAACTTTCTGTGGTTTTCTCAGGATCCATTTTATGCCTGCTTGCATAAAGATTGGGTCTGTGCCCCTGTTTTGGTAGAGGATGGGCACAGTGGGGGTGTGGGCTGTCTGAAGCACTGTCTGACAAGGAAATTCAAGAAGGTTTTCCCTATTCTTTCTTAAATACATTACTTCTGTAATTCCAACAACAGTAGATTGTTTCCTCTCTCTTTTGTTCCCTTTGTCCCTTATCTCATCAAATGACATAGCTGCTTTCCCATCAAAATTTTGTGGCCTTAGTTAATCACATAATGTATGTATTTCACAGGAAAAAGTAAACACTGGTTGTGCTTGGACATCCAAGCTAAGGGGATGGTGAGAACCTGCAGGATGTGATGTGTCCTGAGGCTGAGGTGGGACATCTTTTGCCACATTTGTCATCACGTGTTCCAGATGCACCATTCTGCTCTGGTGGCAGGTAACAGGTGACCTGTTGGCCCCTGCAGCTTTTTTTTGTAGATTTTTATATTTCTAATAAAATTTTGCGGTTCTTCTGTCAGAGGACTGTATCATTTAAGGATTGCTTGTGTCTGCCTAAAAAACAGAGAGAATAAGCACATACAACTGATCTAAATAGGTCTATGGTGACAATGTAATTAGGCACTCAGGCCATTATTGCCATTTTTTATTTACTTATTTAGTGTCTATCATCTCTTTAGAAAGCCTTGGTTCTTTACTGCTTCATTAAATGCTGCAGTCTCCTCCCAGCTGCCTCCCATCTCTATTTAGATAGATTGGACAGATCCTGTTAGCTTTCTCCTGGTGATGATGGGGACCAAAAAGTCATTTAAACATATTTGGCAGGCCATATATCTTAATGCTAACAGTAATAATTCAACAGAAAAAAAAAAAATCTTGTGACTGCAGGCTAAATGAAATGAAATTAAGGCTCTCTGGGGGCCAGAATCCTCTTGTCTTACTTGATGTAAATGAGATGGGCATTTGAGCTGTGTAGTCAAGATGGAGAAATGATGTTCAGGGCTCTTCACTGGAGAGATGTGGTCTGAACACCCTTTCAGCTGGCGAAATATGCAGAGAGCCTTGCACAAAGAGATACCTCAGTGACCCAGGGTGCTGATGGCTGCGTGCAAACCCTCTGGGAGATGCCAGCAACACCCAGAAAACTGTGAAATCTGCTTTTCCAGCAATGAAAGTAAAGCAAAGAAACCAAGAGCAAATAGGGACGACAGGCAAGGGTGTTTCCATACTAGGAAAAAATCAAACATGTTGTTCATCACTGCTGTTGCAGGGGGAGCACCTGAGGTGTAGACAGGGCACAGACATTTTTATTACTGTGCCATCAAGTCCTGCCCAGGGAGATTTAAGGCATTATTGCTGGAGGTAGCAGTCAGTGTAGTCAAAGAAGCATCTAACCTCCGTGAAGAAATTGTCTAAGCTTCTTCCTATAATAAAGTTTATTTTCCCAGCATTAAATAAAAGGGGAATATGTGTTTGGGGTGGGAGCCGTGCCACTCCCAGCAGGCTGCTACCTGCTGTCACCAAGCTTTTGTTTCAGCTGTGAACTTTCCATAGCAGTGACTTCTGGGCTGCATTTATTTACCTGAGCCTCACAAATCCTGGGGTTTTATTACCCAGCTTGTGGTTTATGCGTAGTTCAAGCTGGGTGCCTGTGCCCAGCCAGGCACAGGAGGGAACTGACTGCCCAAACCACTGGGGATCTCTTGGCCAGATATTTTAAAGGGTTGATAACCTTATGTGCATCAGAATTTTGGCTTGGAGCCCCAGTTCTGTGTGCCAGGTGTGTTACAGGCAGCCCAGCAGCAGAGTGAACATCAGGGTTGGGGTCTTCAGGCAGGTGCTGCCCTGAATCAGGGCTGGCATCCCTCTGCCCACCCCTGTAGGATCAGGCCCAAAGAGCATAACTTGATGCACTGATGCTGTTTTGAGGTGTTTAAATGCAAAGGGACACATAACATCAGTGGACTGGCAGTACTGTTGCAATCAGTGGGGTTTTTCTGATGTGCAGCCAGTGTCTGTCTGGAATGGACCCAGGGCTGCCGTGCTCACCATGCCCAGTAGATGGGAAGCACCCATGGCCACCACACAGCTGTCATGGGCACTGATGTCAGGTGGTCTCTCCCTTGCTTCTTTTTGCTGCTGTGAACTAATTCCCAGTTTTGTGTTGTCAGCATGTGTTCTCCTCCTTCCATTAAACTCTCGCCCTGTTCTCTTGGCTTCAGCAGTGATTTGGTTGCTGTTTAAGGATTTCATCCACTTGTTAAAAGCTCCACGACAGAAAATCCCAAGACTTTTGAGGCATCAGATCTGATGTCAGATTCTGCAAGACTTATTTTACAAGTGTTTGTGTGGTTGTAAAAAACACCAACAAAAACAGCGTGAAGAAAACCACACAAGCAAAACCCTGAAATTAAAATGACAGGAGAAGAGAACAAGGGTGCTAGAGAAGTGCTCTCAGCTCTGTTGTCATTTTAGAAACTTCATTATCCAGCTCTGGGGTTTGATATTGCTATTGATTTCACATAGAAGATACTCAAGTGCTACAGGAATGTGAATTGTATAAAACCCAGATACAGATCACTGTAAAAATATTATAAAATGGTGGTTACAGCTTATATTTTTGGTAAAAACTGCCACTAATAGAATTCTGTAATGAAATTGCTCCTTAAATGAATTATTATGCCAGAATTTTCTGATTAATATAAATCCCCTATTATGTCATACTGCAATTAAATTAGACAGGATATTATTTTATCTGAGATTGTAATTAACTAAACTGGAATTTGGCCAAGTAGTCATAATTTTTACCTGGACTGTGAGAAGATGTATGAGGATTTTAATATTTATAGTTGGTTGAGAACTACCCAAGTTTCACATTCATCCAGATGATGATATTTTGCCTTTCATTCACTGTTAATACCGTAGGACTGATTTAGGATTTCTTTGTGACTCCCACCTTCAAACTTGACTTTCTTTCACATATTTCTCTGTCTGTAAAATATCACTTACACATTTGTTTAAGAGGGCAACATTTCAGCCAAGTTAATTTTTTGGAGCACTAAAAGTAAAAAGGTAATGGCCCTGGCACAGGTTGCCCTGAGAAGCTGTGGCTGCTCCATCCCTTGTTCAACAACAGGTTGGACAGGGCTTGGAGAAACCTGGGATAAAAAAGGTGCCCCTGCCCATGGCAGGGGGTTGGAATGAGATCATCTTTAGGGACCCTTCCAATCTATTCTGTCACTCTGTGTCTTGCAGATGTGGAATCATGGTGTGCACCTGTCTGGGTATGCAGTGGAGCTGTGCAGGGAATGGGCCCAGCAGAGAGAGTACTTTGAGTCAGGGAGAGATAAAAAAGATACCTGGAATCGATGCTTCTTGATTTAGGCTTCTATTTTATAAGATTAAAAATGTTTCATGGGTGACTCAGGGGAAAAATTTAGACTGGAGGCAAAGTAGAAATTATTGCTGTATCTAATAACTTCCAGATGTCCAGCAATATCTTGAGTAAAAGGGTGAGTGCCAGTTTCCAAGCATTATATATTATCAGTTTCAAAGTGGGGGTTCGATTTTGGCTTGTTGCTTGATTGTGGATTTTTTTAAAATTTATGCAAATTATTTGACACAGGTTTTACTGGAGAACCTTCAAAATATCTACCTATTTTCTTAGAGATTAATACCTTATAAACAATGTTTTTAGTAGCTGGGAAATGGGAAAAACACAGTGTATTTTGCAGTGTAGTTTTAAATCATTCTAGTCACAGGTTTAACACAAAAACCAGATCTTTTATTTAGGAGCATAAATTGCTGCACAAGGTATTTGGACCATTCTGTTCTTACAGTCTGGCAGACTATGGAGCTTTACAGGACTTAATGGATTTGTCATGGACTTAACATTAATAACAGCTTAATGTAGTTCAAAGTTGCCCATCTTCATGGTATTTTATTTCTTCGCTGGCTCTGCAAGGATTTGCTTGGTAGTTTGGGTTATGAGGGATGGGGATGAGGAGGGAGGACCTGCCCAGTGTGGCAGTGGAGGGAAAAAATTCTTGAAAACTCTAATGTTTGCATGAGTTTCCTGATTGTAGAAAAGTAGCCCTTTGTGTAGGCCTGGAGTAGGATTGCCTGTGTGGAAAGGCCTATAGTTTCATTGTAAGACAGTAGTAAACATGACAGGTCAAAGACATGAGATCTGTTGTCCACAGCAACTCATTACTGTCACAAATCACAAACCTTATTGGGTTGGGAAGGACCTTTAAAGTTCATCTCATTCCACCCCTCCTGCCATGGGCAGGGACACCTTCCACTATCCCAGGTTGCTCCAAGCCCCATCCAGCCTGGCCTTGGTGTTTTATAACCTCACCTCACAGAAAAAAGAAAAATTAACCAAGACAATACTCAAAAATTAACAACAAAAAACCCCTCCAAAATGTTAAACTCGTCAGCATGTATTTGTTTATATCCCAGTGGGAAAAAAACCCGTTGGTTCTTCCTCTGTCTTTAATAAAAGCTAATCCCTTTTCTCACCTGGCAGCTGTCAGCAATGGGAACTTCACCCTTCAAATTATCTTTTATTGAATCTTGAAGAAATTGAATTGTTCATTGTGTGTGTCAGCTGTAGTTTACTAGAACACTTCTGTCCCTCCAGGAATGGGCTGATTGCTGTAAACAGAGAATTGATTTGGTCTTAAATTTTAGAAATTCAGATGCAGCCCTGGAGCATCCTATACTTTTAACATTATTGTGGAATATTTATTACTGAGTATATAGCATTAACTGCCCATCACCCATAAACCAGATCTACCTTAAAAGATTAAAATATATTTTTTAATTTGAAAACGAGGGGTTTTTTTTACAAATAGGGATTGCATTAACCTTTACTCTTTTCTCTCCTAATATCCATACCTCTTTATGCAAATGTACAGTTCATGTCTTCTTGCTTCTTTGTGCGACCAAACATCCAAACTTCTTCTCAGTCTAAAAGGTCAGAGATCTTTCCAGAAGAGGCAGATTTAATTTTCCACCCCTTACTTCTGTCAGACTCAGCTGGTGGTTCCTTGAGGTCCACATTTGGATGTTACCATGTAGTGGGGTTTATTTCTGATACATGGCAGCAGAATTCAAGTGTACTTGGCATCACTGGCTCTGACTCCTCCTTTCTGGAGACTGTCCCATCCATCCTGTGAGCTGGTGTGTGTTCCCTCAGGTGCATCACTTGGTCACTTGACAGGTGCTACAAGTGTGCACCACTTAGAGGGTCCCAGTGCTCCCAGTTCATCCCTGCACAGATGCTCACTCTCTTCCCAGGTGGTCTGGCCTGCAGAAAACACCACAGTACATAACTACAAATAGCTTAAAGTTCATTACCTGATGTAATTAGTGGGATTGTGAGTTCCCTCTGTGGATGGCAAAAATGTGAACTATTTCCAACAGCGTGGTCACATCCACTGCACCACACATAGCACTGGGCTGTTTGTAATGCCTTGATTCAGTGGAAATAGCATTTAGTAAGTGGCATGTGGGGTTCTTTTGCAAATATTTTACATGAAAGAAAATGACTGAAGCTGCAGGAAAGGAAAGGAAGCTTAGAAACATCCTTATATCAGAACTGAAAACTAGATAAAGATTCAAATCCTGTCTCATTCAACATGACACCATTCTTTTTTATTCTTTAACAATTGTGGGAAATAAATGTTGTGGCAGTAGCTTGCACAGTGTGAGAAATCTTGTAAGATTAAGAGAAGGTGGTTAGTAAAAATCCCAGCAGGAACATGTTTTTCCCAAGTTGCAAAGGGATTTATGAGGATGAGGGGAAGGAGCAGAGCTGGATGCCCTGTGCATCAATTAAAGGGCTCAGCATGTGTTGCTGGGGGCTGCAAAAGGACCAGGTGGTGCCTCACAGGACATTGGCAGAGGCTTCTCTATTGGAAAATGAGGATAGTTGCACATTTCTTTTGGAGAAGTTCAGCCTGTGATTTTCAGTAGGATTGACAGTTTAGGAAAGATGTTTCCTGGCATCTAAGAACAGATAGTGTGCAGGGACCCTCTGTTTTGGAGAGAAGCATCCTGTGATTTTGTACATGGTGCTGTGACAGCCCATACCTGGTAAACAGCAATGGGGTCAGTGTCTGTCATGTGCCTTTGCTGAACTATCACTGTTGGGTTTATGTCTGTGCTAGACAGGAATATCTCATACAGGGTTGAGAGAGAAAACACAGTCCTGAAGAGATGAGGTTAAATGATAGTGGCTGGCATTGGACAGTCTGAGAGAGCCCTCCCTGGGTATTTTTGGATGGTGTTGTTTTGTTTCTTAGTGTTTGCTGAATTGTTCTGCACTGTATTCCCCACTGGCACAGGACTGGAGACCAAAGACTCCTACTCTGAGATGACTGGTAAGATCTCAGCTCTTCTGAGATTTCTTTTTCCATCTCCCAGGCTTGTTTTTCCTCCTGGCCTCCTTTGGAAACCAAAAATAGTTACTGGGGTGGGGGGAAAAAGTGGTTTAAGCCTCTTTTGTTGAATCAGGAAGCAGATTGATTGTGTTATGTGAGGATCAGCAGTGGAAGTGGTAAGTCCTGGGTTTCTGGATGTCTGAATTAACACTTAGGATGCTCCATAGCCAGCTGCAATGCAGTAATATGTATATATATGTATATGTGTGTGTGTGTGTGTGTGTGTGTGTGTGTGTGTGTGTATGTACTTGTGTGTGTACATTTTTTATGGTACTTGAAGAATTCATGACATTAATACAGCAATGCTCCATATTATTCCAAGTCAGCCTGCTTAAACCTTCTGCACAAACGTGGATCTGTGTCTGTGTCACGTGTTCTGTTAGAAACCTTTATTGATGTAGAGGCAAGAGCTCTGAAGACAGACCCAAAGCACTCTCTGGCAATCTGGTGGCACTGTCATTTCATAAATGAAGTGCTGTAGAACTTGTAGAAATAAATTGCTTTTTTCTTTGGTAAGGAATTCTTTGCCAAGTATGGATTGCAAGCTCTTTTCACCTCCTGATCCCAGCACTGATGGTGAGAGCCTGCAATGTAACCCAAAGCTGCTTCCTCCCTACTCATTCATTCCAGGACAGTACCACTGCTGTAGGACCCTGTGTTTTTCCTATCTCATGAGAAACATTGTCATTTAGGGTAAATATTATGCTGTTGCTAATGGGTTTAAAATTCATTTCAAGTTTTCCAATTACATATTTCATTTATTTCATGAATGTGAAATGACTCTGCAGAGAGCAGAGCTGTTCACAGGCCTGCACTGAGCTGGAGAAGGTTTTACTTCTCCATTTTCCATTTAAACCCACAAATATAATTATTGAAAGTTGCTCTTGTTTATTCTGAGGCTGAGATTGTAACGTATACCTACCCCTACTCTTTTATGTAGAAGGTAAAAAAAAAGATGGTCTCTAATGGCCTGTCGAAGTGGTGATAGCTGGTGGCATGTTTGGGAGTTGTTTTGGAGACAGGAATACTCTGCAATGAACAACCTTTGTGTTCTTCTCAAGACCATGGGTTTATGTCCATTTTTTCTTGCAACCTGCCTGGCCCTGCCTGCCAAGCATTTTCTTACTGTAGCATAATTATTGAATTAATTTCATATGTAGTTTTGAAAACCAGAATGTCTTGCTGGTCCTCACTCTTCGCTCCAGGGGGAGTTAGAGGACAGCACCCCGTGATACAGATCATGTTGTTACATGCATTTAAACATTCAAAAAGAACATAAATACCTGATGGGAGTTCAGAAGTGTGAGAGCAGATTTTAAGTGGTTTCTCAGTGGGAGATGGAGATCTGCTTGGGCATCCCTGAAGTTACATAAAAACTCCAAATGATGCTAAAAAAAAGTTAATAAATAGCCAAATAAGAATAAATAGCCAGATCTAGGGGAAAAAATAGAAAGACCATCCCAATTCACAATTTTGCACGGAGTGAAGCCACAAAATCCTGCCCATTTTTTAGCTGTTGTTGACTTGTGGCAAGTTCATCAAATCCTGTTTAGGGCCTTAATATATGGATCTTCTGCTGTGGTACGCTTGGAGACAGACCCAAAGTTGTAGGTGTGTGAGTGCTGTTCACTGATTAAATTTGCAAATCAGGTGTAGATTCCAGTGGTACAAACCCAGGGATAAGCAAGGAAAATGCCCAGGATGTCTTTATTCCAGCCCAGGATGAAGAGCTGTGCCATCTTCAAATATGAAATCCTGGTGTTCAGGGGTTTATTCTGCAGACTGAAGAGAGGAATCAGATTTCTTTGTTCAGTGATCAGAAAGAAAAAAAATGCATGTGTCAGAAAAATGCATTCACATCTTTATTTTTCATTTGTGCATGAAGAGGATCAATGAGAACAAATGCTTGGTGCAAACATTACAGATGATAAATTATTTTGGATATCTTTCCTCAAAGCATAGGGAGCATTCAAGTGCAGCAAACTCTCCCAGTGTCTCAGGCACTAATAAAACCTCAGCATAATTCTTAAACCCACAATTCTTCACCAATCTAAGATACATAGAAAGATAATTTAAGTTATTTCATCTCAAGCTGAGAGTTTCACCTTTTTAAAATGGCAAACTGATTTACAAGGTTTCTCCTCTAAGGTCCCTTAAAGTAAATTACCTGTCACAAGGGTTGTGGATCCCTGTCTGCATGTTTGAATAAAACGTGTAACAGATTTATAGCATTAATAATGGGGCTGTCATGGAAAGCTCTCTATTTGCAACAGGAGGAGTGGAGAGATGGCAGTTTGGTTATTTAGCACCCTGCTTGTCTTTTCTCTGAAGTTCTGAGAAGAACTCAGTTGCCAATTATTTAAGATGTGCATCCTTTTTTCTGATGGGACCTCCTCAACAGTCCTCCCCACAGGCCTTTCCAGTGCTCCCTCCCCAAATCCATGAGTGTCCACAGCTGCCCAAATCGTGGTCCCTACATCTGGTGGTAGGTGCTGAGCATGTGGAGCACAATGTTCAGCAGATGGGGGGGTGGGAGTGCACACTTTTACTTTCATCAATGAAAGATGACTGAATTCTTCATTAACAAAAATCACCAAATAAACCAACTGATTTCCTGTTGACAGCATCTGATATCATTCCTGCAGAAACAGAAATAGTAAAATTGCTGTTTTAGAACCCCTCTTTAATATATTTCAGTGTCATTGGGCTACATCATGTCTCTGCAGAAATTCATATACTCGTGCACATCTGTGAAATTAGACTGGTGCACTTGAAATAAAATCCTGAACTTTATGAACAAATGTAGCTGGGCCTCTTGTAATAATATTTCTGTATCAGACAGGGATGAGTGTCTCCACAAAACAGAAGTAGCTGCTCCTCCATCCATTCATAGGCTGTTGTTTTATGTAAATGCTTGCTGCAGAGCCCCAGTGAGACAGCCTGTGTATCTTACTCATCTGAGAGGAGTTTACGTTTCATTCTCATTTATCTGTAAAGAATGCACATAGCTCTATGACAAGGGAGAGATGGATGGAGTTGCTGATGGGAAATTTACTGCATATCTGAAATGCATGCAGAGACCTTTGGATACACCTCCTCTTTTTTAACCAGATCAGTTTGCTCCAAGCTTGGAGAAAAGCATTATTCTCTCTTGGTGAAGCAGTGGGTCATAATATGGGCAGAGCTGCAGTGGAAAGGGTAACACAAGGTCTCAGAGCTTGTCAGCAGCTGCCATCAGTCCATAACTGAACTATGTCTTGCAGCTGCCCAAAGAGAGCACAGCCTTTGGGTTGAGAGAGTCAGGTCTTTCCATCCTGTGAGAATGAACATACATTTTCCATCTTGAGCAATTCTCTTTGCTCAACCTCATGTAGCTCCTGGTGGCCCATTTGTCCAGTGGGTTGAGGCCCCTCTGTAAATCTCATAAAATCTCTTCTCATTCCTTCAGTTCAATAAAATCTGGCTTGTAGTAATTTAAAATTCAAAAACCTTCAAAGGCCAGGAGGGGCATGCACATCTGAAGGACATGGCAGAGTTATTACAGCCAAGATGACCTTTCCAGCATTTCATTGCTACACTGAGGAGTGGAAGAGCCACTGCTGCAAGACTGTTCCTGCAGAGAGTGGGAAAAGCTGCCTGGGGCAAAAAACCCACTGGGGGAGTGAAGGCAAATGCTCTCCTCCAGTATCTGTGATTTTTATACCAGTATAGGTGGCATAAACTTGAGAGAGCTTTTGCCGGTAGGGCTGATGGGGTAAAAAATTACACTCTGAACTGGATAGTGCAGACCAGTCAGAGGATGCTCCTGTGCCCTCCTGCTTCTTTTGCTGTCTAAGGAAAATTGAACTCTAATGAACTAAGTTCACTAATTCTAAGTGAACATCTGTCTATGCCAGGCAGGGACATCATTGGAGAGTCCCACATTTATTACATATCTTGTATGAAGCGGTAGTTAAACAAAAAAAAAGAGCAAGATAAAATCACAGACAACCTGGAAATTATTAAAGCATTCCAGAAAAAATTAATGAAATACCAACACTAATATTTTCGTTTCAACACTATTAATAGTCCCAAAGTACTATTTCTGTATGATGCTGTTTGTTGAAATACCAGTGCTGCATGTTTGGGTTTATTTGCAAACCTTGTGCCATCTGGATCCGAATCAAGAAAAAAAACACTTCCAGTGGAGTAAGAGGTAAGGCATGCTTAGAATATCAAATTTCCACAACCATTTACTTTGCATTAATTTTAATTACATTAGCTTTCTGGCCATGTCATTATTTTGCAAATATATTCCTAAGTAAAAGATGTGTAGATGTGTTTGCACTGTTATCTTCCATCCCAAAATGTAGCAGTGCCTTTTGGTATGTTTTGTATGCGCATAACTTAACTGGGAAATTCCTTAAAACTTTAAAATCAAACCATAATTTGAATAACCATGTGCGTTCTTTGGTGTCCTGAGGTTGCTTCACTCTTGCTATTGGCATTGCTGGGTTCATGCTGTGCTGCAGATTTCACTTGGAGGGCTGCACTGACCAGGAAACCTTTATTTTCCTAAGAAAATAAGCAAATGGGACTTGAATGCAATAGGCAGGTCACCTTCACTGTTAAAAATGCAAAACAGTAGAGAAAGAGATACCTGATATGGACCTGGCCTTGTGATGAATCAGTCTGCTGATTTATTTTCTCAGTTACCCCTACTTCCAGTGCACATATTTGCTACAATGGGTTTTTATTCAAATACCATGTTTTAGGTAGCATGTAGGTAACATCTGTGCATGTTACATTGTAGTAATTTAAAATGAAGAAATAGCTATAAGGTGAAGCTTGCTTGGGTAATGTCTACATTAAAATATTATAATCTAAAATTAGACTATTCTAGTCAATAATAGCAAAACACAGAGCTGTCAATTTAATTACATTACTCTATTGTCCATTCAAGTAGCATGTACGGTCCCTTCCAAGGAGTGGGACATTAATAGTGTAACTACAGTGAAAAAGGAAATAATTGCTAAGATTTGATGTAGTTTTCCTATTGATCCTTCATTAGACATCTTCAGGGGTCTGCTGCTAAGCCAGGCGGAAATCCTGGCCAGAGGAAATAAGCTTAGAGTCTGGGAAATCAAAATTGTATGTAACATCTACAGAGCCTAAGGAGGTTCTGAGTAACCTTTTCTCTCTGTTCCCAGCAGTCTAATACATGGCATTATAATGTAGAGAAAGACATAAATTAGTGCCTTAATCAGTGCTCAGCTATGATTCAAGGATTTTGATAGAAAAGTGGATATTTAGGACTATTACACTGGGAACATCAAGCAGCCAGAGGCATTGTATTCCTGCAAGTGTGACCTTGCCCATATTTAAAGGCAAACCTTAACTTTAATAATATTAGAATTCTAGTGCTGGTAGTTAATTAAATATTATTGATCCCTGCTGTGGGTCTTAATACAGTGCTGTGAAAGTAACACCATGATTTTTCCTGTTTTCCATATGGGAGAGGATTTTGAGATGTTTTCCTTACTGAACCATTATCTGCACTTCCCTTTCCCATCCTGCGCTACCCCTGGGTGCTCTTTTCCTGCTGTTAATTTGGAGTTTTACTCCATTTTTGCTCAGTGTGCACTTTTCCCAGTCTTTCTTGGGATGTGCAAGCTGGTGTTTGGCTTTTTTGTGTGCAAAGAACTGGAGAGACTTTATCCTTCTCTGATATGTGTTGAGTATGTCTGTAGGAAACATCCACAACCTTCCTGTGGGATGCAAAACACCAGCACATCACACTGGCACCATCAGCAGTACTCAAATGCTGTGGGATCTTGCATCTCTTTTTGTTATAAACTAATTTTATTCATGGCTGTGTAATTAGGAAAAAAAGCCTCCAAAAATCTGTAATTTATCTTTGTTCCTGGATTTGGGGTTTCTCTGTATTCGTGCAAACTAAATGAAAGTAAGTCTGTAATATCCAGCAGGGCGTTAATGCTAAATTGCTGCTATACATATATTGCTGGAATTTAAACATGATGCAAGAACTATAACCAGAAAGTTGGAGGTGTGCTCTGCTTAATCAACAGTCTCCTAATTAGATCTATGAGCCTCAGTGTAACCTTTTCTGGGGTTTGTTGCTTTTTACAAGGAAAATCTTTAAAACCTTCCTTCATAATCTATGTGCTGAATGTGCCACAGAGGGCTATGACACAGCAGTGAAAACCACACTATAATATTTGTAATGTTAAATTTACTGTGTTCAGTAACATTTATCACTGTCACTGTGATTATCTACCTCTAATTAGGAAAGAGCAGAGAAATCTCTCAGCCCTGGTCACCACAGCAGGCGGGGGGCAGGGGTGGGAGGAGGTCTGGTTAACCTTGTGTCTAAACTCCACCAGCAGAAATAACACTGTTCTGCTCAATCCATGTGGTTCTCTCCTGACACCTGCAAGATTCCAGCTTGCAGAAACTCATTAACATGCATTTTTTTAATTTCTGATGCAAATTACCATGAAGTGCCCTTCATCGGTTAAGAACAGCAAGTGTGTGCATCTTGTTGCTGAAGCTGTGCAACATCCTCACCCTCCCAACCCGATGTGGGGTGCAGCTGGGCTCCCCTGTGTGCTGTGAGGCTGTCAGGTGCTCTGTACCCCTGGTCCTGGGGGCAGCATGGGGCATCATCACATGAGGCAGTTGCTGTCACACACAGCACTCACTGCACAGGTCAGTCACACTCGAGATGAAGAGGCACTGCTGATGACTAAATGGAAATTTTGGGTGATTGCAACCTGATGTTCTCAAAATCAGGGACCAAAGTTGTCGCTCACCCCTCCGTCCAACCTCCACATGTCTATGGAGGTCCAGCCACTGTTGAGGGACATGGTGTGATGCCATTGACTAGCTAAATAGAACTAAAAACAGCACTTTTCTTCTTTCTGTAATTTATGTAAAGTTATTCTGGCACAGAATCTGTCTCTGGTTATTTTTCAGTGCAGTGAGTGAGACCACTGGTCAGGACAGGTTCCACCCTTCGAGGGTTGAAGGTTTTTTGTAGTATTTTTATACCTGAAATAACCCCAGCATCGATGCATTGCACTCAGCACATTTATGTTTTGCCAGGATAGGTATTTCATTGAGGGCTGGTATAAGCTGTAGCAGCAAAGCTCATTTTATGCCCCTATTAATGGCATGCAGACAAGGCAGATTTGCTGCTCTGGCTTATCACAGCTGGACTACTATCAGCAGCCTTTTCCTAGCAGGCACCTATCTGCAATTTTGACTTTGTCTCTCAGCCCCCTGTATAACCAGAAGACTTCTGAAAATCTTGGAATAACTTGCTGAAGACCTTTTATCCATAACTGCTTTTAAGCATTTCATATTTAAATACCATTTTATCATCCTAATATTCTTATTATTGCATACACATTCTGCTGTTCCCTGGGGTCATTATGAATGTAAGCTGGGAGGGTCCAATGTCTATCCACTCTCCTTCCACCCTGATGCTGGTCCTGGGTTCATCACCCAATGAGGCTGATACATTAACAACTCCCAATTTAAATGTTCTGTCAGCACAGGATGGAAAAAACACAAAGCAAGATATATCCAACTCTTCCAATGATGGTGAAGGGATGAAATATAAGTTATATTTTTCTGGAGTAGTACTGCCAGTTGCATTGCTGTATGAAAATTCCAACAAAGCTACAATATTCCATTAGTAATGAGAATGGAATAAATTATCTCAAGATGAAATTTTTAATTTAATTGCAGTCTAATCTCACTAATATATTACAATAATAAGAATATTAGGATAATAAAATATATTTAAAACCTGAGTCATCTGAAATACTAAGATCTCATCCTGGCTAAAAGGCCCATAATGTATATATATCCCACTGATTCTCAAAAATGGGCAAGTAATTTGATGATGTTTGGCTCTGTGGTGTCATAAAGCTCCTCACTGATGTGTGCTTGAAGTGTTTGTTGTCAGTTTTAAATATTTCTTCCCAACAACAGCAGTACTGGGGACCACCTTAAGTGCAGTCATTAGCTATAATATATTTTATATAAGTCTACCAGAATACTCAGGTAATGGTCAGATGGAAGTACCTTAGTTCCTTGCCAGTTTCCTCTGGGAGAGGACTGGGTACTCCATCAGAGCTGAAATCCTCTGGAGTGACTGAGAGGGTTTTGTTGGTGTTGGGGAATTAGTTAAACTTGTTTATGTGCATTGGTGACTCTCCCTGGTGACTTACCTGAGCACCAAGGGATGTAGTTAGCAAGCAGGCTGACTCCAGTGTGATGGAAATTACTTTTGTTTGTCCTGGAGATTTGATGACTCACTTAAACAGCCCTGTCCGATGCTTTTGTAGAGCTCATACAATCCAATCACCCATCGTGCTAATTACTGGCAGGTAAAGCATTTGCTGGGAAAGCTTCAGGTACGAAAAATATCACACTGGCCCATTGAAGCTGCTTTGTTTTAGGTACTTGTCAGCTTCTTGTTAGCAGAAATGCAGCTGCCTTTGAAGCCAGTAATTTTATATGTGAGATACATAATATTTTATATTTATGTAAGTCCTGAAATGGATTTTCCTGCTTGACTTCAGTAGGAATAAAGGGCAGACCTTTAACTGCATCCCTCAGGAAACTCAAGGACAATATACTGTGCTAGTAGCACAGCATGGGGAATACTGGTCTGGTATTTGGTTACTTTTTTCCTCCTTACTGTAACCAAATAGACCATCTTCCACTGAGTAATCCAGGAAAACGAGAAAAAACTGTTCATCATTTGACTTTTCCAGTGGACGAGGTTCAGTCCTTAGGCCAAGAGGCACAAAAACCTTCTGTTGCCACAATCTATTATAAAATTTATTGTGCCTTAATTGATCTTTAATCGTTCCAGGTTTGTAAGTGCTTATTTACTGCTGAGTAACTCGTACTCCAGAACCCACAGAAATAAAACCTATTCCAGGAGAGAAATTGCTGACTGAAGACTCCTGCTCCCAGTCACGGGAGAAGCAGCACTCAGAATCCCGTTAGATGAATGCCTGTGAAGGAAGAGCAAGCCGTCTGTGAATGGAAAGATAAAATGCACTCATAATTTAAGCTGTTTGATATAGTAAACAGTTGGAATGCATTTTGCAAATTCCTTTCTGTAGGAGTGAAGCACTCCCAATTCAGTCATTGCACAAATAGGCAAAGCAAAAGTGTTTATTGTGCATTTCCATCTGAGAATTGAACAGGTTTTGGGGGAAGTGCCTAAACTGCTGTGTGTTTTAGGAGTGTGTAACCATGTATGCATCTATAGATACAGGAATTCACACATTCAAATACTGGGAACATCAGTGGAGACCAGTTCAAGAACTTGAAAATCATCATTTGTCAGATTTGCAGTTAGAAATAAGTAAAATAAATGGAATTGTGAATAGTTGAAATAGCTCCAACCCCCTGGTCACTGACAGACTTTGAATCCTTGTTCAGATCACTGAAGCTGCCTCTGTTGGAGGTGGAGGGGCAGCAGGAGGCTGTAAGATCCAAGGGGAGAGCAGTGGGTCCCTGTAGTCCAGCTGCCTCCTCCATAATCACAGAATTGCAGAATGGTTAGAGAGCCCCAACTCTCTCAGCCTGTGATGAGTTTAGTGGAATGGACAGTGTGCTGGCCATGGGGAGAAGAGATGCAAAAATTGAGATGGGAGGAGAGGATTTCATAGGAGGTGAATAGGGATAAGTCTTTGAAATGATAACATGGTTTCAGAAGGAGCCATGAAAAGAGTTTGGGGAGTTTTTCCACTCCTGGCCAAATGCTGTGGGTCTCTGGGTGCCCATGTACCTGGTGCACGAGGCTGGAAGCAGAATCCACTCAAGGCTTCCCATAGAGACTTTCTTTCCAGTCCCAACTTTGCCAGTCTAAATGCATTGGTGCTGAAACACTCCATGCCAGGAACCTGCTGAAAATGAATTTGTAGTTTTTATTTGCTTTCTGAAAACTGCATTAAGAATTGCTCAGCAGCTTTTGGTAACAAGATTAGAAAAATGCCTAGTGTTTAGTCTCTGCTACAGAAAAAAAATCTTATTGCTACTACAGTGTGAAGGCTTAATGCTGGATTTTTTGCAGTACTGGATTTAAACCTGGCAGTTGGGCTGCACTTGGAGTCAGGTATCTCACTTCAGCTTAAAGCTGGATTTAGAAATGAGCTGAAGGGAGGCACTTTTGTGCTGTCCTGATGTCCTCGGTCTGCACTGCATAAACAGCAGAGAGCCCTGCCAGCTGGAGAGCCTGACCTTTAGGATTACAATTAACTCCTTGACCCTCTGCCTTTTATTTCAGCTTTTCTGGTGAGCAGAAAGTTTTGAGGCTTTAATTTGTAAAAAGTCTGGGAGCTAAGGAACACAGCAGGGAGGTAAAGAAGGAATTGTGGCTTTGTTCTCTGAGGGGGAGGCTGACCCTTGTGTCCTATCAAATTTAGTCCTAAATATATTTTACCTTTATTTTAAAATGCCCTTCAGCTGGCCAGGAGCTTCTCATGCCCTGAGCTAATACATTCAACAACATGAGCTGTTCAAGGTGAGAATTGAATCTTGTTGCCCCTTGACAGAGATGGAATAATAGTGTAATGCAACAGAACATATTTGAAATGCTAATACTTGCCACCTGCAACTTAATTTTATTTTTTTTTCTTATTGCCTTTTTTATGACATTTCACAGTTCCATAGTCTCAGTAGATGGATCTGCATCATAAAAATGACACAGCGATGATTTAAGGAGGATAGTCAGTCTGAGTGAAACGGATGGAGTGCTTTAAGAGTGTCAGTTTAGCACCTATTACATAGGGTCAATGTTCATTTTCAATACATCATTAAAGCATCCTGCTAAATCACTCAGAAAATGTTCGTGTTCTCCTTTTCAGCCACCATGTTAGATTACAGGGATAATGAAGTGTAACTGTACATAAATGGCAGTATTGCACAAGCATATTTTATTGTTTTCAGGGCCACTGTTTTAGGTTGTTCTGAATATGAAACGTTAAAAATTCCACAATGAAATATTGAGCACCTCCTTAGGTGATAGTTCCCATACTTATATTTGCAGTCAGCTACCAGCTCCATCAAATTTGATAATCTAGTGAAGTCATTTTCCCACTCTATCAGTTTTACAATATACAGTGTTCACTAAACTAATATCAATAAAATCAAAACTACCCTCAGCCTAGTAGCTAGTTCTTAAATTACATTACAGGAGATGTATTTCTGTTATTTTGAGAAGAACCCGGGAAGGCCAGTTATTTGAACAGAATTCACTTTGCCAAGGTCCTTGTAAGGTCAGGGTGATCTTTGCTGTCTCCAGGTGGTATTACCAGAGCAGTGCCTCAGTGATACACCTGTCAAAATTAAAGTTTAGATTATCAGGGTAAATTTAAAAGTCAAGCTATGGAAAACAGGAATCATGACTTACAGATATAAAATGTTAAATCTTTCAATAAGTCATTGTAATTTTTCCCTAATACTGACCCTTTCCATGATACATGCTGGCAAACACTTGATATGAACCTGGATTCCATGGATAGCATATACAAATACTGAAAATATTTACTTCTGTTGCACTGAAACAGGGAGCACAAAGCTGCCTTTACTCTAGCAGGGAGAGAAAAAAATATCATCTCCCCTCAGGGCTATAAAATATTTATTTACTTTTATTGCATATTGTAATGGAAAACACAGTTTTTATTTACAGAAAGGTGATGTAAGTGTGTCCTGAGGCACCCATTTTTCATCCCACCTAATCCAGGACATCTGACTGAAGGGCTTAAATTAATACCTTGATTACTTTGGGCTTTCACTGGCTCTACAAGTCAGAGAGAAGTACCTCTGACTTTTTCTGTGTTCATTATGGAGGACACCTCCAGTTTCAAAATCCCGACTTGTTGATCACATCTGTTCAGAGCCACCTACTCTGTTGTTTTGGATAATGTCATTTTGGTGTATAAATGACAACAAATAAAGGCAGAGTGAGCTGGTATGTGGAAAAGGGAGTTTTGAGGATGTTTTTATGGGGAGCTGCTGGAACAGGCTGAGGAAGAGGTGAGGGCTGCAGAGGGGCACAGACTTGGACAAGATCTGGCTGATGATTGGGCTGTGCTTTCAGGAGAGCATAGTTTTGCCCAGTTTTTTCTGGTGTTTCCCTTACAAAGGAAGTTCAGTTGTGGCAGTCATATAATTTTTCTGATGTTGCACCCCTCCACTCCAGCTTAGTGCAGAGGTCCTCTTTGTCTGCAGACAGAAAGGACCCACACAGGCAGAGCCACGAGAGGCTTTGTGGAGAGTAGGAATCACCATGGGAAAGTCTCCAGGGTGGATGTGGAGCAGATCAGTGGAGTTGAAGGTGGCACTGATCATTGTGTCATGGAGCTGGAGAGGGTGGAGGAGCCTTCCAAGTCAGCTAAGGATGCAGGATTTTTAATGCTTCATTTGGGAAATTCCTACCATTAACAAGACATTCATCTTAATAACAGGCTTACTTTAGAAACTGTTCAAAGCTAATAACTATACTCAATAATGATAGCGAACATTACTAAGTTTTCCCCATTCACCTGTAAAGGATTGTAAAAGACTTCTACCTTACTGCCAGTGAAGTCTTCAGCAAGCCATATTCTCTGCTGCTCAGCTCCTCCAGACCCTTGCTACCTGGACTCGCAGGGAAATGTTACTTGGGAAGCTGTTGGTTTGAAAACAAGGAATAGTTGTACAAACAAAGGGTACTTGAGGAAATGTTTCTTCCCAGTACAAGTGAAACAAGTGTGATCTGCAATGGGAACTTCTTATGTGAAGAGCAGAGGATCTTTTTTCCCAACAGCTCTGGGTGTTTAAGCATATGGTATTCTTTCTTTCTTCCATCCTTTCAGGAAAGGATGTTCTTCCATTTTTTTTCTAGGATCAGGTCCCAGCCATTCAAGGTTGGCATGAGTCCCCTGTCCCCTCTTTCCTCCACCTTCTGATCTGTGGGGAATAAGCTCTTCAGCATGAACTGGGGTTGAGGGGCTCCCTGCAGTCCTTTCATTTGGGTCTAAGGAAAGACATTACATATGAATTTGTAGAGTAAATTACTTTCCATAAAGTCAGTAGAAGGGTGTCCCCTGTGTGGTGGAATTTGGTCCTGATTCAGAGACAATTTCTTTTCAATTTATCTTCTAGCCTTCCCTTTGAAAAGAAGGCACTGCTCCTTCCATATTCTTGACTTAGTTAATTGCCTGAAAAGTATTTTTGAAGGTCTGTTTGTTTTATTTTGTGAAGCTGCTCTAGGTTCTGAGGTCTGCCCATATTTCCTTATTATAGCACTCCCTTAATCCTTGGCAATGTGGCAATATATCAGTATTATCAGGTCTCCAATTCTTTCACTTTTTGAAAGCTTCAGTGGTCACTTTCAGTGTTTTCCTCGTAAGTTAAGAGGAAATGACCTTTATTTATGCCCTATCCTCAACCTTTCTGGTCTTGATTCTGGGACTGTAGTATCTGTTTGACAGAGCAGTGACACTGCGCCTTGCAGTGCCTTTTCAAAGCAGATGAATAAATTAACCCTCACATCCTGCTGAGAGCTGCACAAGTGCCTCAGTCAGCAGCTGCTCCCACCATGGGGTCTGTGCTTGGGGCTGGTTATTTCACCTTTTCCTGCACTGAGCAGCACCTCATCTCTGCACCTGCAGCTTCTTTGTCTCACAAGACTTCTGGAAGACAGCTCTGGTCTTCTTCTTGGTTTAATCTTTGGCCATTCTTCAGGAAACCACTTCACCTCAGCGGCCTCAAGTTCTGCCAGAAGAGGTTTAGATTAGTTATTAGGAGAAAATCCTTCATGGAAAGGGTTGTCAAGCCCTGGAACAGGCTGCCCAGGAGAGTGGTGTGGTGACCATTCCTGAAAGAGTTCAAAAAACATGTGAATAGGGTGGATATGGTTTACTGGTAAATATTGTAGTGATGCTGGGTTGACATTTGGACTTGATGATCTCAGAGGTCTTTTCCAATCTTAAAATTCTGTGGTTTGAGACCATAGTGGTTTTCTGTTGCACAGAGAAGGGACATCAGTTGCCCCAAGTCTAGCAATCCAGCTACACATTTCTCCCCATGACCTCATGGATGGCTGTCCCCAGGATAGCACTGCCCATGGGTCAATTCATGATTTATGATATTGCTCCCAAGAGAGCTGCAGCACCTCCGTGGGAATTGGCACAGCCATGAAGGTGTACACACAGACAGCCCTGTCCTGCAAAACTGGTCATTGAAGCACCTAGGGCACAGGATCTCCTGAGATAAATACAAAGAATTTTAAGTATTACCTTGAGACTTACTATACCATCCAATTTAAGTATTCTGGCATTTTACTGACAGGTCAAAGACAAAAGGTATTCTGTAAAGCAGCACTGCACTTGCTCAGAAAGGCTGCAGCTGAAGCTTTTTAAAGGATTATTATTCAGCATGTTGTAGGCAGCACTGTACACACATCATACCCTCTAGCAGTAATTCTCAAACATTTCCAAACCTTTGAACCAGTAATTTGTATTATGCGTCTTGTTATTTCTATGGATAAGCTTGTTCCACAAATGATCTTGAGGTGAATTAGTCATAAAAAAACACTGTACCTCATTTAGTAGAAACAAAGGAGCCCTGATCATTGGCATAATTTCATCATAGAGGCTCAGACACAGTCTGATGGTGTGGAAGAAGTAGCCCTTGTACCTGTGGGTGACCATAGCTCTTCTCCAGTGAAACCCAACCCCACTGAAATGCTTTGGCCTGATACGGGTACACAGCTCATATATATCCCTGCATCTGAATGTTATACCACTGTAAAACAAGATACTAGGGGATAAAACTTTAAAGGTTGGTCATAAAAAGGTAATAAATGGGGATATACAAAAGGCTGATGGGAAACTTCATTTATTTCCTTGAGTTACGGATGACCCCATAACTCATGAGTGTTAGAGCGAGGCGGAGTTATGAAAGTCATGAAAGGTCATCAATAACAAGTGGAAATAAATGAGTTAGTCTATTGTATTTTCAGTTTGTGTGCATCACTCAGTGATAAATGTGACACCAATGTTGGGATGATGAGCTGGGAGAGAGCCCAGGAGGAGCAGGGCACCCAGCCCACAACAGTGCTGCTGGGGCCCCAGCCTCCCAAGGACACAGGGCCATCTTCTCAGTGAGAACTGGGGACAAAGAAAAGCTTCTAGCTGAAGTAGAAGATAGGCAAGAAAGGTGCCAGCACAGCAAAGAAGGTGATTTGTTGTCCTTGCCCATAGACAATATGGCTGTGGGGTGGCACATCCTGTTTTTCTCTTGGGAAGGGGGAGCTTGTCTGCAGAATACATAGAAAAACTGAGCAAGGATCAAAAGACTCCAGCAATACCAGCTCAAATGACTTACAGTGTAATGTAACAGCATAAGTGTGCAGAAAGTCTAAAGCAGACATTTCTTGTGGTGTTAGGCTGTTAGTTCAGTGGTTGTGTATTTTAGCACAGCCCCCAGTCTCCTCTCAGGCTGTGTTTTCCGGTTCCACATTAACTGTCCCCACTCTGCCCTTCTGCAAACCCCCACAGAAGCCATGGCCAAAACAGGGCATGACGATCACTGAGAACTCACACCTTGCTCACATTTTAAGAGGAGCAATCCAAGGAGGCAGCTGTGTGTGGATAGCTCCTCCATCCATAATGGGATTATGAAGTAATCTCGGAGAGGCTGGAAAAGTAACCTTGGGAAATAAGGCATGTGTCTGGTTCTGGTTCAGATACGCTGTGTAACTGCAGCTAAATAACGTCTGCCTCTGCTTCACCTCACCATCTGTAAAGCAAGGATTTTTATGTTCTTTCCATAAAGGAGTATTACTGGGGAGAGAGAAAAAAAAAAAAAAAGCTATGAATTGTGCAGATATTCTTGTCCTGGTGAGCCAGCCACAGAGCAGTACTCAAATGGAAAGTCACTAGAGGTAACTAAAGAAACAGTATTATGATGAGTCAGTTAAAGAGCCAACACTCTTCCTTGCTGACAGAGTATTGAACTTCAAAATTTGGTTAGAAGGCAGTGTTTTGCTGACAGTACTGTCTTTTAAAGGACATGCAAAATCAACACCTGACCATCTGTAGTCATTTAAGATTCACCCATAACATTTTTTGTAGTAGAAAGGTTGTTAACCTTGACATCCTGGGCAAATGCCAGCTTCTCCCACTCGGTGTCGATCAAGCATAAACAACTCACATCCTCCTCTCTCATGAAATACTCTTTGAGTTCTTGAACACTGGATGTTGTTCATGCCTTCAGCAAGTGCAGGTTTGTGTCTCCCACTGCAAGTTGCAGCAAACCATAAGATTCAGTGATCTGATCCACATAGTCCTGAAGTGAGGCTGCTTTAGACCTAAAGTCTCCCCAAGACTGTGTCCACAAGAGATTGTCCCATGCAGGTTTCTCCTCTCCTGCACAAGTAGTGCTCTGGCAGGTGTGGCAGCCAGACTTCTTGGAGTGGTCTTCAAGCATGTAGAGGGCTGATGTGCCTTACATTAGAGATGTGCCCTACATGAGAGATCAGAAAGAAGGGATCTCCTTGTTTTTTACATCCAACCTCTGTAACCCTGCAACAGATAAGGATGCTTCACCCTTTAACATGTAACAAATTTCATGTTCACTCCCTCAGGTATTGCTAAGAGAAGGATGTAGGAAAAAATAGGTTAATCAAGTGTCCACACCACAGTAGGCAGCATCACGAAAGATCAGCATTTCTGTGCCCCTCTGCATGAAAATACTGGGGAGCACTGTTGGACCTGTGTTAGTGTCCTTGGCTTTTCTCCTTCCTTCAATCACTGCTGTCCGTAACTTGGGAAGAGAGGCCCCATTCAGCCCAAAAGGAGCAGTTCTGCTGCAGTTTATGAACGTTTTGTTTCCTCAAACATCTGAAATATATTACTCTGAATCATTAAGAGCCTTTTTTCACAGTATGTCCCTGACTTCATCCTTGATGTTTCCTATATCCATATTGCTCTTGATTTACAGTGAGAGTTGCTGATTTGTAGTGCATTGAGACAGTCATATTTTCGGCAGGGGGATTTAAAATTCCAGGCATAGCTTTAGGTGGAGCAAAGAACAGGGTTACCTGTGGAAGTCAGCCCTTGGTGCACACCTTGAGGTAACACTGGTACTTTTCATTTTTAGGAATAAGTACAGACCTCATCCTACACTTCTGCTCCAACTTATCTGGTGAGGTTTATCAAGCATTACCACAATCCTGCTGTGCTGTGTGATTCAAGCACTGCTTTACAGAATGTCTGAGGGATTTTTCTGTAAAGTTCATCTTCTCCATGGTTGGAGGTGAGGTTTGCCTGACTCATGGCAGGAGCACTGTCATCTCCTTCTTATAATGAAAGGGGGGTGGAAAATGACATCCTCCTTGATCTGACCTGGACTAAAAAGCAATGTCTTTCAGCTTATGGCACTAGTTGAAGGTATTTTCACTTACAGGATGCCCTTTTTGTAGGATCAGAGGCAATCTTTTCAATTCCATGTGTTGGCATTTTGCTGCTTTGCTCAGTAGTCTTAGTAAGGGAAAGGAAGAAAATAGCAGAAAAGATGGAGAAATTAGGGTTTTGGCAAAAGATGAAACATAAGACAAATGGAAGAATATTCATGTCACCTGTTTAAATAGCCTAATCTAGCTAATGCTTAATAAATCCCTTCCATCTAGAATTATTGACACGAACACTCTGTTTGTTCTGCTGACAAGAACATCCACTCATGCACCTGGGGTCTTGCCTGAGACAGAGAAATCCCAAATACTGGGAGCTGAGTTGGTCACCAGAGTGAAAAGACACAAAATCAGAATTCAGCAAGAAGAAACAATTTTTCCCACACTAATTTATGACGTTTTTAGGGGTTTGTCAGTATAGGTCAGGAGTAGGGAGACAAGGTTTGCTTTGCTCAACACAAGTCATTTTCCCTGACTATGCCTTGATTTCCCATTCCATCTTCTGTCTTTGCTGCATATTTTCATTGCAGCTCTCTAGGGCATGAACTGCATTTCTAAAATACTTTTAATATATTTTTGTGTCACAGTTTGGGAGACAGGCAAGCCAGAAGAACACACTGATGTTCACACAGCCAAAGTTTATTGTTGTGAGTCCCCTTTTATAGGGCCTTCAAATTTCCCATGCTCACACACCTGATTGGCTGGGGCCTTAGCTCCGCCCAGCTCACTGGCCAATGATATGCATGCATTTGTGATTCGATTTGGCTGGGGTCCCATGTTTGAATTTGAATCCGACCTATCACCATCATATCTGGGGACTTGTTTACTTCTGTTCTCTAATGACCTTAGGCTGGTTGAGTTGATGTCTGTTCGGGCTAATTTATCTTATAGACCAGCTGTAACTGTCACATTTTTGAACACAGATTTGCCCTGTGAAGCCCCGGCCATGATTGGGCCCTTTTGATGTCTGTGGCTCATATATATAATCCAAACATTGTCAGGCATCATGTGTGGCACTGTAACAGTATTGGGACTAATGAAATAACAGCTCCATAAATTACCATTAATTGTTTACCCAAATTAATAATAACACAGTTGATCCAATTAAAAATGTGGAATGTAAGATTACTCTGAAGGGGTATATGCCACAAAGGACTATACATCAATTAAAATACAGCAGAAGGCTTTTCACTGCATGCCCTGCAGGTATGTGTTAGATCTCAGTGAATGAATGTCATGTTATGTTTGTGAAAATCATTTCATTAGCAAAGCCGTGATTTATATAATGGATAATAAATACTGGCATCTACAAGCCAACCACTGATCTTACTAATACTTGTATTGGCTGAGGGGTTTGTATTGGAAATTTTTTACTTTGGCATTAGCATTGTGAGCAGTAACTACACTTCAATGTTGATTTCAGTAGTTTTCTTGTCACCAAGGTTTAACTTAAATAAGATATTTGAAAAGCAGTTGAGTCATCAGGGCTGATATTTTGGCTCTTTATGATGTACTAATTTGTATCTGACCTTCGGTGAGTAAATAAATATATTATGGATGTTGTTTCTGTGTCTCTGCATAAAAGAGACAGAGGAAGGCCTGGCTGGAGCAGGTGAGGAAGGCTTATGTTCAGGTAGAAACCATCTCTGAGGATGGACACCATTTAAGCATTTCTGTGATATGGTTGTTGTGATGGGCACATGGTCATGCATTCTGAAAGAATTTCTGAGCTCTTCACATTAAGCATGCATTACTTCTTGGAAAAACAGAGCATCTGGCTGACAATATTTGTGATGACTGCTGTGCTAAAGATCTTAAAAAGAAAGTGTCTCCAGACTCTTGATGTGTTGAATACTGTTATTTGTGTTGTTTGGCATATGGTGGCTATGCTGGCAAATAACTTAGCATTAACTTAAGTCTTTCATTTAGCCCACCGGGTTTCTGGTCTGTTTTAAACTAAATATATATTTAAAGATTGTGTTTATATTTAATTTATAGACTTAATCAGCAGTAATTCATTATATATAGTGCACTGTGCATTCCTCAAATGTTCAATTCATTGAGCTGATTTTAATTTGTGATCATTAAATGCAAACAGGGCATGTATCTACTGCAATCAGCCTTAAAAGTTAATATTAACAGCCCTCACCAAAATGGTGAGATCTGGATCCTATTCTTTTAGTACAAGAGAAATCTCTGCTGTGGACTTCAGTCACTGGTATAGGGAGAAAGTGGTGGGTAGCACAGAGCCATTTAATGTCACACACAAAGAAATAAAATTGATGGCAATTGAAAAGGAAACAATTAAAATATAGGAAAAAATTAGAAGACCATTTTTATAGGAAGAAGGAATGGAAATGAATGGAAATGTGCCCATTGGAGAGAAGCTGCAGCTGCCCAATCACAGGAAATGTTCAAGACCAAGTTGGACGGGGCTTGGAGCAACCTGTTCTGGTGAAAGGTGACCCTGCCTGGGTCAGGGAGGGTGGAACTGGATGCTCTTTGAGGTCCCTTCCCACCCAAACCATTCTGTGGTTCTTTGGTTCTATGATTTTAAATACTTTGGTTGGAAGAGTTGATGAAACACATGTTGAAGCAGGCTGGTGGTCTGGAGAGCAGAGATGGGCTGAGCACTGGAGGAGTTGGCACAGTCCAGGCAGGGCCAAGTTCTGAGATGCAAACTCAGGTGCAGGTTGCACAGACTCAGGGAAAAGCTTCTTGGGTTTTGGCAGAGAAATTCTTTTGGTGAGAAATGGTGGAGGCTGTCCCTGCAGAGGCAGGAGCAGGACCAGTCCATGCTTTATTCTATCAGCCTCTGCTGGACATGGAAGACATCAAATCCAGAGGTGATGCAAGACCTCTGCTGTAGCTCTGGGGAAGGGAGATGGACACCAGCTGTCCATGGGATGACTACTGAGGGCTGTCAGTCAGTTACAGTCAGTGAGGTGGGGTGACTGAAGCTCAGCAGGAATGGGAGATTTTTGGACAGATCAGAGCTGGGAGCAGGCTGAGCAGAAATGAGGCAGAAGGGCTAAAAAGTTCTTTATGGCAAATAATCTCTCTCTGAGGCCACATAACTCAGCTAAAGCAAACATGTCAAAGGTGCTCACGAGCATTTCTGAAGACAATTTAGTGGTGAAAGGTGTTACAGGAAAATCCAGGGAGCAATGAATCATTTCTACCTTCAGAGCTGCATTTGAATAGTTGAAAATAAGGTTGAGGATATAAGATAAGAAAAATAAAATTGCTAAATAGCTGCTCTCTAAGTTCTGTCTGTTCTGTACAAAGCTGGTGTATGCCAACAGAATGAGAAGGGTGCTGGGCAGCCCAGGTGATGGAGGCTGTCACTGCTCCCCACTCCTGCAGCTGCTTCCCATCACAATCAGAATGTTCTTCTAGTGCCAGGGGGTTTTATGTGACATAAGACTTATAAGCCTGAATGATAAAGAACAGCTTCCATAAATCATTTTGCTCTGCAGATGTAAAAGTTTCAAGACGCTACTATCAGGTTGGTACACAAAGTACAACTGGCCACATTTTGCCAGCATATCTTGCTTTTCAATATGCTTTTTAGTATGGTAGTCTGGGTGATTTGTTTTTCTCATTACTTTCAAGGATGCAGCATTTATCATTTTTTTACTGGAATTCAAGTTTCTTGCAGCAGAGTCTTCAAATCTCGGCTTTGAAGTATTTTTGTGTAATTAAATTTCAGTTTTATATGTGGATTTTATATGTGAACCTTAAAGGGGATTTAATGAGAAATTCAACATGCTTGTGGTATTTGTGTGACCCCTATTATCATGGTTTCAAATCTTTTCAGACACCTTATTCCTAGAATGTGCTGGAGAGGTTTCATATGGTGGAAACTGAGGCAGAGTAGGGTTTTACTGTCTAGACAAAGATTAAATCTGCTTTTCCTTCTGTGACTAAACCTTGATACTCTCTCTGGAGCTCTCTGCAGAGATTTCCACTCCACTGAAGAAGCCACCTTGGTGGCTGTACTTACCCATTCCTTACTAGTCCCTTCCAAATCTTTTGTTGTCCACCCAGATTCCAAATCTTGTCCCAAGGTCCCAGTTGCCTGCCCAGGATTGCCCTGGAGCTCTGATGAATTATCCAGTTAAAGGGTTTTTTCTGCAGGGGCTTCTGTAGAGAAGTGTTTAGGCAGGACAAAACCTGCCCACAACAAACAATGCTGTGTTTCCTGCTGATAGCAGGAAACCTGGGATTTTCTTTAGGAACTGTACTTTGCTTTCTGCTTTCCCTGCACTGTCCTCAACAGAAAGAAATGTTATTGTATTACCTGGTTCTTTGCTGTTTCTCTGCACATTCCTGACTTTTTTCTAAACTTCAGTCAGGTGGTTCTGAATAAGGGAAGGACATGGTGAGAGTGCTGATGCCAAAGGTTTTACCAACTGACATATTTTGAAAATGCAAGATGTTAGCTAGATAAACGTTGCTGCAGAGCAACCTTGCTGTAACCTTGCAGGATCCCCAACTAGCCAAATTTGTGCTGTTTGTGCCATCTTGAGATTGGTACATCATTGCAGCACACATTAAACTGGTCACCTTCCAGGGCAGGACCAGCAACACCTCAGGATGAGAAGAAATGCATCACAGATGGTTTGGGTTGGAAGGGTTCTCAAAGATCATCTTGTTCCAACCCCCCTGCCATGGTCAGGGACACCCTCCACTAGACCAGGTTACTCCAAGCCCCATCCAACCTGAAGTATGTCAGGCTCTGTCTTGGAATTGGCATGAGCACAGGAGAGAAGAGTCCTTGCATTTATTAGTCATCCTGAACGTAGCTGTAGTCAGGAAAGATGCAAAATCCAGATAATCACCACAGCTAAATTTGCAGTCATCCATAGAAAGCAATGAAAGCTCCATAAAAAATGTTACTAATGTTATTTACAACTCCAAAGGTGTGCTCTCCCTGATTTGGTTGTTTATGAGCACAATAAATGTGGGAATATGAAAGAAATATGCATACTTGATTTTAAATGCTTGGGATTTTTTTACAAACTCTTAATCTGAGTTTTAGAAGAAATGCAAGGTTAGTTTGTAGGATCCTTGTTTCCTGGTTCATCCATTTTTCCCTGTATCAGATTCATTGCCTAATGCTGGCTGGGAGCTCAAAGAAAAATGGACAGAGAGTGAAAGATTAGAGCAGTTTGATAAAGCCATTTTTGATGACTCAGGGGTTTTAAATTACATGTGAATGTTTCTTGAACCCCAAATATCCCATGGCCTGACTTGTCTCTATATTTGAAGTAATTTATGTACACATCTTAGTGATTCCCACGAGTCATGTTGAACTTAATGTTCTGACAGTATTTCCATGATAAACCCTAGGGCTTTATAAAGCATCCATAAAAATTCACTCCAGGGAGAAACTTGGCATGCCCATCCTCCACCAGAAGCTATCTTCTTCTGCCTTAAATCAGGTATAAATCACTTCAGCTGTTGTAACTTAGAAAAGTTACAAAAATAAGTTTAGTGATTTCATATGGGTTTTTTTGGTTCTGAAACTCTGAAATATCATAGTTTCAATATTGATAGTGGCTGTTCAAAGTCTTGTTGCTTTGACAGAACCTGCCTGTGCTAAAGAGTTCTCAGTCTCAAAGCTAAGGAATTTCTGAATTTGGAGAAACTTTTTAACTCCCAAAAATGCTGAAATAAACCTTTTAAAAGAGACAACTGTTGCTTTTGTGGCAATGAAACAACTGATGCTAATTGTGTCTTACAGTTCCAGTAGGATAGAAAATGTGAAACTCAAAGAGCACCTCCAACACTTCACATCTGTCCCCAAAACTCATAACGTTCTTTATTTGTGGTGGGGTCAGTGAGAGATTTTAATTCTGCTCTCCCACAGTTGTTTGGAAAGAGGCAGAGGAGGACCTTGTAGTGTGATTGTGGCTGTTTTTAAGAAAAAGAGACAAGTCTTTTGAGTCTCATGTTAAACTCCTGTGAACAGGTTGCTCAGGGAAGCTGTGGCTGCCCCATCCCTGGAAGTATCCAAGGTCAGGTTGGATGGGGCTTGGAGCAACCTGGGATAGAGGAAGGTGTCCCTACCCAGGGCAGGGAGGGAGGAACGAGATGAACTTTAAAGTCCCTTCCAACCAAAACCATTCTGTGATTCTATGACTCCCTGAAGGAATTCTGAGAGCCTGTTAGACTATTAGCAATTTTACTTTTCAGATTAATAAATTGGCTGGGGAAATGCATGGCTGCTACAATCTCAGCAGGACACTCTTGGTACAACATGGGAATATTTTATCAGAAATTAATCATATCAACATTGCTCCCTATCTGTAGGAAATAGGAATTTAAAATAAAAACAAATGCTTTTATGTAAACTTTTCTCTAAAATAGACTACTTATGCCTATTTACATAATGAATCAATCACTACCCTCAGGAGATTAGACAATTAAGCACTGAACAACTTATATTTATTCATGTACTTTTAAGAATGAATTAATTATCCCTTCCTGCACAAACTCAATGTTTTTTTCCTCTGATTAGTAGCAGGAGGACGGTGATGGGATTTTGTGATGGAAAGTATGTTGCTTGTTTTCTTCTAAAAAAATGAAAAACAAATTGATCATCAGGATAAAGTACATAAAAAAGCTGTGTTTGGTTAAAAGTCAATAGAAACAGTTTTTAGCAAATTTATTAGCAATGTGAATATGCTTGATACAAATTCATATGAGACAGCTGGACTTCTTTTTTTAAATATGTATGATTTTTGGGAGGACTTTGTGTATAATTTAGATAATTGCTTAAGCAGCTGTTTGAACAGAGTTTGGATCTCCAGATGTGACATTTCCAGTGCAGGTGGCTCGGAATTACTCACCTGAAGATTCTCTTTAGTCAGTTCTTGGGAGCAGATCACCAAGCCAGGCAGGGTGAGCCAGGGTCCCAAGTGGGCTCAGAAGGGGATTGAGGCACCCTCTCAGATATGGCACCAGCCTCCAAATCTGAGGTTTAGAAGATCTGAATTGATCCTCAGATGCTCTCAAATCCAGCTGCTGGAAATGATGCTTATCTTCCCCCTGGGGCATTTCTTCACTCTTCCAGAGGGGAACATGCAGGTATTTTATAGAACCAGGACACTGAGTGAAGTTCTGATCCCCTTAGAAGCTGGCCCAAACACTGACATTAAATATTTTTTTCAAGTTATGCTTTATTTTCTGCAGCATATTCTCATTATGTAATTGACTTTATATATTGACTATTCTGACCAACCTGATCTACTGGGAGTTGTTTCTGCCCGTGGGAAGGGGTTGACAAGATGAGCTTTGAAGATCTATTCCAACCCAAACCATTCTATGAAATGTCATCAATAGCATATTATGGACACAGTTGCTGAAGAAAAGTAAAAGGTATCATAATATTTAATTATTTCAATAGCTGTTTTTCTCCTACATTTGTTCTAAATCACGGTGACATGGGCTAGCTAGGGATGAGAGACAGTGTCTTTACCACCACACCAGAGCTGAGTGTCATGGGGACTTGCATACATTTATTTTGAATTCCACAATATGATTGGGTTTAGCTTCAAATACAAGGTTGGGACCTACCTCGGGGAGTCATAGCCTGTGGCCATCAAGAGTAATGACAGAAGAGTGCTTCAGGTGCTAAATTCTGCTAGATATATAATCATGCCTTTTTATGACTTAAAAAACAGCATTAGTAATTTAGTAGAGAATTTACAATAAAATGCTTTCTGAAGTAGCCCACAAAAGCTCCTGAGGATTTATAAATTACATTAAGAACCTGAATTATTGCAGTTACAAAATAAAGCTGAGATACAAACATTTCTACTCAGCTTTATAAGTAATTTTCTTGTTCACATTAATTAAGCTTGCAGTCCATAGAGGTACATCCTTTTGAGGGACACTGAGCTCCTGAGATGTCCCACAGTGACAGCTGGGCAGTGGTGGGTCGCAAGGGTGGCCAGAGGCAGAGTCAGTTCCTGGTGGTGGTTTTCACAGGTTATAAAGCCAGAAACCTCATCCCAGTCACCTGCACTGAACTGATGTGGGAGCTGTAGGAATTCTCTGGGTTCATTAATTGTGAACAGCTATAATCATGTTCATTAACAACTCTAAGGTCGCTAATTAATAACATAAACAACTCTAGTGGCATGACTGGCTTTCCTCTAATTCTAAGTTGGCATTCAGAAAATGGAGGGTTTTTTTCTCTGGGTGGTGGATAATCCTTTCACCTGACTCTGGGCAGGCGAGAAGATGTCAAATGTGTCTGGGTAAGACCAGCTTGTTGAACCTTAATAACCAGCAAAATGTGGTGGCATGGCAATGTTTCTTCTGGAGATAGTCCTAAAAACAGCCAGTGGGAGAGGTTTGCAAAGGTGTGCAAACCCAGGGTAATTAGTGTACTGAGGTTGTTATTAATTCATTTATTTGGTCTATAGAGTAGGGTAGAAACTAAATCAAGTCCTGATATGAGTAATTTATAAGCATATTATACCATGTTTTACAGATTTAGACCCAGTGTAAATCACCCTTTGTTGCTTTTAGCCTCTCCCTGCTGTGGCTGACCAGATGACATCCCACCCCAGTGTGTCCCCAACAGTATCACCAGAGTCCCTCCTTGGCTCGCCAAACTTCACCTTCAGCTGCATGTATAGAAATGCATCTCATATATAATACGGTCATTTTAAAATCAATTAGCTGCAGTTGGCTCAGCCTTAAGAGGATCTAAATTTTCTCCAAACTCTATGCAAAGCCAAATGCATCTCATAAAAATGATTGGAGAAAAGAGTAATTATAAAAGGTATATCCTGTATGGGAATACAGCTAGAAAGCAGAACTCAGAGTACTGCTCTCCTGGTTACAGAAGTAGACATGCTAACTTTGGTGGGCTGAAAGCCCTGGCAAGTCAAGACAGGACCCTGAAGGAGGAAGAAAAAGATAATGGTGTGCTTTGTTTGGGACAAATTATGCAGGGTGGTACATGCCTGTGTGAGTCTGTGCAAAGCTATGATTTGGCAATGTTAATAAGAGACGTGGTTGTTGCTCATTTTAGCTATAGCTGAAAAGGTATATATACTGAGCTCTGTAATCAATAAACTGGATTAATGCAGGCAAACCATGGAGACCCTGTCTCTTCAATCACTGACATCCTGTTTTTAACTGTGTTCTATTAATTGTTTTTATTTTCTTGATTCAGTTAGCTCCTCACCTGAAAGTGTGTTCAGCTAGAGAGTTCTTTTTATCTGTTGAAACAAATGCTGAAATCACCACTGACCTTCATGGCCACAAGGCAATAAACAGATTTTACTAATGCAGTGCATAAACACAGCTGCAGGACTTGGGGAATTAAGTAGACACTAAAGTTTCCATCCCATTAAATCACCCCTGACTTGTACCATTGCTGGAGAAACTTTATTTAGGGCTGTGTTACCCATGCTTCAGTTCACAAACAACAGGTCTGTGCATTAATTTGGGGGCAAGAATCAGTGCTGGAGACTTTGTTTGAAAGTCATTCACCTGCTGAACATCAAACAAGGCTGTTTTGGTTCATTGTCTCCCTTCTGAGGATGAGTTACAGGATTTAAAAAGTATTGCCTTGTCTCATAATTAGGATCTAAGTGATAGAACAAGAGTAGATAAAATATTATGGGGAAATTCTTCCCTGTGAGGGTGGTGAGGCCCTGGCACAGGATTCCCAGAGAAGGTGTGGATGTCCCATCCCTGGAAATGTTCCACACCAGGCTGGATGGGGCTTGGAACAACCTGATGTAGTGGAAGGTGTCCCTGACCACAGCAAGGGATTGAAGTGAGATGATCTTCCAACCCAAACCATTCTGCATTTCTACAATGCTCTGTTTCAGCAAGACGAGATATCCATGAACAACTGTAGCAATGATTAAAGGTGAATACAATGCATTAAAATGTGTATTTTCTTTAGATTGAAGGGAAGAGATCTAATTAATGATATTAAGCACCATTTAAAGTGTGAAATCTGTTTCTGTAGGTAGTGCAGCACGAGCAAAGGCAGGTGCCCAACATTGCTATGTAAATTATCTCCACGCGGTGCTACATCAGTGAGATTTTCTCCATAGATGTTTGTTCCAGGTTGCTCCCTGTAATGACCTCAATTATACATGTCTTCATTGTGAAATTATGATTGCCTTTGGTGGGCTGCAAATGACAGCAGAGAAAAAGATTTCCATGATAAACCAGCACAACAGGTAATATCTGCTGCATTAGTATGCAGAGCTTGTGAAGGTGCAGTGTAACTCCAGCTTAGCACCTTAAATAGCACTGGAGAGGAGGAGGGACAGAGGAAAATGTTCAGCAATATCTTGACACTTTTTTACAAGGTAAGGAATTACTAAGACTTCACATTCTCACACGTCACCGTGGGACCTGGTATTGCAAGAAATTTAATGTAAGAACATCAAGATGGTGACAGCTGGGTCACTAAAGGTGCTCAGTGCTTCAGGCTGAATATCATACCAGGCAGGAGAGGTGGGAGAGGATGGACAAGAGTGGTCCCTGCCCTGAATAACCCCTTGGCACTAACCCCCAGCCTGCAGGGAGGGATAACCCTTACTCTCCTGAGTAAGGCAGATGTGTCTGAAGATGGCACTGCCCTAATTCCTAAACCACACAGTGTTCAGGCACTGAGCTTCTGCCATCACCAGTGGAGAGTTTGTGGTGTCCTGGTTGCCTTTCACTGACGGTGATTTTGTTCCACATTTGGTGTTTTTCATCTAAGTGATCAGGGATTAGTCCTGGTCCTCTGATGCCCAGGCACATGCTTACACCAATTCCTTTTTAAGGAATTGTTTTACAAAGGCTTTACCCCTGTCAGGAACCATTAAAAATTGAGTGAAGAATGATAGCATCCCTTTCTCTGATGATAGCACCTCTCTCTGATGGCAGAATAGTTGGCAGGAACTTATTTCCATCTGGAAAAAGCTCGGGAGCTACTTCAGCTGAAATCCCAGAGAAGAATATCAGGTTTGACCCAACTTGTTAACTATGGTGAGGAAGGACTGATACTGGTTGAAACTATGGAATGTAAAAAACTGGTTTACATGTATCATCCTGCAGGATTTCCAAATGAACATAACATTGCTTGATTTTAGGACCAATTCCATTCCAGCTTGTGTTCTTCTGCAAATGAGCACCCTTTGAATATTGCCTATTTGTTCAGTTTTATACCCATGGTAAAAATCCTTTTATCTCCTAAGGGTTTTTAAAAATAAAATGAACAGTGTTCAATACTTAATCTAGAAGCTCTACACAAAATCATTATGGTGACTTGAATAATTTTTACACATAAACCAATAGCAGCAGTGTCTAAGGTCTATAACTTAGTACAATATTGAGTCTTTTAAAAGCTCAGCCCTCGCATCAGCTTAGGGAATCCTGTTTCCTCCCCAATACACCTGCTTGTATAAGGAAATCCTTTCTATTGAAAACAAAAAAGCAATAACTGAAACCACACAAAGTAATTCTGTATTAGTAGAAAGGCTTTTAGCTGTTAATAAGAGTCCCTCAAATGTACTGGTAATAAGATGCTGTCAAATATACTCCATAGAAATACTCTAAAAAGCAGTGTGTTTGTATTGTTAAAGTGGTCTGTGCTAATTACATGCTTTAACATAAAAACCTCATCTCTTGGCCTTATGTGGTTCATCCAAGAATGGCATCTGTGCAAGGTGTCTTCTTAATTAAAAGTTAATGTATTTTTCATTACTGTGCTTCTAAAAAGAAAAAGCCAGAGCCTCTTTAGCAGTTGTTTGTAAGATGGGCAGGAAGCCTTAAATTCCACTCTAAAAGAGCACTGAAAAAACATTGCTGAAGAAGGAGCTTATGGAAGCCCAGCATGAGCCAGGGAACTCATGGCACCATGAAAAACAGCAGAGGGAATTAAGGAAAACAGCAGTAAGATGAAAAAACAATACTCTTGTAGATGAATGGCCCTCTATTTCATTTCTCCTCAAGAAGAGATGTCCTCATTAGCCCTACTGCATGCTACAAATTATTGTAATTATCAGTTCTTTATCCTGTCAAGTACACTCCAAATATTTTATTCATTAAAAGAAGTTCTTCATTATGTAGAAAATAACTACATTATTAGCCCCTGTGTGCTGTTTACATGCTTCAGGCAGCTGGATGAGAATGGTGGGATGGACTCTGCATCTCTGGAAGTGTTCAAGGCCAGGTTGGATGGGACTCGGAGCAGCCTGGTCTAGTGAAAAATGTCCTGCCCATGACAGGGGTCGCAAAGATGGTCATTTATGTCCCTTCCAGCCCAAACCATTCAGTGGTTCCTTGGGTCATCTCTGTTCCTATGACCCACTGCCCCTGAGTTGCCACATCCCTGATTTCTTCCAGCAGGCATCTGAAGGCAGTCTGATTTAGTCATGTGTTATGTCTTCCCAGCCTAGCTGCTAATCTGCTCAGTGATCTTGAATGGGTAATGTTCTCCTTCCCAATTCATCTCCCCTTTTGATTAAATTTAAGATTTGATGGTTGGACTGTGTCAGTCTTCTCATGTAATGCCTCTGGGACTCACCATAACACAAATAGTAGCAGCACATTGGTCAAACATTCCTAATTTTGATCAACCATCTATCAAAACTCTAGTTACCTTTTACTTAAAACAGCCTGTACTCTTCCTGAAACAGCACTGGGAATTTTAAGTGGGAGAAATGCTCACTGCTGGCAGACACAACAATGCTGTGTGGACCCTGCAGCCCAAAGTCAACCTCAGATCCACAGTGGTGAATACACTTTGTGACACATTAGCTTTTCACTTAGGTGGAAGAAGCAGAAGAGAAGGGGTGCCAGACTGTTGGGGTACATTTTCACAAGCAGGTTTTGCACTAATTCTTCACAATCAGTTGCCATACCAGAGCACTGAGTCTGTCCAGGCTGCCCAAGGCTGCTGAAATAGACTGAGTGTTTTAGTGACAGATTTAAGAGGTTTGCTACTCAAGGGATGTTAAAGCAATTTTTCAATTAGACAATATGTGAAAAGGTGGAAAATTGTGCTTGCAAATGTCTATACTGGGTTTTTTTCATTTTTATTCCATGCAAGTGACATTCATGTCTTGCGTGGGATGTAATGACAGAGTTGTGAGGTAAGTGGGCAGGATGAAAAGTAACTTTACCAGTCGATGGGAGGGATTAACCTGAGCCCTGTATGTCATTTTACAGTGTCAGCACTGCTGGAAGTGTTTTTTCCCAAAGCACATTGCCTTGGGTGAGGCAGCATCAGTCTTTTTCATCTATATTTTACTGCTGTTGTTGCCAGTGGACATGAGGAGGGAGGAGCCTTGGTGCTGGGAGAGATTGTTTCATTCCCCAGCCCAGGTTCTGGAGTTGGCTGAAGCAAAGTAACTCCAGCTGTGATCATTATCTGTTCCTCTCAATGGGCCATTACCTTGAAAGACCAGTTTTCATCATTTACATGCAATGTAGTTTTCTTATTGCAGAGCTTGGGAATGAGAGGAAGCAAAAGCCACCATGTGAATTACAGAGCTGTGGCTGCAGGAGCTTGGACAATGTGGCCTGACTGCCCAGTCACTGTCTCACCGCTGCCAAACTGCTCCATAATGGCAATCTGCACACAGGGTAGTTCTGGTATCAGGTCTGACTTTTCTGTGTGATCACACATGGCAAAAGATGCAGTCACATCTCATGTCATTGGCCAGAAGGAAACAACGTGACAGTGTGTGGTTTCAGAGAGCTGATGGTGAGGTTTTACATAGGGTCTGCTGCCTCAGGAGTTTCTTTTGTGTGACTCACATAAGTCAAAATAACTGGGGTTTTTATTTAAATAAAATATTAGAAAGCTTTTAATTTTTAGGGCATCTATATCTCAGGTGTCATATCTGGCTGTGTTTGGTAAACAAGTTTTCATGCTTGATAATTTCTGACGTTTGGGCAATTTGAGACTAGGTTTGTCTGTATTTCAGTGGCAGCAGTCTGACCTTAATTCTTCTTCTTCAAGGAATAAACATGACTCATTCTTGTACCTTTTTAAAGGATTTTGAGAGGAGTGTTCTAGAGAAACAAGCCCAGATGATCTCAAACCAGAGAGCCTTTGCTTGTTCTCCTGTTGCTGACAGCTTTGTATAAACTACTGTGCCAGGCTGGCCAGATTATCATCTTAGTACTGGTTGGAATCCTAGAAACATAGAATTTGGGGTTTTAGTGTATAGTAATACATATGAGTCAAGATGGAGAATTTTGGGTGTTGTCTTTGTCTTTCTTCTTCACCTTCTTCTTCCGTCTTCTTCATGGTTTTGGGTGGTTTTCTGTAACTGGATGAAAAATGTCCACATCGCAGGCCTTTGGTGGCCATTATTGGGTCAAAAGTATAAATAATATATAGGTGTCACCTTGTTGTTGGGTATTGTTATTGGGTAATGATCTTTTAAATAGCCTTGGTAAGAATTAGAAGGTGGCCATTTTACCTCATTTCCCTAGCTTGCTAGTTAAGCTCATGGCTTGAGAGCCTGCAAATACTGTAAATTGATAAGATATAATAAACATTCCAAGTCTGAACTTGAGCTTGAAATTTCCTGTGTAATTCATCCTGACCTTGGCAGAAGAGAAGAAGCCAAAACCCTTACAAGTGCCCTCATGCTACAGCTAAGATATGTCAGGAAAGGGATTCAGTGAGTTTGATTGAGACAGATTCAATTTGTCTCTTGCTTGGCTTTATAGTTTATGGGGGATTTTTTATATAGCATAGGTACCCCATCTCCTCGCCAAAATCCTCCGAAGTTATTCCCAGAATGAGAACGGAAGTCAGAGAGGGGAGAAGAGGAGCAGTGTGGGAAAGCCGAAGACAAAACACTCTCAGTCTGACCTGGGAAATCGTGAGGAGGAACCCAAAACAATCCTTATAAACAATCCCTGTAGATATCCTCCCCCTGACACCTGGTGTTTTTCCAGCTTGTTTACTGGTAGAGATGTTCACAAAAAGATGGTGCCCTAAAGGACCAATCCTATTCATTGTACCAAAACGCTGTATTGTTGCTATAGGACATGAAATAAAGATGCATGACTCCAGTCAGAAAGCAGTAGAAATTAGAAGGCTTTATTTGTAACTCATTCAGTTTTTTTATAACATGCTATGCTAAGAAGGCATGTTATTGGTCCATAGGACTGACACTTCTCTTATTGGCTAAGTAACAGAAATAGCAAACAACATTGTTGTTAAGAGAAAGGAATATTGTTTACACAAGGTTGTTTTGGGAAAAAAACTGTTGAGAAGTTTTCCTTGGGAAGAGCTAGTAATTCTCAAGTTCAGAAAATATCACACTGTATAAAAAGAATCTGTCTTTCAATAAACTTTGCTATGAGCCCTCTGAAAAAATCGGAGTTCTACGTGTCGTTACATGAGCCGTCCTGAACCATAACGACAGAGCAGCTTCCCAGTGTGGTGTTTGATGCTATCCCTGTTGTTCTCCCTTTGCAGAGGTGGTTCGGCTGAGCCTGCCAGAGGAGCAGAGGGTCACTGTCACCACTGTCACCGTGGGGCTGAGCACCGTGCTGACCTGCGCCATCCGCGGGGCGCTGCGCCCGCCCATCGTCTGGAAACGCAACGGTGTCGTCCTCAACCTGCTCGACCTGGAGGACATCAACGTAGGTCCTGAGCCACTCCTGCCCTTGGGCAGGGCCTTGAGTATGGCCTCGTTTAACAGATTGTAGTTACAGGGTGCAACTTCTATTTTATGATTATGGAAAGTGGAAGTTGGTGTAATGTTTAGATCGTATGTGAATATGTCTCGGGAATAAAAGCAAAGCAGCATATATGCAGGGGAGAGCAGGAGTACTTGGAATATGTTATATGAAATTATGCTTCTTTGATTGGTGCAACCTGGGGTCCAGAGGCCTTAAAACTCAGGGGGAAAAAGCTCTACAGACCGTTCACTCCTCAGGGGTGTCTTTCCCAGTACAACGAAACAGGTTCATTAAGAACATGAAATAAAACATTTATGGCTGACTATGAATCTCTCCCCTCTTTAAACCAAATAATCTTTTTTTTATCTCTGATGCTCCTGTTTCATTCACTTGCCTTTGAGTCAGTTCTCCTCTCTAATTCCTTGGCTGTTATTTCTGACGAGCAGTTTAAAAATGGGATTGTTCAGCAGGGTATGGCCATGCCCTCGCAGGAAGGAAGATGAATCTCTTTTAATTCACAGTGCTGGTCTGATCTGTGAGTCATAGTTGGTAGTAAAGACAATACCTGAATGATGGTATAAACTTACTCATTTATTTAATAACATTTAATTATGGAGAGAGTGGAAAGTAATGTACAAAAAATATGGTCTGTATTTCATTTCTATTTGCATTAAAGTACGTGGTAAATCAGGTTTTATTTTAATTACACTACAGCAAAAGTTGATTTATATTTTTGTTCAGTTCTTGTTAATTTGATAGCCACTCAGTTCAGAGTTGTTACAGTCAATACTATAGCTCCCTAAATTGTTGTGTATCCAGGATTGCTGAAATGGGAAAAATCTTTGGTTTATTCTTCTGCAGTAAAATGTGAAAATTACAGCACATGGGACAGAAATACACACAGCATCTCAGTACTTTATTTGTTGACTCTTCCTTTACAGGAAAATCATGTGTGCCATGTATAGGTAATTACTGTGTGCACAAACTTAGTAATTAAAACCATCTAAAGCATCTTTTTCTTTTAATCACAGCAAGTATTATCCTTTTAAATTTTTTTGTATTTCTTGTCAATGTTTTGAGCTTGACTTGGAAATGCACCAGAGCCTCTGAAGGCTCAAGAGTGGTCTAAGATTTCTTGAACAAAAATAATGAAAATTCCAGGTATTTAGCTTACATTTATGAAATTTTGGTTATGATGACAATCTTAAAGAACTAAAGTTCCTGTGTGAACTGGACACAAAAGGACAGTCCAAGAATCTGAGTAGAAACACATTATTGAAGGACTGATGGCACTTGCCTCTGAGGGTTCATTTGCAACTCCTACTATTTTAAACAGAATGTTGAATACGCTTTCAGACTGAAATGCCAGTTCCTCACATAATTTAGCACTGGCCCAAGTGGATTTCTGGTTCACTTCTAAGTAATTCTATTTCTCATTGGTGATTCTATGTTAAGAGGCAGAATTATGTCCTTGCACACGAGCTGACTGGTTCCTGAATGATTCAGCACTCCCATGGAGTGTAATACAGCAGGAAAAAACATAGTTTTTTGATCTGTTTCAGCTAGTATATCACTGAGAAACTATAGCAGAAGAGCACTCTGAGATTGTTACAAGGAGAAAAAATATATTTATTTCTCAGTTTTAATGTGTCACATATCAGTTTATGACCACTATCAGTTTGTCGTATAACACCTGCTACTAGTGAACATCAACTTTTCTATAGTCTAATGAACACCTCCACAACTTTGTCATCTTTAACTACACTGTGTAAATTTTTTTATGTTCTGTATATACACTGCCATCTGTATTCTGGTTTGATTGCTTGAGGAGGCACAATTTGGGGATTGCCATTTTCTATTTTCCCTCTTCCACAGTGGGTGTTATGTAGGATGCTTGAACTCAGGCATGTTTACTCTCTGCCTACTGAGGATGGGTATCTGCATGTGTGAAGCACTTGGTGGCAGCAGGGATGGTCCTTCAGCTGCTAAATGCAGCCTTTTATTTATCATAGAAACATAGAATGGTCAAGGCTGGAAGGGACTTTAAAGCTCCTCTCATTCCAACCCCCCTGCCGTGGGCAGGGACACCTTTCTCTATATCAGGCTGCAAAAAGCTTCATCCAGCCTGTCCTTGGACACTTCCAGGAATGGGGCATCTACATCTTTTATGGGAAATGTGTGTCAGTGTTTGTCACCACCCTCACAAGGAGGATTTTGTTCCCCAATATCTAATCTAATCCTACTCTCTTAATCCATTCCACATTGTCCTGTCACTACATGCCCTTGTTTGAAAGTCCCTCTCCACCTTTCTGTAGGTTCTCTTTAGGTACTGGAAGGACATAATCCTTAATCCTTCTGTTTTCCAGGCTGAAGAATCCAAGTTCTCTCAGCCTTTCCTTGTAGCAGAGGTGCTCCATCCCTCTATTCATCTTGGTCTTTTCTTAAACACCTAACAGCTCAGGTCAGGGGGTGGCAGCAGACAGTTCAAAGCTTCCACCTCACATGGGTACAGACATTCACATTAAACAAAAATCTGTTTACAGGCATTGACAGCAGAAAGTAAAGGCAGCATGCTTCTTAATGTACTTGAAGGCAGTTAATTAAGTTACTTCAGTTTTCCTTTAGTACGCCTCAAGCAGAAACTCGATTGCATTTCTGCTTTTCACAATAAGGTTGGCAATTTGGCTAATTGGAAGTGCAACAGGAGATTAATTGTACTTTTTTAACTTCAAGAAAATCCTCCCTGCTCTTGGCGCATTGGTAATCACATACAGACCTGCAGGATAGTCACACACTTGGAAAAATCCTGGTATTATATTTCAATTAAACTTTCTCTTCTAAATGCTAATTCAAGAAATCAAATGAAATTAGAAGCTCAAGTCTGAAAAAACCAGAGTCCTGCCAGCTAGGTGTGAGAACAGCAGAGGAAAGGCACTGCTGAAGTGTCCTTTGTTACTTTATTGTCTTCAGATTCATGACAAATGTGATCTGAGAAGGTGACCTGTGTTCCAGGGTAGTACTGGGAGGGACAAAGACAGTCAACAAAAACCTAGATAATCCTAAATTTGCACAGAACTGGAAGATTGAAGATTACTATAAAGCCTACTTCTTTAACTGCATTAGTTACATCACTTTTATGTGATATCTTGATTGGCAACAAAATATTTATAATTTTTCATTGCTCTTTTAATCAGAAGCTTTCATAAGCAACTAGTAATAATTTGTCATGTCCTGTCTGTGGGAGCTCTGTTAATAAATTGTCACAAAGCTATTGCAGAAGAGCCATCCTAATGGTACATGTAATTAAACAGTTTCTCTTGCAAACATTTAAGATTGCTTTTAGCATAAAAAAATTATTTCTCCATAAATTACCCATCCATATTATTTCTCCATTAGAAATCCCTTTACAGTTCCACTTTAATAAAGTCACGTCAACTTTTCTCATGCAGAAAATAACTATAATATAGCTGAAACTGATAAAATTGTTATAGCTATAAATTGATTTCTGACTACAAAAGTGAAGTGGTTAAAATGTGTCATCATTCAAAATAATATACTTTTACCTCCTAGGAACAAGCGATATGTTTTCTCAAGTATGTGATTATGAAAGCATTCCTCAATTTGAAAATAAAATGACGTCCTCATGGAGTCAAATGCATATAGTATTTATAGGGTATTGTTTCACATGACTTGGCATTATCTCCAGAGAAACATGTGTAAATTGATAAAATTTATAAATATAAGTTGCTCCTTCAGAAGCATGGTGGAAAAGAAGATCACCATAAGAAAACAAATCTTGTGTAGAGGTAGATAAGAATTTGGTGAATTACCAAGTGTAATGCAGGTAGCTGTATCCTAAGCTCATTAGTGTCTTTCATTACTCATTTCATTTTAATCTGTACACTTTAACTCACACTGGCATTGGATCATTAGTTTAAAAATAGGCTTTGCATAACCAATTGTGTAAATACAGAGTTGTTCATTTCTGCTGATGCCAGCTAGGATGGCACGGCCTTTCTCTCTCACAACATCCCAGCCAGGGACAGGCACAGAGCTCCAGACCACAGCCTTGATTGCTTGTGTTCCCCATCCCCCTGGGAAATCACCTCCATGTACATCTCATGGCCCTTACAAGAGCTGTCTTGGTACACATTGCATGTATATTCATGAAAAGGTCCCTTTTCCATGTACAATAGTTGAAACCCAAAGCAAACAGCCAACCTTTAAAGTGCAAGTCACTGGGATTAGTTTTCTCATTAAAATAGGCTGTATTAAGACAATGTATTCATGTTGATGTTTTTAATGTAGGTTCACTGTTAAATAATAAAAAGCTCATGTATGAATAACCCCATTAATTCCCTGCTAATAGAATTTGGGCCATTAAAATGATCAAACCCTGGGCCGTTCTAGATACTGCAGTGATGCAGTGATAGGAGCAAGTTACAAAAGGTTGTGTATTTAGAACAAAGTTTTTTCTCTTTCAAATCAAAATTTATGAAATTGCTTCTAGTTTCTTAAGGTATTTACAGGTTCTAAAATAGAGGTTAAGTGCAAAATTACTACTGACAGTAGTAATATATTCTGAATATAGTCTCAAATAAAACATTTTGTCACAATGAAGATTACAGAAATTGTATCCACTTGCATTTTTAGGAATGTACCTACTACTCATTTTCCTTGTCATGTTACCTCTGAGTTTCTCAGGCTGTAAAACTCACACATTTTTTAGTTATATTATAATTACACAACTATCTAAAAAATTCATTTCTATATTCTCAAGGCAAAAAAAAAAATTTGACTCACCAGCAGTCTTATGTTAAGTTCTTTGAGCAGAAAAACAAGACAAGATAAATTAATGCCCCATCAGGCTGTGTTTACTGTAGTATTCTGGCATTTGCTTAAGGCTGAATTTCTCTCCATATAAATTACTAAAGTGATGTGTAAAACCAAGAACAAATAATATTAATGAAGCATAAGTTCTCAGCTTGTCTCTAGATATGAATTATTAAAAGCATCAAAGAAAGTGATTTAAGGACCCATGATTAATTCAGTTTGTATTATTTTTATATGAATCACTCATGAATCTATTGTAAAAAAGATCAGAGACATTTCATTAGTGAGGAGAAATCATTTCCAAAGTGATAGCCATTGTTGTAGATTTTGCATAATAATAATCTCATTAAATGCTTGGGTACATTTTGTTTTAAAATCCTGTAAACATTATCAAAGAGAGATTTCTAGGACACTGAGGATCAGGCAAGCTTTTTTAGTGTGAACTGGCTAATACTGCCTGCTTTGCTGGTGATTGTGAGATCAGGATGGTGTCTTTCTTCATCTGGAAGTGTCCAAGGCCAGGTTGGGCAAGGCTTGAAGCAACGTGGTCTAGTGGAAGGTGTCCCTGCCCGTGGCAGGGAGCTGGGGTAAGATGAGCTTTAAGGTCCCTTCCAGCTCAAACTATTCTGGGATTCTAGTGGAAAACTGGTGACACCAGCAAGGCCTTTTCCCAGGACCGGTTTTGTCAGTAGGCACTGAAACCACACAGAGAAGGTTTCCATCTTCCCTGGGCTTGGGAGAGGGCTGAAATGGAATGGGTTTACATAAAGTGAATTATTATTAGTAGAAGGAGTAATAATAGTATTTGGAAAGCAAATCTCCTAAGAGAAGAACCACTCAGGGAACTTCATTCCCTCTGCCATTATTTCTGTTATGAACACTTTTAAATCATCATGGTGAGAGGGTATTGACTGTATTTAGGGCTCCCTCCACCCAGTATTTATTAGGAGCATTCAATGCCTAGCTTGGATGGTTTAAAATCACTGTGTAGGTTTAAATGGCTTGAGCAAGGGAGTGTGTAACCCATAGTGGCATCCTGTGGGGTGACTGGTGCCAGTCTGCCCCCCTGAGATGGGATCCCCATCCCTGGGGATGTGGGGAAGCTCTGGCTTCATGTAAGTGAGATTGACTTTTCTGTTTCTTCTTCCTATTTATGGTTTGAAGTCAAGTTTGGGGTTTTTTGTCAAGTAACTGGAAGTCAACCCAAAATATAATAAGTGTCTATGCTCATTCCTCTTCAAACTTCCTGAAAACCAAGAAACTTTGACAAAAAATTTAAAGGGTTTTAAATGTTGGAACAACCCCAAGGCATGTTAGAAAGCTTCATGGAAATGCATCTGAAACAGGCAAAAGGTGAATGGCAGTGCCCTGCACCCTGTGGCATCACAACCAGTTCAGCATCCAGGGTTAATGGTGCTCCTCTCTGCCAGCTCCTTCCTGGGTGTCAGAGCAGATTTGTGGTGTTACAATCACAGGTTGGAATTCACTTGAGACAGAATGTGAACAAGATTTACAAGTAATACGCAATGTTTTACACTTCTCTGAGTGCAGTGTCTGCGAACTGCAGCAGAGTGCATGACCAGAGAATGCATTAGAATGGGAATGGGATAAATAAATATGAAAAATCTTGTGTTTGGAGAGACCCATGCCTTGGGTAATCAGTGGTGATGGAAAGGAAATACTATACTAAAAACAAAAATGGTATATAAAGGTATATATCCATTTTCTAAAATCGGCTTTGTTATTTTGTTTAAAGCAACTTTTTAAAAAATATTTTATAGATTACCAAGCTGTTATCAATGTAAAATGCAGGGTGGTGCATTTTTTTAATCTTGAAAAGTTAAAACCTATTCTGAGGTCATTTAATCAATCCTTTGGAAGGGTAAATGCAAGACACAGAAGAAGCTCATGAAGGACAGAGCACTTTTTATTTGAAAAAGGCAGAAAAAAGGTGATACGAACTGCTAGAGAAGTCAATTTATCAGCTGCCACTAGCAGACCTTATCAATTATGAGAAATTATAAGCATAGCTTTCTGATTTTTTTTTAATTAGAAGAATTACTATATAATGAAATTCATAAGGTAGAAGTGATGAACACCCTGCCCTTATCTGGCTGCTTTGATGCAGGGCTTATGATTCTGTGGGGATAGATGAAGATTCCTCTAGTTCCATCACTTCTCTTTCTTCTTCTTCACAAGAAGATGGTGAGATTCCCCATCCCTGAGCACCCACATCCATTCCAGAGGCATCCCATCCCTGGAAGTGTTCAAGGCCAGGTTGAAGGGGGCTTGGAGCAGCCTGGTCTGGTGAAAATGTTCCTGCCTGTGGCAGGGGACATTGGACCATGTGAGCTTACAGGTCCCTTCCAACCAAAACCTTTCCATGATTCCATGATAGTCCACCTTCCGTGGTAAATGAGGAAAACTATGTCTCAGAACTTACTTTTTTGCTTTTCTACTGATCGCCTGTTCTTCTTAATGGCATGATACATTTAAAACTCTTTTCAATTTACTGTGGGGCATTACTGGGGTTGAGTAGGGCAGTAACAACTCCCTGGGGTATGCAGCACTTGCTGAGCCTCCCAAACAGCCCTAAAATACTCAGTTTTAAAGCTGGGATAGATCTGGGGAGAGAAGAAGTATGTTGCATCAGTTTTATAGATGTTTTTGTTCTGATCTGACTGCTTTCAGGCTTGTGGTGAGTTGGAGAACTGGTTTAACAAGCAAAAGCCATCTTAACTAAATCAAAATATGTGAAAATATTTCCTCTCCTTTTTCCCATTGTGAATTATTCCCATTCCCTCTGCCCACCCCATCCACATCCCAGCAAACCAGAGCAGCAGCTCAGCAGCTGTCAATGCTCACTCACACCCTGTTAGCCCAGGGAAGTGGCCTGTGAGCAGCTGAGCAGCTCCTCAGGGCTTCCAGAGGCACTGCAGCATGGAGGGGGATATGGGACACATCCCAAATACATCTCACAGCTTCCAACTGCAACACAGCACTCCTGACTGCAAGATGTGGAGTTAGAGGCTATTAAGGAATCAAAGACTCATCATTTCTTAATGCTCCAGGGCTTGGGTTTTTACAGCACTTCTAAATACACCCTTATGAAATACACAGCGAAAGTGCTTGTGCATAAGAATGCATCCATAGATATAAAATGTAACAGCAAGATCCTAATGTACTAACTACATCCACAGGGAAACACTAGGAGAAACTGTGAGCTGCAATAAACACACAGAAAGTCAGATTTGTTAGAGAATTCCATCTACTTTTTGTAGCAACAAAAGGTTCAATATTAAGCATTTAATACCACAATCATTTTTTCCTTCCCACACATAAACACTTTTAATTCTTAATAATGTTGTAGTTTTATATGAACTCACTGTGTGTGCAGGTTCTGACAGGGTTGATAATTCCCTTCTATGCCTGACATGGTGATATGGTGCTAACCTAAATCATCTTTGATAACTTTCTTTGAGCACCAGAACTCAGAAAATGGATTTTAAAAGTCACAAACTGCTTTTACCAATATAAGCCCCTCTTTTCAAGAAAAAAACATTGGGAAAGGAAGTTAATAATATGATAGTGTTGCACCTCTTTGGTTGTGCAAGGGTTTTTACTTATATTAATACGTTTGTATGCATTGGAAAAAAAACAGATCATCCTTAAAAAGACAATTACAGAGCACAAACCAAGCATTCAGAATATTTTTTGTGATATTTTAAAGGAAGTAACATACTTAAATAGAGATTATATTGTCCTGGTTTTCCACAACTCCTTATAAATCATTCCATTAAAGTAGCCATCCTGCTTTTATTGATCTAAACTCAGTTTTAGTTTCTTTTAACTTAAAAATACTATTAAGTCCCCTCCAGTGCAAGTATTTTCTGTATCTCATGCAAACAACATTTGAACAGGGTTGGTGTCTTTTCTATAACCAGTTACTCATGCATCTTTGCTTTCAGGAAAGATCTAACTGACAAAAAAACAGGCAGATTCTTGAAATGGGGTTTTTTGAGTAGATATAGGTAATAATGTATTGGATAACTTACCCATAGTGTTGATGCATAACACCAGGGTGACAATAGTATCTGAGATGCTTTTGATTATAGATAATGGATTTCAGATCATCTATGGATTTACTCTGATCCTTTGTAATTGTTCATACATTTGCCCATTGGAGCAGCACAGCCAGCAGAACCAGGTTATGATTGTGGATATGTCTGTGCCCTCTCAGGTGAAGGTCTGTGCTTTGGGAAGGGTTGCATCCTGCCAGTAATCTCCCCACTTCTCAGTGCTTTCTAAAAAGTAAAGTTCTCCCCCTTCTGCCAGTGCTGACCTGCCACTGAGAGGTGAGGCATGAAGATGCTTCTTAGTGCCAGACAGAAGATTTTGGAGAAGATTCATGAGCTGACAGAAGTAGTGCCAGATCAATCCATACTGCAAGAGATGGGCTGTTCTGTACTTCTCTTGGAGGTGCCAGCTGGCATTGCAGAATCACAGCTTCCTTCAAAAAACATTCAAAGTGTGGTGTCTGGAAAGGAAGGTTTAAACTGCAAATCACATGCACCCTGAAGAGGCAGGAAATGTGAGATGTAAGGAGCCCCAAAAGGTTTGGGGTTAGAAATCAGCCCATCCACTGAACAAACAACTCCTGCTTGTAATCTCTGAGCATTTGGCAGGGGCTGGCAGCTGCAGGTGGGTGTGGATTGTTCCTTACAGCACTGGAGCTGCCATGGGTGCAGCAGGGAGGGGCAGCATCACAACTTCTGTGTGTGGATTCCCTTCCTCCAGCACAAAGAAATCAGGACCCAATTTCTTGACTCTGAGTGAGCAGACCAAAGTGATGTTCCTGTTTAATCTGTCCCCCCTGGTGGGTTCTGCTGTGGCAGAGGAGGCAATGAGGTGTCACCTCCTCGGAGCACACACTGCAGTGTGTCCCAGACAGAGGGTGGCTGCAGGCAAGACCTCCTGGAAGGGTTTTCCCTGCACACCCTGGGCTGCAGGCTGGCTTCCAGCTGCACACTGGAGCTTTGAAAACAAGTCCTTGTGTTTTCATAAGCTGAACCACTCTCTAACATTCACCCTGCTGTACTGGGTTTGTGCCACCCTGACTCAAAGTTGAATTTTCCTGTAATGTTGCAGTGAAATTACTCAAAAAGAGTTCAGTTTAATATACTTCACACATGGGGATGATTACAGAAAAATCATCCTTTGAGCTCATGAACTGTTTTTAAATGTATCCTCCTCAGTTTGCATAGAAACACAAACACTCTGAAGCTGCAGAAAGTCTGAAGGTTGGTGGAGTAACAAGAGGAGCTCCTTCATGTATCCATCAGTGCTGTGGTTCTCTTAGCTGTAATTCGGTAAATAAATATTGAAATTAATAAATAAATAATGAATCGAAATAAATTCTTGAGCAGGGTGCTTGTACAACATATTGAAGCGCCACAAATGTGTCTACTAACTCAATCCTTCCCATCTGTAACTAAAAACTGAAACAATGCCAGAGCAGATCTAGGAAGATGAAGGGGATGAAGAAGGATACTTGTTAAGCAGTTAGAGATCTAAACAGCTGTGTTTGAGAAAAGACTTTTTATCTTCTTCCTTGTCTCCTGCCTAGGATATTGTCTGAGATAAGTGACAAAGAGTTTCAGTTCTTTTTCATCAAGTCTCAAGGCTGCAGTGCATTTTCTAGGAACCAGCAAAAATAAACCCTAACCCACCCAAATGTTAGCATTTTATGCCTCTGAGGTTAACAGGTAGATATTAAATCCCCCCATAAATTAAACAGCTGGAAATGGCTGTCTTTTTTATGTGCAAAGAGCACCTTGTTAGCAACAAGCACAAAAGTTCATATTCTCAGATGGGTCACTTTACCTTACTCTTAAATTGCCACTCATTTTCTCCCTACATGTTGATTTATGAACTTTATAGCCTGCTGTTCAAAATTCAAGCTGTGTCCCCAGGCTGCATTGCTATCAAAACGCCTGAAAAGGTAGTCTTCGTTCATGCAGTGTTTAAAATATTGTTACTAAATAATAAGGCACCTTTCCTGTCTTTTGTTTCATTCAGGATTTTGGAGAAGATGATTCCCTCTACATCACCAAGGTAACAACTATTCACATGGGCAATTACACCTGTCATGCCTACGGCTATGAGGAGCTGTATCAGACCCACATCCTTCAGGTGAATGGTTAGTAAATAGCATATATGACATTCCATGAAAACGTTCCCTAAGAGAAGTTGTGTGTTAACCTCATTCACATAGAGATGTGTAAAGCCACAGCTCAAATTATCTGTGCATGAGAGCAAACACAGCTTGGGGTTTGCTCACTCGCACTGTCACACAAGCAGTCAGAAATAAAAGTATCAAGGGGGGATGTGTATAATTACCTGGGCTTCAGGAGGTATCTTCACTGTAAAACAAGCTGTCAGTGACATTTCCATAGAGTTAAGAGCAGCATTTCCAAGCATCTCTTAAAGTAATTACTACTTTTGTCAACAGAAGTGTTGCCTCAATAATTTCTTCTTCCAGAAAATCATTTCTGTTGCATGAAATAGCCCAGGATATTTAAATAAACACAGCTGTGTTTCCAAAACCAGCTAACTCCCAGCTATATATCCAGTTTATTACCTGGTTGTACTGAGCTTGGTTTGCTGTGGGCTACTTAACATGGCTCACTGGATTGCAAAGTGAGGGCACCCCATTTTACAGGTGAGAGAATCACACAGTCCATATTCCAGCATTCTCGTTCACCTCCATCCCCTGGACTGCATTTGTACCTGCTGGAACTTATATTCAGGTGCTCACTATCTATCTCCTGACCTCAAACTCACTCAGTCAGATTTAGTTTAGAATTACATTTGATTAAGCCAGCATTTCATCAAGGGGCCAGCCCACAGAGTATCCACTTCCAGAGCAGCAACCAGCATTTTCCAGCTTTATACCAATTTTTGCATGTGCCAATGATGCCCAGCAGTGTCTCCGGAACAGGGGACACCCATTACTAACTGTGGGTGCATTCTGGTATGAAATGGGATGTGCACTGTGGGAGGTACTCTGGTATGAAAGTATTTATTTTTAAGGAAAATTCAGTTACTTTATTACAGGGTATATATATTATAAGGAAAACTAATACTTAGTCCTTTCTCTAGGTGTGTGTTGACCTGCACAAAGTAGAGCTTCAACTAGTAAGAGCACATAGTGACACTGAGGTCAGTAGTGAGGGGAGAACCAGTAAAGAGGGATACTTATGCATTTTAAGAAGAGCCGTGGTGGACATGAGGTTTTGTTTCAACTGCAGCTCAGGTCTGCTGGACCTGTGTAAGTGCTCCCCCCCAGCACATGAGGACCTGGAGAAGAGCACAAAGTATCTGGTTGATCTGAATGGAAGCTGACTTAATGTCTCTACATGATTATTTGTCATCTTTTGAGAAAGTAAGCTGTAAATCTCAGCAATGTGGATAACTAAGTTGTGTATGCTGCAGCTGAGAAAATAGGTTTCCTTCCTCAAACTGCTGTTTGTTTGATGAATGGCAGTTGAAAGAAAAGCCAGCTAACAACTTAATCCCATGTCTATTATATGATGTATTATGAGGCCTGAATGGAGTTTAGTTGGCAGACAACAATGTAGACTTTATCAGCACTGAGAATAGAAGGCCCAAAGGCTTTGAAACTTAAACCAGAATGAGAGGAAAGCTGGATGGAGTGTGGGGAGGGGGTGATCTGTTCCATACTCACGCTTGCCACTTAGATTTAACTTGTTATTGAAAGATCACATTTTCTTTTTAAGTGGAAGTTTTATACCATAGCCAAGTGGGGGTTTTCTTACCAAAAGAAAAATGCTGTTATACAAAACCACTATCTATGTGGGCTTTATATACTATATAGTCACTAAATACAGAATAAAATACCTTGCATTCTGGTATTAACTCAGGCTTGCTATAAAACATTGCAGGGTCTAGAAATCTTTGTCTCCCAGCATCTGATATTCCCATGTGAGCCATTAGGCTTTGCAAAGCTGGGTTTTTGCAATGCTTGATGTGGTTGCCCAGATCACTAAATTCCCTCCTTTTCTGCCTGTGTCACAGTTTCCTCCAGCAGCTGATGTGAAGGCGACAGCCCTGATGGCAGGACAACATTTTTTGCCTTCAAATGCAGTGGAGGGTTCCCGAGGCAGAGCCCTTCACAGGGAAACCTCAGTTTTTAGTAACTTAAAGGACAAATGGAGGAATTTTTCTTGACAGGAGTAGAGGGAAGAAACTGAGCCAAACTGAATTGAGTGAAGATGCTGAGAATCTAAGTGTAGTTGATGGGCTCTGTTCAGCGCTGGGGCTTGTCTCTGTCTGTCTGTATCAAACTGAAAACTCCATCTTCAGCATGGGAGGGTTTTTGTTGCTTTCCTGTGTTGGACTAAAATGGTAAGAGAATGTGACAGAACCAAATCAGCCAGAACTTTGGTGTATCTGCTCACCTGTCTTCTCTAGGGAGGCACTGATCTACTTTCAACATCAAAAACATGAGGGCCTTTTATTTTATGAAAATTATCAGAATTTTTGTTTTCATACCTCCCAAGTTTGCCTGTCGGGAGAGAATAGAGAAAGAAGAACAAACTGGAAGTAAAAGGGTTTAATGCCCAACCCTTCTTAAGCCTGCTGTGTCTGTACAGGCAGGTTCTAATTTTTGGACTGTTTTTCAGTTAATTCAGTGTTTTCAAAGCTGCAGTAACTCTTCCAGCATCCTTGAGTCCTTTTCTGTACCACCTGGGCCCTGTCTTACTGTTCCCACTGGACACGTCAGTCCAGCTTACAAAAGAATCTGGTCCTAGTTGCACGTGCTCTCTTCTTCTGCTTTTATCCAACATATTAGATGCTCTTCAACTTATTTTTTTCTTTGCCTCTTTTTTGAACATAACACTACATTCTTACATTGATTAGGTAATATAGAAAATAAGCAAATACAAGCTTAAATAGAAAGTTTGCAGCCCAATTTTAACATCATTAAATGTTTCTGAGATTTGGAGCTCTACTACCACTCAACTGCTGAATGCTATGCAGTGTTTCCCTTTGTATCAGCTGGTTCAGGATATCCCAAATAACATGGGTAGATCCAGATGTTTATTTTGACAAGCAGAGACAAAAATCGTCTTGGACAGAAAAGGTGAAGATCACCAGGAGAATGCCCCAAACTGCTGGCAAGAAGCATGAAGCACATGTGAAGTGCAGTCTGTTTGATGTGAGAGGTTTGGTTGAGCTCATCAACCTCAGAATTTACAGTTACTAGTAAAATTTAAGTCAGTGTATTTATACAACTTGACCTGAAGATCTTTGGATGGAAAGAAATTGCTGAAAACTGTTTAAGCAGTTTAAGAATGAAAACTTCGTCTTGTGTTCTGGTATCTTTGATCAGGAGGAGCCAAGAACAGTAGGAAAATTCTCTCCCACGTATGGATATTGCTTGGGAAATGTGTACAGTATACACCAACTGTAGGGAGAAAGCAATTTAGCACTTTCAAGAGGAAAAAAGAGGTCCTGAGGATAAAGAATCTCATAAAAAAGTAATCAACTATGAAAATTGATAGTTGGCAAATCAAGAGACTGCTGAGTGTAGGGCATCATTTTCATTGCACTCAGGAAAACATCAACATAAATCAGAATATTGTATTCCTTGAAAACAGTTTTAAAAAAGCCATTTGATCCTCAGCCCAATTATAAGGGCCCAATAGGACAAATTTTGCAGTAAGCGAGATGTTACAAACACGGATGTTTCGTTAATGTGGCTTTTCAGGAGAAAACATAAAATGCTGCAAACTCCTTTCAAATCATAAATGGAAAGAGTAAAACATCTCGAGCAAATGATTAATCTGTTAATTATTGCTACACCCTGGAGTATAGAGCTCCTACAGCAGCAATGGATGTCTTTGGGCCTTGGTGCCACCATCTGTGCTCATCGTGTGCTTTATCACCTGAGCTGTTTTATAGTAATGAATTGGTCTGCTCACAAGTGAGTGCTGCTCAGTATGCAGTAGTAGGAAATCTACCCAGTCTCATGCTTGTTTCAATGCCTCTTTTTTCCTGCTTTGCTTAAGATAATGGCATTTTTATATTGCCCTTGGCTACAGACACAGTAATGGTTAGCAATGATATATATTCACCAAGGGAAAAAGCAAAGAGTAATCCATATATCCCAAAGTCTGGAACTGAAATCTTTGCAAGTTTAATGTGCTTACCTGGAATGTATTAATTTGTAGCAGGGACAATAAAAATATATTCTGCAGTTTGCTGTTATCACAAGGCATTTGCATGCAATGATTTACCTGTGCAGTGAATTATGTAAGACAAGGGAGAAGAAATAAAAAGTTTAAAAATAGAAGGAGACAGGAAATTGTAAGAGGGCAGATATGGAGGGGAAGGACATATTCTTTGTAGGTGAAAACAAACAGTTTCCTTATTAATCACTCTTGGAAAGACACCTTGCTATAATTTTAAGTTAATTTTCATGCATAGCATTGAATCAGTGTCTAGGACCTGTGAGCTACCTTTGGCAGTATAAATCTATTGTGTTTTCAGCCCTGCAGGTAAAATAGGTGGATTATTCATGTGCAGACTATCAAGGTGTGAGGCAAAAACGTGAGAGATGAAAGTACAGTGTGTTTGGTGAAAGTGTGCCCTGATTCTGGGGAGCTGATGGCTGTGGCCATCCTGGAAAGTGCTGACACTGGTGCCCAGATGAGCAGGAAAGCCTAAAGCAAATAATAATAAGGAAATAACAACCCACAATGGTTTTGAGAACATTAAATAGGTGATGACTGAGATGGGCTGTGTCTCTGAGAGTTGGCAGGTGAGAAGACACTTAATTTGGAGTAAAATTTCTCTGGTGCATTTGGCCATGTGAGATCTCAGCCAAGTTAGTTGATTTCACCAGGATTTGAGAACCAGGCCTTCTTGAATATGGTAAATCTTTTTCCTCTGCATTTGTAGGAGGCACACTGTCTTCCAGCTGTGAGTCTAAATAAATCATGTAGGCCTTCAATGGACCTCACTTACTAAATCATTTCATTCAAAAAATACTACTAGTAGCAAACAAATCATAGGTAAGACAAGCATTGAGTGCAGGACTTTCATAAAATTCTGTCAAAGGAGACAAAAATTGGCTTATCCTATCATCCCTGGAGACACTGACTTAGAGAAATTTAAGTTAATTTTCTAAGGTAGTAATGAAATGAGGAGCTCCTGACTCTCATTCTGCTGAATTACTGGGGCACTGGCTCCTGAATAAAACAGGGATGGCTCCAACACCCACCAGCATCTCTGGCAGCAGGTCCTTTCCCCTGCTTGCCTTCCCCTAATCTGGCATCTCTTGAAGTCAGGAGGAGCTACAAATGTGACAGTAATGGGGAGAAGAGAAGATAAAATTCTAGCAAATGCTTTTATTTAGAAATTGAAAACTCAATAAAACAAACCTTGTCTTTTTGGTAACCTCCCGTTTAAAAAGTTCTTGAATGGTATTTTCTTCACTGCCCTGCACCTTACAACACCTTTTCTTCTCAAGTAAAAGAAATAGAAGACAGGGAACTAAACCCACAGGTCCAGTGCAGAGTTGGAGTTCAAAGCCATTCCTTTACTAGAAGTCCCTTTTTTTCTATTCCTCTGCAGTTGGCTGTAGGCATTTTCTCTCAGGTTACATTTCAGCTTTTAAAGCTGTTAAACACAAGTAAACTTGAGGGCTTTCTGTCGTGGCTGATTCCCTTCCAAGCTGACAACTCAGCCCTGGTTAACTCTTGGCAGTTGGTGCAGATGACAGAAGTGAAATACATTTCTCTCTGGTAAGGCCCATAAAAAAATAGGTATAGAAAGGTGGGAAGTATATGCTAGTGAATGTGTTTATTTAAACTATCCCCACATGGACATGGAGACATAGAGCAAGCTGCAAACCCAGATTTCATTTTATTCTAAAGGAATTGTTAAGACAATGTACTTTTGATAATCATGGTGCCTAAGGATGTGCTATATAAAAACTGAGCAGTGAGTTAGATACTTTAAGCCAGTGATTTCCAGAAGTTTATTGTTAAATCATACAGGCTTTCTTAAAAAAAAAAGCCAAACACAACCCACAAATTTTCCTGTCTTTCACCAGTGCCAGTAGCAGTTATTCATTTTCCCTGGGGAAGAAGTTGAGCCCCTCACATATCACATCCACATTGGACTCTGTCCATGGTTTTACAAAACTGTACATCTTTCAGCAGATACATCATGAATCCCAAAATCTCCTAATCTGATAGAAAATTTGACTGCTTCTTTGTGAAACACAAATACCATTGGACACAGTATGAGACATCCTCACATTTCCTTTTATTTTTCCCTCAAGGAGAAAGAGTCTCATGGGTATCTTTCACTGATGTTGCAATATGGCAAATTTTTTTTAAGTGTGTGAGTAAATTGTTAATAAATAGTTAATGGGTGGTATTAAGACTTGTTGGTTTGAGCAGTGAAGGAAAGTTGATTGAAAATCAATGAACATCTCTGAAATTGTAATATAATTAGCAGTTCTGCCAATGGAGTATATTAAATAGTTCAGGAGTGCCTTTGTGAAACAAGATAAGTCGTGTTTTGAAAACCTCTCAGTGAAAAGAAGTAATTGATAAACACTTTATTTGTTCAGAATAAAGGTAATGAATACACAGGCTACTTCCTGATGGATATTCAGTTAAATACTGAATATTAAGTTATTTGTTGTAGGCAGGAATACAAATTCCCTCCTAGATTCAGTGAAGATCTGAAATTTATACTTTAATTTTTAAATGTGTGAGTACCCACGTTGGGTTTTAATCCAACTATTTAAGTTCATTTAGTCACTCAATGAAAGCAAAAACGGTCTAAAGACAGAATTGGATTGCAAGGTTGCTCCCTGGTGTATATATATATATATATATATTTATTTATTTTTCGTTTACCTGGTATATATATATATATTAATTTACTCTCTTCTGTTATAGAATCATAGGGTCACAGACTGGTTTGGGATGGAAGGGATCTTAGACATCATCTCATTCCAACCCCCTGCCATGGCCAGGGACATCTTCCACTATCCCAGGTTGCTCCAAGCCCCATCCAGCCTGGCCTTGGACACTTCCAGGGATGGGACATCTGTGGATGCTGAATGTGAGAAATCATACAGCAGCACAGTGTCTGTGTGAAACTAAGTCACACATTTCTGATACTGGCCTGAGATATTGTGGCCTGAGAAATTGGAAGGAGGAATTTAAACAGTCCTTGGAGAAAGTAAAACCATCTTTGCAGGTGTTGTTTGTCTCCCTGTTGTTTACTTGCAAGAAATGATTGAGGGGTATTGTTCCTAACTGTCCAATGATGGTCATGTCTTGGTTTGCTGTCCAGTGAAGTTTTACTCCATCAGAACTGTCTATAAAAGAAGATTTCAAAGAGTAAAGTTCGCTTTTACTTGCTAATAAGCCTGAGAGTCTGTGTGTTGCTTCTACCGCCATTCCTAATCAGAGGGACAGGCCATGCTCACTTCCCCCCATATACTAGTGCTTGGAAAATTATTATTTTCTACTTTCTGCCCGCAAAGTCAAGCTGTAGAGAAATCATTCTTGTAGCTGGCACTAACAGCCAGACCAAGCTTGTCTCCCTGGTTCTCAGCTCCGAGCCCCTCATGGGACATGGGACAGCCATGGCTCTCAGGCCGGGGCGCGGGTTTTTCACATCCCCAATTCCTTCCTCCCCACAGTGCCTCCAGTGATCCGTGTCTACCCCGAAACTCAGGCACAGGAGCCGGGCGTGTCTGCCAGCCTGAAATGCCACGCTGAAGGCATTCCTAATCCCCGAATTACCTGGCTAAAGAATGGCATTGATATCATGCCAAAACTATCCAAACAGCTATCACTCCTCGGTAAGAACAGAATTTTGATTAATTAAAGTATTGTAGACAGGGATTAAGGGGGATTATTTTGCACTTTAGACCAGAAGTTCTTGTATTTTGTTAAGCCACAAGTTGTTGGAAATTGTGTTATAAACCCCCTGTTCTTTCTTTTTATCTCTTTCTCCTGTGAATTTCCTGGGAAATACACTATTGATTGATGTAAGTGGTAATTGCATTCTGTTCAAAGACAGCCTGCCTGTTTCTTCACTGCCTTGTTTCTTGTGTATAGCACAGCAAAAAGAAATGCATCAAATTATTTGAAGAGAAATTCATTAAATTATTTGTTCATGTCTAGGCCCACACTGGATGCATGTCAGCTGAGAATCAGTTTCCCACTTGGCTCAGCTGAAGGAATTGGGCTTTTAATACCTCTAGGTCCCTGTTCAAATGAGAGTGCAACAGGCATAGCAAAATACAAAAACATTTATTTGCAATTTTCTGTGTAACAATATTAACCCCGTCCTCAACACATGCCCCAGTCTGGCTTTGGTAGATTGTAGCCTGCAGGCTGTGTTGGTAGCACTGATATCACTGGGTGATGCATACAATGTCTCAACATGTTCCAAAGGTTTTAGGTAATGATCCCACTGCAGAAAGCAAAATGGTAGGAGGAACTGTAGAGGGACCCCTTTAAACCAAAGTTTTTGGTGATCTGATGAAAAACAGTTTGCAAAATTGAAATTAATTTTTTTTTTCACTAAAGCCAAAGCATTTTTCTTACAAAAAGACGAATAAATGAAATGTAATTTATGGTTTGACTTGGGATTGTTCTTTGTTCTTTTCTGGTGTGGAGTGTATGTACTGATGGAATGGAGCAAGACATCAGCTCCCATGAGAATCCCCAAAAACCTCTAGTTAAACAGGGGGAAGCACAGTGGGGTGGAACCACCGTGCTGAGCCATCACCAGGCAGCTGTGGCAATGGAAGATGATTAAGGCAGGGAAAGCAACTATCAGCAGTGAGGAGCACTGTTTATGAGTGTCTCTCTTACAGCAAATGGAAGTGAACTTCATATCAGTAGTGTTCGGTATGAAGACACTGGTGCCTACACCTGCATTGCTAAAAATGAGGTGGGAGTGGACGAGGACATATCTTCCCTTTTCATCGAAGATTCAGCGAGAAAGACCCGTAAGCTCAATTTTCCGTGTATTTATTTCTTTAAATAGTGTTTGAATGTGATGGTATACATGTAGTTTAATAGTTCAGGCTATTGCATGCAGTAAGTTGAATCTTACATGAAGTAATGATAGTTCTGAATGCACTTTGATCAGAGGATTGGACACTTTTTGGGGTAGGAATCATGCAGAGAAGGTAATACCTTGTCCAGGAAGATGGTGTCTTTCATGTGTCAGAAGTATACTGGGTGTGTGATGGGTAACAGCTTTATTGGCGTAACAAATTGACAATAGTTTCAGATATCAGGAAATCCAAAATGTAATATTTTTTGTTGAATTCTGTAAACCTCATTAATTTCTGTATAAGACTTCTTTTGAAGCCAGTTACCAGTCAAAGTTCTTGAATATGTAGATGTCTGAAAAATGTTGTGATTAAATTATTTATTTTACCTGTTTTTACATCACTAACTGGCAAAATAGGTTTCCTTCAGCGTGAAATTATCTTCCACCTCAAAGACAAATGCTCTCCCAGCTATTCTTCCCACATCTCCCATAGGAGTGCAGCAGTGTTATCTTGACCACACTGACCCCAAAGCAGAATTGCTGAAGGAAGTGATCAGTTGTCCCTATAGAAAAGCTCCCAGAGGCCTGATCTTTCCTAGTTCTGCCATCCTAACTGCCTGGGAGATTACCTGGGTTTATGGTGAAACTAAAAGTCTAGGTGCAAATGGGATTTTTGCTGCTTTTCTGGCTGCTAATATAGAGCAAGAATTGAAAACAAAGTTACCCATAAATATGGGCTTTAAGGAGAATCTTTGGAAAGATATTCTATTCCTAATTAACTAGATTTATGTACTCTTGTTAATATTGGTCGTTTTCCCTTGAATACTTGAGCAAGGGAAATTACAGTATTTTGAGAAATAATTGGATCTATCTGGAACAGAAATCCAAAAGCAGGTGTACTTTAAAGGCTTATGTGAATCCTGAAAGAATGCAGTTGCATGAAGTTCCAAGCAGCCAAGGGTGTAGCTGCTGTAGCTGCCAGTGTCAGGCTTCTTTTGAAAGATGCTGGTAGACCTGGCAGTGCTGGGTTAATGGTTGGACTTATCTTAGAGCTTTTTTCCAACCTTAATGATTCTATAATTCCATGTTGTGTTTCCTTATTGAACCTGCACAGAAAATCACAGGCTGTATCATACCTCCAGCTGCATTTGAAGGTAACAGCTTCTCTTTAGTAGGTCATTGCTCTTTGCACTGCTGCCTTCATTTCAGGAAGGATTTTTCCCATTTCAAAGTCTATGAATTGTCTCTAGAAGAAGCAAGCGTGTTTAGAACTTTCTGTCTTTCCTGGTATTTTATTTGAATGAATATTACAAAATTTTCACCAATTAAACAGTTCATGTAAACATGCTTATTTATTCAGTTACTTGCTACAATGAAAGTTTTGACATTGTTTTGTTGTTTTTTTTTTCTTTTCCTGATTATTTTCTGGCTTTCCCAATATTCTGATGCTGCAGTTGCAAACATACTGTGGCGAGAGGAAGGTACTGCAGTAAAGTTCTTTTGTCGTAGTGATAATGTGCTTGTCTGCTTTAATAATTCCATGATGGGCCATTCTCCACTGACTTGCCACTAACCCTTTCAACTTTCACAGTCACCAGATTAAGTACAGACCAGACTTTTAAAAGCTAAATTATTCAAATAAGAGATGTCACTCTTGTACTTGTAACTTCTTGCATTTTCCCACTATGAAATCACAGATGATCATAAAATATATAAAAATATTAATTTTTATGTATAGTGCCAGAAATGTGAGTAGCCTGAGATTCTCAAGCTGCATTAGCAATCACACAACTGTCAGAAGTGCTCCCAAATTGCCATAATTGAACAAGTAAGGCATAAATTCAATATACTGCATTTTTAAGCAAGCAATTCAAGCTCTTCCTTTTTCAGTAGCGTGTATTGCTGTTTTCTAGGTGAGCAACAGAAATTGTGTTCTTAACTGTTAGGCAAAACAAAAATCCAAACCACAACAGGTTTGCTTCCCTCTATCGTTTGAATCAGTGCAGGGTAAAAGTTGCCCCATTTCTCCTTATTTTAATTGGCAGCTAAGAGCTCTAGTTTAATCAAACTTACAGTGTGCCCTTCACAAGGGTGCTATGTGTCTTGGAAGTCAAAGTAGAAAAAACCCCATCCTGAGCAGATAATTGACTCAAAAGATATTATGGAGGCACTTAAAACCACCTCATTTTGTACATTTTCCAAAACACCCATTTAAGGTATCATGAGACGGCCCAAGAGGCTCTCAGACGGGTTGTCCACCTGACTCTGTAGGTGTAGAGCCCAGGTGTGTGAAGGGGACCCGGTGACCTTGGGCTCCTGGAGGGCTGTGAGCAGGACATCCACTCACTGGAGGAAGGTTCTGAGGTTGAACAGACTTAAACCAGTTCTTACATCTGCCAACTGCTTATGAGGCAGCTGAGACCTTGGTGTCCTTCAAGCTGTGTGGGGAAAGTTGCCATGCAGTGACAAACTACTCTCAGCCATGTTCCCCTGTCCCCTGAAAACACCCAAAGTCTCTCATGCTGCTCCTCCAAGAAGGGCTTCAGGCTCACTCTGCTTTTGGAGGGTGCAAAGGCCCGTTTTTAAGTAGTGCCTCCAGGTACCCAAAACAGTAACTGGGCTTCCAGCCCTCAGCATGGAGCTTTCTGGGTTGCTTTGGCTTGGCACAAAGGATATCAGGAGCAGAAGGAAGGTGCCATGGCATGGTGACCAGAGCAGCCTGGGCCAGGTGTGCAAACATCTGGTGCACACTGTCAGTGCCAGTGCTGGCCACAGACAGCAAATACACTACTTTATTTCTAAAATCCCTCCCAACCCAAGCCAGATGCAGCTCACTGGAGGTCAGAGAGCTGGCACAGTTACCTAGGACAGCTCCCCAGCCCTTCTCCCTAAATACCCCACCTGAATGTTCCTGGTGCAGGGCTGTGAGGAATCTTCAATGCTGACTTTCCTGTAAATGGCGTTATGGGCACTAAGAATTGCAATTTCCCTTCTGCTTGGAAGTGAAATCTCTAATGCATTTCATCAGTCCAGCATCACCTGCACAATGCTCCATGGCTGTTTATTGTCCCTTATGCTCCTTTTTAAAAAAAGCAGTTGGATAATCCTACCAGATGTAGAAGTAGAGTTTAAAGAACAACTGAGAAGTCTTATTATAATTTTGCCAAATTAATGGACTTACTGCTTATCAACCTTGCACATTTTAAATAAAAATATGAGCCATGTTGAGGCAAAACGTGGCCAGTAAAGCAGATTTGCTATTGATGTTCCTAAACAATTCAATATCTGCGAAGCAGGAGTATTACCTTGCTCATGTTTTTCTGTAGCATTTAATGGGCACATTCATTCTAGAATATACTTCAGCATGTGAAATCTTGGCACAGAGAAAGCTGGAGGACAGGAATGGTATTTTTGGTTTTACATTTTAGTATATTCTTGAAATTCCTTACTATGTGCAAGTAGCAATATTAACAAATGCATTGGTAGATTTGAGCTCCTTTAAAATGATCACAACCTCATCCCCAGAAGGTCTGGAGTAATTAAAACCTTGGGAAAATGCCTAAACAAAATATGATGTAGAACAAACTTTTGCTGCAAATCAAACTTTTAACACAAGTGTTTGGTGATTTTAAAAGTCAGTCTGTCAGTTTGTTCTCAAAACCTTTCAGACCATGCACAAGCAACACCTCAAGAAATGAATGCACATAGGGCAACCAGCCAGTTAAACCTGGGACTGGAGGCACATGCAGAATTTACTCAATGTACAAATAGTTTTTAATTTTGTCAGAGAAAACCATGAGTAGCCCAAATGTAAAGCAGAGATTTGTTTTTCATGACAGTGTTCATTTCTGTAGTGAGCATTGCTTACTTAGTACCTGGAGAAAAGGAGAATTTTGTGCCAGCAGGCACTCAGCAGTTATATGAATGTATGCACTTAAATTTGGTAATGAAAAGCTTTTTAAGTTCTAAAATATTTCCAAGTACTTAGATTAAGTAGAGGAAAATTATTTAAGTATCAAATCAGAGGAGAGTATTCCATGGTGAAAAAAAATGCCCTTTGATCTAAAAGGACGGATGTATAAATGTACACTGATGGAGACACTGTATTTCTCAAATAAGCTCTTGTTGATATCAGGTGTCCTCCTGAAGTTTTTTTGTTAGAGCCAACTTCATCTGGAGTGGGTCAAATAAAAACTGTTATGTTTAGGAAACCCTCCCCTTTCTTAATGGGTTTTTTTATATTAGGGGTTTTTTGCTATGCAGGTGAGGTATGTTGCCTTTTGTAATGCCTTTAGGTTTTGAACTAGTTGTGTCATCTAACCTGAAATGTCCTCAATTCCAAAGGGAAAAAAAAATTCCTCATCATCCTCCTCATTAGTCCCCCAGTTCCCAGTGTAGTACCTGCCTCACTACTATAAAAACACAAAATACCTCATTGGCCACCTCTGTACTGAAATAATTCCCAATTCCCTGCACCAAGGAGTTGCATCAGTATAATCAAAAACTGAGTCTGTTCTACTGATGTCCATGAGATTGTTTAGGATGTACCCCAACAGAGATTTGGCAAATGTTTCGTAAGTCACAATAAAGTGACTTTACTAGTTTGTGTAGTAAAATCCTGCTTGGTCTAAATAACAGCATGAAGCTCAGTCTCTGGGGAAAAAAAGTGGTTTAATTTAAACTGACAAACTTTTTTAAAAAGAGAGTAACTGAATGCTCTCAGGAATTTGTAGTATATTTTAATCAGTCTGCAGAAAAACTTGGTCTCATTTTACTGTAAAATAAGTAGTAGAACTTACCAAGTCTCTGACTCTAAACCTGTTGGGGTAAAATTTTTAATCCAAGTATTTTTGTGGGTAATTAAGGTCTTACTTCTTAAATACACCCTCATTGTAATAGGATCATCCGACAAAATCACGCTACTCTTGTGCATGAAAATAATAATAAGCATCTTCACAGTAGTCATAATTAATTTCCTGCCTGTTTTCACTTCTTAGGATTAAAATCCTTTAACCATGAAATATTGGCATTCATTCCAGGCCAGGGTCAAACTCTGCCCTCTGATGTGTTCATCAAATCCCACTAAAGCAGGTGGGAGTTGTGTGGATGCTGGGAGCGCAGGTTTTGGTCCAAAGTGCCTGAATGAAATATTTTACCAATATACTTGGGAAAAAAATAACCCTTAGTCCATTAAATAACTCTGAATGGAGCTTTGTTAGCTTTTTTCCTATGTGCATGATCCTGCTCTGTGGAATCACATTTGAGGATCACAGCTCTTGTACCCACCTGATGCCCTAACTGGGGGATTTCTGTGCTATGGTTCAGAGACTCAGCTTGAACCATGTCAGTACAGCAAACACCACATGCTGACACATTGTACTCGAAGCTACTTATTTGACATCAAAAGAAGGGGGCTTTGCAACATAAAAAAACCCTTCTAGCCTTACTAAATACAATGTGTTTTACAAAATTTTCTAGAAATCCACTTGTCCAAATTATCCATATTTTTACTGTCAAATTTCCTGTGATGACTTAGATCTCAATTCTGCAAACAGTTAAGAAATGTGAGAAACTGTGTCTCGGTGAGCAGTATTTAGAGCTGCCACCATAGGACTGGCAAAGGGAATTTTTAACACTGAACACTGTTCAGAACTGTAGAATGGGGACATTATTTCTCCATGGGAAAAATGGAATTAATTAGAAGATACAAATTATAGCATCACCATATTGTTGGCTGATGAAGTATGCAATCAACGCTGCTAGGGGTGACAGTGGTCATTGCAAACACTCACTGGTGGTGGTGTGAAAAATTGAATGATTGGATCTTTGAAACTAGAGTGTCTGAAAGGATCCTGAACATTTCTTCAAGATCTTGTCACTGCAATTCCATGTAGCATGACAGAAGTGATAAAACACAATTTCCTAATGGCAAAGCAATGACAATCCGCCAGTTTTCCAAATCTCCTGGAATGCCCCGGTTGGATAAATGAGTGCTGATGCAATGCTGAACTACTCCACATTTGTGAATTACAGTTTGCAAGATTTCAAAAATGTATTTATTTTGGTGGCTGTAGTTAGTTCTTTCAGATAGTTTAAGAAAATAGAGAAATCTATATATTTTCATTCATGGTACAGATGCTAAACACTTCCATTTAACATCCCAGTTACCAGCAGTCAAGTTGCCTGTAACAGGATGAACTTCACTAAAATTTTAACTAAAGCTTTTCTTTTGGTTCTCAAATTATTGTCAAGCTGTTTTTAATGAAATCATAAGGGAAAAAATTCATAATCTGAGGCGGGTAGCAGTGCAACAGAGGATTCTTGGGATCAAATCCTGCTTTGGTACCTATTTACAAGACCCAGCCATAATTATTTGAACCACCGCCACCAAGCCAATGCATTTTTGAATGTGTTTGTACCTCTTCACTCCTTGAAGCCCTTGTGACATGAAATTTGATTTTGTGAATGCTCCAACTGCATCCAAAATGACCAACTTTTATGTAAGGCAGATTTTGTTTTTCGGGAGAGGAGGAAGAGTTCTTTTAAAAAGTCCTAACAGCTATGGATACATACCAAATAAAAATCCAACTCCTTCTTCTTTATTCCCCTTTAAGGCCTGAGTGTTGGGAATATGTTCTATGTCTTTTCTGATGATGGGATCACAGTCCTTCAGCCAAACGAATGTGAAATCCGGAGACATATCAGGCCCGAAGAGAGGATTTTCACAAGTTATGTAAGTCCTAAACCCAGCAGCTACAGCTGACAGCTGGGAAACTTTCTCTTAATCTCTTCAAAGGTTGTTATTGCTAAAGAACATGTTTTCCACAGGGATGTTGGAGCTTGGTGGGCTTCATGCAGCATCCCTGAGGTGTAGCACCTTCTCTTGAAAATTGGGGGATCCACGTAAGTTCTAAGGCTGACATGAAAGATTTACTGACATGCTGCAGAGAATTTGGCTAGTTACCACATAAGCAAAGATTTTCATTTGTCCTTTTGATCTGTTTACTTATCTATGCCCCAGATTTGTAACTGGGCTTTAGGGAAGGTACAAAAGTCAATAGCAGAAAGATGTGCACATCATTCACTGGTGCTCCTTTTACTGATGGCTCCATAGGCAAAGAAGTGAGGTACTCTGGGCTACTTTCTGCTCTTTGGAAGTGGTTTGCTATGTTAAACTGCAGCAGGGAGGCAAACAAGAATGCCCAGAAAATGATGGTGCCATGGAGGTCCTCTGCATCTTCTGCCACTAAAGAGAGACTGTGCTGTCCATGTTGGCTGTTGGCACTTTTCTGTCAGCACTGAGTTTACCTAACCCTTGCTTTAGGGAAACACAAGGAAAATTTTTTCAGGTGTCAAGAATGTCAAGCACTGTCTTGTAGCCAATGGAGCTCAACATGACCAGGGGGATAACACAGGCCTGGAGGCTCTGTGACATCAATGTTCTCAGTGACTGTGTTATGTACTCCTGCACGGGAACATGCATCAGGCATATCCTCATGAAACTGACAGTTCTAAAAAAAACACAGGTGCTGAAATACATCCAGAAATGCTTTTTTTAGTCACTCTTTTACTTACTTTCTAATTTTTAAAAGGGGAAGTTGAAAATGTGGCTTAAGAATGTAGCTCTTCTGAAAAAAAAGGCTCAGCCTTGATTTCAATTTTGGGAGGAATCAAAGGATCACTGTCATAAGTGCTGCAGGTTGGGTCAAGCTCTGCTGCTATGGGTCAAGATCATCTTATGAGCCTATAGTAAGAATTTTCTAAATCTCAATAAATTTGTAGTTGATACTGATTTTTTTTTCCACTAGATTTTAATATACCTTAGAAGAAGTCCAGACTGGTGCTCACCCCAAGGCTAGTCCTTCCCATGGACTTAATACTATTAAGCCTCAGCTAAGCTTTACAAAATCAGAAACCCTGTGTTTCTTTTCTGAAGAGCTGTAAATATTGAAGAGGTGGTCCTGGAGAAACAGATGGAAAAGAACAAAACACAGAGGGCACTTAAGGAAATAATGTCAGCACATTGGTGTGCATAAGAGGGATTTTTAACATCACTTGGCTGCTCTACAGAGACACCTCTGAGGGATTCCTACAGATCTCAAAGGACCCTTCCCTTGGTCTAGGGAGGATTGACATTTTTTTACTCCCTTTTCTCTTTTACTATCTTGAGTGTTTGCTACATAGACAGTGACACCAGCCCAACTTTAGGAGTGGATCTACAAAAAAGGTTGCTTCATTTGCTGTTAGAGGGCACAAAAACAGGTGGAGCAGCAACAGCTGAGCCCTGGAGCAGAAAGACTGGTGACCTTACCCTCCTCCCCTTGGCTTGGATGGATGCTTGTCTATGCAGATAAAGTCTAGCTATATCTGTTATAGATACTGTGTTGTGAGAGCAGAGGATGAGGAGGGCAGTGTGAAGGCTGGCAGGTGCCTGACTGCATGAATGGCTGCTGGAAGCCCAGTTCTGAGCCTTTGTATCATCTTCTAGCTTGTAACATAGATTCCCAGCCTGGCTGGAGGAACAGAAAGGAAAATGCAGCCAAGGTACTGAGTCTTGTATCTTCAGTCCTTTCTTGTGCTCCACCAAGACACAGCCAGCAGAGCTGTGCTGCTTAGAGGTGACAGCTTTCCATCTATATTTGTTGCACATGGTGTAGGTCCCTTCCAACTCAGGATATTCTATTCTATTCTATTCTATTCTGTTCTGTTCTGTTCTGTTCTGTTCTGTTCTGTTCCGTTCCTCCAATACAGACATGGTGTTGACATATTTTTCTGTTGTACCTCCTCTTTCCCTGAACAAGCTCTGATGCAGCTCCAATCACATTTCCCTTAGGAAGGTTGGGCCATTATTTAATATTACCCAACATAAGGTCTAAAATCGACAGTTGTGCTCACTGCAATTTATATGTGGTCATTCTCATTTTACCCCGTTTCCTCCCTACAGCCTGGTCCCACACAAATGCTCTTTCAAATAAAGCCTCTTGACAGAAGGAAGAGCAATGAGGAGTGAGGAGCATGCAGAGAGTTGTTGGTGAGACCAAAAGTGACTCTTCAAACTCAGAGTAGCTGTACCAGTTCTGCATCAATGAGTGGAGGATCAGAGACAAAATATGGCATCAGGCAGCTCTGTGAACAGAATTTGGCCCAAAGCAGCAGAATATGGTTCCTTTTGAACAGGGGAAGTTTCTATAGCTGTAGGATCCTACTTGTTTTGCTTCTGTTTCTTTGAGCACAGGTGTTTTAGAGCATGCTCTCCTGTGCAGAAAATGAAGACTTTATGAAAAATATAAAGCAGTGACTCAATTAATGTAAATCACTGTTTTTTCAAAGCACAGAGTGATATTTCTGTTGCTAATAAATGCTGACAGCACTGCAAGTCTTGATGAGCCACAGTGTGCTTCAAAAGATCAATCTATAGACTCTGTGGTTATTTAAATTCAATATAAGTTTGCAGGAGGTCCAGCAGTTTAATGTCATTGCATAGAGCCAGGCTGAAGTGTGGTACCTGATAAATTAATTATTTCATGTTTTCCAGGAAAGAAAGGAGAGAAATACCATCCTAATGGAATCCCCAGGGATTTTTCCCTGCCGTTTTCAAGGCTAAGCTTCTTGCTGCTCAAGGCCCTGAACTTGTAAAAATTAAACCTTTTCTTTTTTTAACCCCTCAGGAGGAGATCTGTCCTAGAGTGGAAGGTGAAGACACTCAGTCCTGCCTCTGGGCTTCAGCAGTCAATGTCAGAGACAAGTACATTTATGTTACACAGCCAAAGCAGAACAGAGTAATGATAATTGATATCCAGACTCAAAAAGCCATACAGGTACTTACAAGTGAACACATTATTCACTGATGGCAAAAGACTTGATATAGAACAAAAAAATCAGATCTTTGCCCAGTGGATCTGCTGGGCAAAGCCCTGCTGATCACTAAAGAGCTGGGTCTGTGTTTCTTTCGCCACTGGGATCACATGGGATTCACTGTTCTGTAACCTCACTGGCAGGAATAAACTCTCTGTGGGTTGGAGATCACAGTCTCAGGGCTGCATCTGCAGCCCAGCTTACAGTGAGTCTGGTAAAATAACACTGGGATGAATTCCTGGCTTAGCTGCCTGACCTGGGTTGTAAGGAGCTTGGAAAGAATGAGCTGGTGTGGGTACAGTTCAGACAGAAATTGGCCTTTGATCTACTGACTGTAAGTAACAGCATAAGATGGAGTGATGTCTACCCAGAAAATGGCACCAAACTGCCAAATTTTTCAACTGCTGCTGATCCTCCACTTGATTTGCAGGCAAAGCTGCACAGGAAGCATAACAGTGGTGCATGAGAATGCCTGCAGTGAACTAATGTAATATTTGTATGTGCATTTGGGTCACTGTGTGAATAACTCTCTCTGGATTTTTTCAAGTCCTTGGATGTGGACCCATTACCAACCAAATTACATTACGACAAGTCCCATGACCAAGTGTGGGTGCTCAGCTGGGGGAACATGAGGAAATCATCACCCACACTGCAGGTAAGTCCTTACACTTTGGAGCCTTTGCTCTTCCTGGGCTCAGCATCACTGGTAACACACTGGTGGCTTGCAGGTAATTAACAGCATTTAATGGTCTGGATATAAAGCTGCTGTTTCATTTGCATATCCAGTGTGTTTTATTCATCCCTCCTCTGTCCATCCTCACACATTTTTCCTGCTGTTTAATTTGTTTTTGAGCAATGACTGTGCCACAGGCTGACAGCAGGGCTGCTTTGTGCCAAGGTCTGTTTTGTTTTAAGACCAGTGACAGAGCCAGGTGCCATAAAGTTATACAACAAGGGCTGGCAGCTGGCTGTGAGCAGGACAAGACTGCTGTGCTCTGCAGCACTGGTGACACGCCTCCAATCCTGGTTCAGTTTTGGGCTCTCACTACAAGGCAAACATTGGGATGCTGGGATGTGTCCAGAGAAGGGCAACAGAGCTGGGAAAGGGTCTGGAGCAGAAGTCTGACAAAGAGCAGCTGAGGGAGCTCTGAGGGGGTCCTTATCAGTCTCTACAATTCCCTGAAGAGAGGTTGGAGCCAGATAGAAGTCAGTCTCTTCTCCCATGTAGCAAGTGATAGGACAAGAGGAAATGGCCTAAAGTTATGCCAAGGGAGGTTTAGGTTGGTATTTGGAAAAATTTTTTCACTGATATCTTTCTCAAGCCCTGCAACAGGATGCCAAGGGCAGTGGTGGAGTCACTGTCCCTGGAGGGATTGAAAAGACCTGTAGATGTGGCACGTGGGGACATAGTTCAGTGGTGAGCTTGGCAGTGCTAGGAAAATAGCTGGACTCAATGATCTTAGAAGGCTTTTCCACCCTTAACAATTCTGTGACTCTGTGATTCTCTCACAGTAAAATGCAAAAAGGGGTTCTGTAGGGCATGGGGAAAAAAAAAAGCAAAAAAAAAAACAGGAGAAGTAAAACCTTGGGTTGAATTTTTGTTACTGGGTTTAGTGATTCCACTGCAGGGGTGCCAGTGATACTTGTGGAACTCTTCCATGCTCAGCACCACCAGACCCACAGTGACATTGGGACACAGCACTGCAAATGAGTTTGGACAACTAAATTAGCTTCCACTTCTGGATCACCTTGGCAGATTTAGTCTTCTGTTTGACAGTGCAGAGAGCATGGAGAACAGTCATCTAGTGGGGCATTTTTCTGCTGCTGTATGTTGTATAACAGAGTTGACACCAGCTGATGGATCTGATTTGATCTATACAGTCATCTCATTCTCTGGTAGTTGTTTTCTGGCACTTGCTGCCCAACCTTTCTGGAAACAGGTGTCATGTGAATTCTCCTTCTGCCAGAAGTGATTGCTGCTAAGTCTACATTAAAGCATTCCCCAGGAGGCAGAGAACAAGGGGGATTCTGCTTTCTGACCTAAAGACCAACAGATTGGGAGTCTGCATTAATTTTGGGGCTACCCAAGGCTTCCACTGGAGATACTGCCCCATGAAGATGGGATGAGCCATCCCCAGCATCCACATGCTCCATCCAAATCTGACTATCAATAATAAAGACTGGACCAGCTACTCATCATGGGCAATTTCAGGAAAAGATGCCAAAACCAGAATGGAGGCATATAAATGAAGGTTTCCAGGGCAGTGGCACCTGGTTGTCTCACCTGGGAATGTGAGTTTCCTGTACAGGGTATAGGGAGACAAAATGGGCTCTTTTTACCCTTTCTGACTTAATTTCTTCCATCCAGCTGTGGGAAGTTTCTGTAATTAAAGGAGAGATGGCACAAGCATGTCATTATTAGGGTGAACACACCATCTGCACAGTTGGAAACTTGTTAGACGGCTTCAGATCTCCGATAGTCCTTTCTGTTATCTTTATGATGTGCAGTTACACACATAGAGATGAGATTAGCATCAGCATCAGCAGATGCTTTCTTTTTTCTGACCTTTCTTTCCCAAAAGGTGGGCAGTGACTAATTGGGCAAAGCTCCTTCTTAAAATCTGCAGTGTTTGGTTGCAGACATGCAATAAAATATCTTTTTTTAACGAAGATGCTGCTGCAGAGCTTGATCTAAATTTCCACTCATTCTCTGAAAGTCAGAGATTTATCAAACTGCCTGTGCAACCAACAGGATGCTGTTGTTTGGCTGTTACTAGCTTGTTGGAAGCAAATGTCTGGCCTCTTGAAAGCACTGTGCTAAGGTGAGCATCCTTCTTGAGCAATCTAATTGGAAGAAATCTTAATGGCATGACCAGAACAGCTGTCTGAAATAAACCTTTTAGGAATTTAGCATGTCTTTAATGAATTATGTAGCTGTAAATTCAAAGTAACAACTGCTGCAGATTAGAGCAGCAGAAGGTCCTAATGAATGGACTAAAGTCATCTTAAACCCAGCAAACAATTTGAGTGTTTAGCATTTTAATTTTTGAAAACTTTTACTTTTCCTTGCTGGAGTAGTGGAGGAGCTGAGTTCCCCTGTCCATGGAGATCTGTGCTGTGCTGGAGGACAGGACCAGGGGACAGCCAAAGGGCTCTTCTCCACTCCTCCCTGGACTTTATATCGATGATGAACAGTTTTTCTCCTTCAAAGTGATAATTAACTCCTCTGACTTAGTGTTTGATCCTTCAGAGTGGTAAATTATCACTGTACATTTAAGTGAGATTAATAAATATGACCATGAAGTAAATGTTTACTTTGGATAGTGAGGGATAAATTATTACAGTCCTAGTGTTGTCATACTGCTTCAGTTCCTGCTTGACTGCTCTTTCCTGAGATGTAAACAGCTTATGAAAGTCGAGTACTTGCCTTACAAATGTCAAGCCTCAAATACTATTTGCTAGCACACCTTTTCAAGACAACTACACCAAACAGTGTTTTGAAATCATTAATCGAGTCTACTACAGCCTGGAAAGAGCCACTCAGTACCGTGCAAGTCTCTAATCTGTATTTACCTTTCTGCCTTACTCAGTGCTTACCCTGCACTCAACCTTGTGTGTATTTATTGTAGGTAATTCCAGAGGCGAGCGCCGGGGAGGATCCACGTGTTATCCACACAACATTTGAAGGAGTGGATGATTTTTTTATACCACCTACAAATCTTATTATTAATCATGTTAGGTGAGAAATTATTTCAATGAATAATAATGGTGACCACGCTGCTCCTTTCTCATACCCTTAAAGCACTTTACAGATATGAATGAAGGAAAGAATGAATGAATGAATGAATGAATGAATGAATGAATGAACGAACGAACGAATTTGTGATGAATCTTACCTATGTTTATCCCATTTTCACACATGAAATGGAGAAATGGTTGAGAAAATTGCCAGTAGTCATTCAGCTAGTCAATAAAACAGCAAGAAACAATCCTGGACTTCTCTTAGACCATGCACAGGCATTCAAACCTCACCTTAGTCATCCATCTCTCCTTGCAGCTTATGGCACACTGCCCTGGCTTACCTGTGCCAGGAGTTTGATGGTCCAAAAATCGCCTTCCTTGCCACAAAACTGTTATGAATCTGGGCAGAAGCCTGTGTCAAGGATATATTGCTTGAAGTGGTAAAAGTGTACTCTGCCTGAAGCCTAAGATGTGCTTCTTTCACCTTTGTTTCCAGCTGGTTCAAGTATTGGATCTCTGCGTGGGGTTTATGGCTGGAGCAGAAAAATTGTATGCACTGCACACACAAAAAAAAAAAATCCCTCCATGAACCATCAGTTTTGAATGTTAATGGGATGTAGTGGTTAATGAAGTTGTGTAACTAACATACTAATAACCTGGAGTAATACTGGCTGCTTCCCAGCAGGCACAGGAAGCCTCCCATTAACATTATCAAAATTGATGATAACTGCACAGCAATTTATACTATTCTTTCCATATTATAACATAACAACTGTTTAACTATCTTCTGTTCTCTATATAGTTTAACTAAGTTAAGCACTCAATAAACATAATGTAACTCTTTACAGTAATCTTCGGTTTCCTGCAGGAGATACTGAGAGAGAAGGGGTTACACTTAAATGATTATATGTTGAATCTGTTCCAAAATAAATAATTTTGCCTGCTGAAACACAAAATAATGATGCATGCCTCATGGCTGTCATTTGTAATTTCTCTCTACTTCATATTTCCAGTTTTTCTTTCACAATTTCATTATGATTAATAGTAGTGCCAGGAGGTAGATGACTCTGCTGAATGTTAAAGCCTGACCTGAGAAGGTGAGAATTGGATTCAAAGACAGGAAGGTGGAACTGTTAAACTTTTTTTTTTGTTTAATTGTCCTTTTGCTTCAGTGTGATTAGTTGGCTGAAATAATAAATATAGATTATTGTCTATAGTTTTCTGTATGCAAAGCTGCAAATGCTGTCCTTGATTTCCTGTTGCATTTGTTCAGGGCCAGATCTTTGTCCATTCTCTCTCACCCTCAACACAGAAAAATCATTGCTTGCAGGCTAATGAGACTCATTGAGATGATGTTCGAAATTCTCTGCTCAGAAACAATAAATGGCAGTACCAGCATTTCCCAGGAAGGTGAACATTTAAGCAATTTCTTCCACAAGCCAAATAATATTTGTATGTAAATACTCCTGTATATGTATTTCAGCTGCCTCCTATTTTAGATGGTTATCTAGAAATGTATCCATTTTTATTAGTTCCAAGGGTAAACGGTTGTCGATTAAAAACTCTCTGAGAGCAAGGTTTGCTTTGAGATTTCAGATCACAGATTTCATGCAAGGGCTGAGCCTCTTCTGCCACTGTGGGCACATAAAATATATCCTGACCCACTTCTTTAAGTGGAAGTTTATGATAAAAAACATTACTTAACTTCTTCAGGCATTTGGCCAAGTATTAAGGAAGTCTTGGGGAAAAAAAAAAGCTGTAAGGGAAAGCACTTTTCAAAGTGTACTTAAAATGCATTCATCCAGGAGAAATACAAGTGTCATATCCAATTTCCACACACACAGTGCGCTACGTCTCTCCACTGCAGACACTTTGTGAAGTCTCTAATGGATGTGAGTATAATGGGGAAATGAAAGGCTTGGCCCAGTGATTTTCATGGGATCATACACTACATTGGCTCGTTCTTTAGAAGTGAAATCATTGCTGAGTGTCTCATTGACAGATGGATTAAGAATAAAGAAATAAACCTAGTGTTTCAAGCAAAATATGTATTATTTGCACAGAAGCACGTTGTCCTCCACACTTCACGAGGCAATTTTACATCTTTTGAGGAAGAGATACAACAGTAAGCACTCACTTCATTTCCCTCTGTCTGCATTGAATTGATGAAAAGATACTTGATGTAAAATTAGTTTTTGTAGGTCAGTGTCAGTGAACCCAGGGGAACACAAGCAGGCTATTTCTAAGGGCTCCCTCTCTAATTAAGCAGAAACCTTTCTTGGCTATTCTTGACCTTTTCTTGTCTCCAGCAAAGGTCAGATGTGCTGCAGCATATATCTTTTACAGAACATTTATCCTCTGCTCACTGTTCTTTGCCCTGTCTTGAGACAGGAAATAAAGACCCCTTATCTTCAGAGCACCCTGATTATGTTCCTCAAGAAATGTTTTGCACCTTGCCTGGGCTGGCAGGATGGTTTTTAAGAGCCTGCTCTGCACCACAGCCTTGCTATCTCTTGCAGGGGTTCCTAGGCACTGTGGTGTCCTGGTTTAGGGCAAATTTGGAAAGAAACTTTATAAGGGGTCCCTCTAGAAAGCAGATTCAAGCATCCCCTCCCCCAACTGGTTTGGGAAAAGATTTCCTTCGAGAAAAGTGGAAAAATACTGTTTATTTAATAAGCAAAGTATTCACAAGGATAAATAATAATATTAAACAGTAAAACCTCTTACTGTTCTGAAGAGATGACAGATTCAGAAAGTCCTTGTCATGGGGAGTAGCTTGGCTCACTCAGTCTCTTATCAGTCCCTCCAGTTCTGGAATGCAGCGTCCCAGCCCTGGTGAGCCACAGGTCTGAGCTCCTGGTGGTCTTCTGGGTTTTCAGTCCAGAGCAGGCTGAACCATTCCAAGGAAAAGTAAAGCCACAGTCCAGGGAACTTCTCTGCCTCGGCTACCTAAAAAAAATTAACTAAAAATCAAAGGAGAGCTCTCTCCCACTGTCCCTGCTGCAGACAGCACAGCTCGTAAGAGAGAAAGCTGAAGCTCTTATCTCTGTTTTTGAATACAGCCACCTCAAACATTCCAATTATTCTCCTTCTCTCCCCTCCTTCACTCTCAGATCAAGTTTTAAAGGTGCAAAACTTATTTCTGGGCTAAACAGACAAATGGGGATACAATTCAGCATCATAAAGTCACCCTAGTACACACATGTACCAAACACACACCACAGCTTCCCTCTGGTGTTGTCAGTTAAGAGGTGAGATTAGATATGGTCTTCCTTCAGTGGCTATACATTATATTGTACACAGCTATATTTATTACACATAGTTACTGTCTGGCCCCAACCTGGCAGCAATATGCTTTATTTTGAATGCTTTTCTATTTTGAGATTGAAGGCTTGAGTATATATTGAATTTCATTACTTTAATCTCAGACAGATTTAACTACAAACCTGGTCAGCATTAGCCTACTTAACACCCAAACCTTGATATCATTTCTACAAAAATTGGTCTTCCCATAAAAGATTTTGGCTCTTGAAGATTCAAACAACTAAGCACATATTCAGATTTCCAGGATGAAGTTGCTAATTTGAACTGAAATATATCCCTCCTTCTAGGATGTTTTAGAAGCACTAAAACAAGACCTTTCTTACAAAAAGAGACAGCATTATTGCACAGGCTCACAAAACCAACAGACTAAAAGGTTCCCAATTCTGCTGACTTTTTTCTGGAGTCACCACCTCTCCAGAGGCGACTTCAGTGTCTCATTTTCTGTTTCAGGTTCGGCTTCATTTTTAACCAGTCAAAGCACGCAGTCCACAAGATTGACCTGGAAACTGTGACCCGCATCAAGACCATCAACCTCAGGCCCTACAGCTGCGTGCCTCAGGCCATGGCATACACACACCTGGGTGGCTACTACCTGGTGCAGTGCAGGAGGAGCCACTGGGCACCGCCACAGCTCCTCATCGACAGCGTCACCGACGCCGTCATCGGCCCCAACGGCGCCGTGTCGGGGACGCCGCACGTGTCACCCGACGGGAGGTACCTGGTCAGTGCAGACCAGGGCAGTGGCAGGATCAGAGTCCAGGCTCTGACTGACCGAGGGGAAATCAAGTTGATTTACGACTTAAAGACAGATATACACGTGTCTGATCTCACGTTTCAGCCCTCGTTCACTGAAGGCAATCAGTACTATATATATGCTACTTCGCATTTGCAGACAGACGTGCTTTTTGTAGAGCTGTCAACGGGGAGAATGAATGTACTGAAGAACTTAAAGGACCCTATCACATCCAAAGACTGGCCCTGGAGCAGCTACAACAGAATTATGAAAGACAGTGGATTATTTGGACAGTATCTCATTACACCAGCTAAAGATTCCTTGTTTGTTATAAATGGAAGGCAAAATACATTACGCTGTGAGGTTTCAGGTATAAGGAGGGGTAACACAGTGGTCTGGGTTGGGGAGGTATGAAAGGGCAGTAGCAGTAGAGCCTTCAGCAGGCAAGTACCAGTTGGACCTTTACACTGCAGGAAATGAGCAGTAGCATTGTATATTTTTACACTGGGAAAACAAAAAGACAAAAAACCCTGTATAGGCTTCATGGTGCAACACTGGTCTACTTGCAAGTTTTACAATATAAGGTATGCTCTGCTAATAGGAAGTGGTTTTGAAGGGATATTTTTTATTTGTGGGTATGATTTGTGGTTATGAGAAAAATGCTGGGAAGAGAATAATATCTCCACTGAGATATCATACAAGCCACGAAACCTAGTAATTCTATAGAACAAAACAGATTTTGACTTTCCATACTGAGGAGCCTTTATGTTATGTCCAAGCATCAGTTTTCTTCCCTGTATCCCTTGCCTGTTGGCTGCACTGACTACCCCACCCCAGCCCAGGAAGATGGCAGCAGCAAGGACTATTCACCTTTGAATATTCACCTTTGGATGATGAGGGAAAGTAAACATCAGAGCAGTTTTCAACCCCGAGCAACCTAGGGAAGCGATTTAATGAAAACTGATCAGTTTTCTCTGCAGGATGGCTTTGAGAGGATTTGCAGATGTGATTTCAGAAGAAGGCATCACAGAAATAGTAACTGTCAGCTCGCTTGCTTCTGCACTTCATTTTGCTCTTGGTCCTACTGAAGGCAGTGGGATGAGTCCCCCTTTTCCAGTGCATATTTGTGTGATTGTATCTGAGAAATTTGCCATGAAATATCCAGGCCATTACCCATCCAGGCCTGGGTAAAAGCTAGAAAGTGCTGACAGGAGGGTCAGAGTTTATGTAAACAATTTTGTTGAGAAGGTGGCATTAGTCTTTCAACAGCTCATGAGTGTGGTCAGTTCAGGAGCAATATGCAAAATCTACTCTTTGGGGACAGAGATTTAGTTATGGTTATTCCCATTGGAGACAGCAACACTTCTAGAAATCATTGGTTTCTCTCATTAAATATTTAGGAGCACTGAAATCAGTTGGTTCTTCATAAAGTAACAGTTAACATAACAGAGGTTATTTTTAATAGAAAACTCACTCATTTTCTAGTCATACCCTTGATTTGTCTGTTTCTTTTCAGAACAACCAGGAAACAATTTTTCTTTGTGTTTTTTTTTTCATTCTGTTTATAGTACACTTGTTTATAGTCAATTATCTTTTAGTTATGAGCAAAGACATTCATGTAAAAGCAGCTGAATTATCCAAGAATGCAACAGCTGGCATTGAGAAATTTCAGTTGAATTCCCATAAAAACATACAGCCATTTATTTGCACACTTGGAAGATATAAAAAAACTTTTCTATTTGCATTTCTCTAACTTTCTGTATCCATCACCATGAAGTAACGAGGCCAAAAGCAGCTGTGGCAGCAGAGCCAGGCAAGAAATGGTGCCATCCAAGCAGTTGTAACCATCACTTGGAAAATGGGGTCTTCAGATGGGTGAAACCTCTCTGCAGGTAAATATCAGTAGCATTGGAGCCACCCATTGGCCTCTGGAAAGACCCAGCTTGATTTTCCAAGGACCTTGTTGCCCAGAGTCTGTAGAAAGCTGCCCTTGAACACGTGCAGTGATAGGTAGTGGTGTCGTAATTATTCCCCTCCGCAGATGCTTTAAGTCACCCATTCCACAACACACACAGAGGGATTTTAAGCAAGGATACAGAATGACACTGGCAATCTTTGCTTTAAATGTTTAGCTTTATCAGAAGAGCAGCATTTTAGCATGGCTGTAGACCTGAGGTATTTTACACCGTTTCAGTTCTATAGAGAATATAAAAATCTGTTCCGACAGACGAAGAAGGGGAGCTGAATCCTATGAATTCATTAAACATGGAGTCCTTGAAATTGTCCTTCAACACCCACATGCTGAATCCTACACTTCTTTCACTTATGAGCCATAGGGGTTAGAAGAGACTCTTCCATCATTGCAACACAGACATGTGAAACAGATGGGCATAGCCTTCCTTTAGTAATGCATGGTGTCCATGATTTTGTACTCATCCCATTAGGAAACATATCCCATGTCAAAGAAAGGAGAAGACCAGCTTTGTAAGTACCTTTAAATATGCACAGCTCCTTTCTTGAACAAAGCTGTATCCATACATTGCAGCCATCCTAAATGTGTTTTACCAAGGCCAAACACTGCTCTTGTGTTACCTTTTATTACTTCTTGAGTATTTTATTATGCCTATGGTAAGTTTTCCCTGTAGAGACGTTCATTGTGTCATAGATCAAGCAAATATTACTTTTTTAAGAATATTAAAAAAAAAAAACCCTGTATATATATATGTTCAGGTAAATATTCTTGAGGCTGGTTTATATATAGGCTGTGAAAGATGTGTAACAGACCTCACTTTTTCCTGTTTGTCGCAAAGTATTGGAATAGCATTCACTTGAAAAAAATCCCACTTGGACCTTCCAAAGATGTTCCCTTTGTTCCCTCTCCAGCCCAAGTTCTGGTGGTGTGTTTTTCTAAAGTATCCTAATGGTTATATATCATACTTAGAAAATGAAGTATAATTTAGATTGTCCACACTACTTGTGAACAGTTCCAATAACAGTCAAATCTGACATTAAAGTGCTGCACATTTGTTACTCTGATTTTTTTTTTAATGACACAGAAATTTTATATATACTCAAAAAATGTTTCACCTCATATTTGCCTTTCAACTCTGTCAAAAAGAGACTACATTTCCTTGTGGGTAATTTCTTTTCCTATCCTTTTGGTTCTCCACCAATTCACACTTAATTCCTAGTTACTAAATTATTAATTAATCGTGGTGATTAATCAAAATTGATCTAAATTGAATTAATGACCTTTTCATTATCCTATACACTCATATATCAGTAGGATGTTCTGACACTAGAATCATGGGAAAAATAATCTTTGGTTGCCACTAAGACTCCAATGCCAAGATCAGATGCATTTGCCATTCATCACTGAGGTTAAACAGCAGTATGATAGAAATGCTGTTTTGTTTTAGTATTTCTCTCAATATTTTCACATTCTGAATGAAAGTATCTGTTCAGAAACCATCCACTTTTAAGCTGGAAGCAAAACTTACAAGTCCCTTATTTGGAATCTGTGATAGTTAACGTATTCTTGTTATAAAATGCTCTATTTTTTTATACAACTAAAAAAAATCAACAAAAGTACCAAAATATTTTGGTGGGCTTGTCTGCAGAATGGGTGGGAAATGGGAACTGGCAGGGTAGATTGGTCCCCCCTGCAAAAGAGACTTCATGAGGGGCTGTTGAAAAACACTCTGCCTTGAAGGCCTTGGGCCATTTTGCTGCATTGACCTCCATGAACACAGCTTTGCCCAAGAGGAACACCAGTCCTGATGACCTGTTGACAGGTACTTATTTACTTGATTTATACCATGATTAGGTCTTAATTGCCAGAGTGCCTGGTAGTGTGCTGGGTGCTGTGTAAAACGGATAAAACAGGTCAAGATCTCAATTCTGTAAGGAGATAATGGCTAATTCCCTCTATGACCCTACAGCAGGTCAACAAAATGAACAGGAACAGAGGAGCAGAGGCTGGGGAGGCGTGTGCAAAAACCTGGTTATTCATAAGAGATGTGGGCATGCCGTAATGCCTTTGTATGTTTTTCCCTAAGACCACCTTTGTCCCTCCCTGTACAAAGCTTTGTGACCCTCTCTCAGGTTACAGGTGTAGCTGTCGCCCTTCACTAACTCCCCAGGACCCAGGGATTTCCTTATCTGCCACGAGCCCTTATGACTCTCTGCCTCACTCTCTGGTAATTGCTTTCTGAGAAAACCTGGGGGTAAATCCTGCTTTTCTTAACGAAGTGCATTATGCAAGGCAAGCAGCAGCACTGGCTTTCTTATTGGATTGCTATTCCCACTCTGCTTCCCATTTGAAATGAGCACCAATTACCTGACACTGACTCATTGCTTTGGGTATTTTCTCATGGGAAAAAAAAAAAAAAAAAAAAAGCCTGAAACCCTTATAATATTGTTAAGTTATAGGTAACAGAGATCAGTCTTACAATTGGCTCTTCCAGTACTGTTATTTGTTCACTAGAGCTCATTTTCTGCAGCCTGGCAAACTCCCCTCCAAAACTCCCCTCCAACCTACAGAAGTGCATCCCCTCTGCCCCTCTGCCAGTCTTGGGTTTCTACAACAGGAAGTTGTTCCACAACAGCAGCTGTTTCTAGAGTTAATCATCGGAGAGTGGTTTGGGTTGGAGGAAGCTTTAAGCTCATCTTGTTCCAAGCCCTGCCATGGGCAGAGCCACTTTCCACTATCCCAGGTTGCTCCAAGCCCCATCCAACCTGGCTTTGGGCACTGCCAGGGATGGAGCATCCACAATCCACATTTCCCACATCCTTTCCCCTTTGTGGACCTATAGCACAAGGCACTTCAGACATGATGTGGCCACAGCTCCTGCCCATCCCTGTGGTGTCCTACTTGCTTGGCTGTTGCCAACTTCTCCCAACCACTTCTGCAGAAAAGGATTTTTATTTATAGTCTTTCCCTTGTTAACTTTTTGAAGTAGAAATAAATAAAACACAGGGACATCTCTCTTTCTGGAGACCAGGAAGACTCATGTGTTTCTTTTATACACAGTATGATGTGTGGTGTTGAAGACCAGACAAATTCCCAGCCAAGCCCTGCAAGCCCAGGAATGGACTACTCCTCTCTGTGAGTGGAGGAAAAACACACCTGAAATGTCACTCTTTTTTAACCTGGCTCCAGCAAGAGGGTTAGGGGTTTGTTTGGTTGGTTTATTAACAGTTGTTTCTAAAAGAATAAAATAGCAAGGCTATGAAGATTTTTTTAATAAGCCTGAAAACAGACAATGACAGAGAACAATGACAGGCAGGCAGGAATCTTACGTCTGCTCATGTCTGCTAGAAATTAGGATGCCCCAAAAATGCAAAGGTGCTGACCTGGAGGTCATGCATGAGTGATGGGGGCTGAGCTGAGCCTGGGCTGGGGCCATCTGATGAAGGGGCTGCAAATACAGACCTGACATTATTCATTTCTTTTTTTATCCCATGCAGTGTGAGCTGGATGTGCAGCCCAGCTTAATGCATTGGCCAAAATACCCTCAATTCAGTACAGAGCAATGAGATTTACAGCCTGTCCAAGCAGAGCAGGATGGTTTAGGTGGGACCAGTGCAACTTGTTAAGTTCTTGGCCCAATCTACTCTCTGCACCATCTGAATTAATGCCCATTACTCAGTTCTGTGGCAGCAAAAGGTCATCACCATGCAGCCCAGAGGGAAGATGTAGCAGTGCCTTCACAGTGCTGTTAATGACCCTCAGCGCCTTGGCACAAGGTGCTCAGGTGACTTACAGTCCTCACAGACGTGACTGGCTGCTAAACAAGCTCTCTACCTTTGGGATTTTTTCCCTTGTGATTTCAATTGTCCCTTATTCCAGAAAATCGTGAAAAGAGGTGAAGACTCAGTGGCACAAAAGGCTCTTGCATGTCTCATCTTGAGTTTTGGAAAAATGGGGATTGTGGGTTGTATTTTCCAAATGCTTGTAGCTGAAAACAGAATGCATGAAAAAGGAAAAAAGAGGTTTTTTCCAGTTCACAATACTAACTTTAGAAGAAAACAAAAATAAAGAAAATTAAAGAGTCCTGGTGTGGTGCTCCTACCAAGCAAATTGCCACATCCCAGGGGCTTCTTTAATTAAGCACTTCAGCACTAACCCTTGGCAGTCTGTGATGTCTTTGACACTTGTCCAAAGCCATCAGGTGAAGGCAGTGAGCACAGCGAGAGCAGAGACAGCTGTGCCTCATAAACAAGACAAGTGCTAAATCAAAGGAGCAGCATCCCAGTTTCCAAAGGTCAGACCACTGGCATTTCCAGAAGCATAGCTGCAGTTCCCAGGTTAGCACAGGTTTCTCCCTCTGTTGCACACAGATAATGCCAGGCATGGCCTGATGGCCACATCACTCCTGTGCCATCAGATACCCAGCCTGGGAGCTGTGTGCTCTTCAGCTACTCTTTTATTAAAAGAGAATGTAAGCACAGCTGGCACTGCAACCACCTGTAGTCACAGCAGAGCAGGATGTGGAGTTACCTGGAGAGGAGTTTACTGCAAGGAGTATTGCAGAGGGAGAGTTTTTAATGTTTTATTTAAGGCTACAGTAAACTCGATGTTAATGGGCTTCCAGGAACTGGAGTTTCTGCACAGGAAAGTTCATTTCTTCAGAGGATTTGCTTTGAGGACTGGCAAAGCCTGGAGCTGCACTGGGTCAGGCAGGAGAGCCAGGCTGGCATCTCCCTTTTCTTTTTTCTTTAAACAGGGCATTGGCTAGGAATTTGGGGTGGTAGGGGTTTTTGAACAACTGTACTATTTCCTACTTTGAATCCTCATCCTATTTGGCACAGCTGCTCCTGCAGACCAGTACCTCCTGTGCCTGTCAAAGCTGTTCTGAGCATTAACCATGAATTTTCCTCAGGCCTGTTTTGCAGACAGTTCCATTTGAGCTGGTGTATTATAGTCCTCTGTATTTGGAGTGTTGCACTGGGTTTCACTCTTAGTTTCACATTGAATCCAATATAATTACTTTAAAATACAGTGTCAAAAATGTTGCTATCTCGAGAGTTGATGGACCACAAAGAGAGGCTAACTACTGGCTTATTGTCATAGAATCATAGTATGATTTGGGTGGGAAGGGACCTTAAAGCCCATCTCATTCCCACCCCCTGCCATGGGCAGGGACACCTTCCACTAGACCAGGTTGCCCCAAACCCTGTCCAGCCTGGCCCTGATCGGGCGCCCAAAACTTCTCAGGGCAGCCCTCTCCCCACCCTTTTCCTTCTAGAGGCTGGTGTGTAGTGGTCCATCTCCAGCCAGCTCAGCTGCAGCTTGATCTCTTTCTGCAGACCATCAGCACATCAAAGCCCAGTGCAGACAGCATCGCGTGCCATCGAGCACAGCAGGATTCCTCCAGGAAGATGCCCCACACTGACTCAGACAGCAAGTGCCAGCCAGCCCTGCTCCCTCGGCACTTTTCCCATTCCCAAGCTTGCTCAGCACAAAGTCAGCTCTGTGTAAAACACAGCTTCAGCTTTGAAGCTGGCTGGTTCTGGCATCCTACCATTGCATACCAGCTTTGTCCCACAGCCAAAATTACTCAGTATTTTCTCTCTGTAAAATTGCAGTCCACTAAATACACTGGCTTCTTTATGATTTGTTAACTATATTTTATTTTCTCAAGGCAAGGCATTTTCTCAAGCCTAAAAACTCCTAATGTGATTTTTTTAAGTTTATTTTTCATATCTTCATTTTTCCATAACTTCTATTTTTAATGGAGGAATGGGTTGCGTTTATGTGGTATTTCGCTTTCTTCCCTCACACGTGGACCACACTGGCAAAAACCCCTATGGGTAGCAATTTCTAACACCAATAGGGCAGACAGAACTTCAAGCCCAACCATTCCCCCACCCTGCCATCAATAAACCACGTCCCTAAGAGCCACATCTACAGGTCTGTTAAATCCCTCCAGGGATGGTGTCTCCACCACTGCCCTGGGCAGTCTGTTCCAGAGCTGGGCATAAAGAAATTCTCTCTAACATCCAATCTAAACTTCCCCTGGTGCAACCAGCTATCACCCCACTTGGCACCAATCCCTCCACAGCTCGTTCTGGTGTCAGAGCTTCTAAAAGCAACTAGGTGAGCACCTGGTGTTCTCAAGCACACTATGCTCTATGGGTTTATATTTAAGATCAGCTGGACATGTCTGTGTATTTAATTTATAATTATAATTTTGGCTTGGGAAAAATTACTCTGTCTTTACATGAAGCTATTGTAATTCTGAGACACAGATTGCTAATTATCAATATGTCTAATAGCATCTTTGTAATCGTCCTAAGGCAAAAATATCCCGCTTTTGACAAGTGCTATTTGCTGAAACAAATTCCATTTAATTAAGACATGAAATCTGGACTGAAAGACAGTCTAGCTTGTCAACAATATTATCTGCAGCAGATACTGCTAGAGGTTAAGTTTTGCATTAAGGATAAATTATAAAGGCCAGGAGCTTTTGGAAAAATTTCTTAAGCTTCCCTGTATAACAAGGTTAAGTTGGCTCATTTTCTTGAACAGTATTTTACTTTAGAAGCTCAAATCAATGCTGATGAAAACACTCAATTTGACAGCTTTGGAGGCTAAAATCCTCTGTACCCTAAAAACTTTCACCAACACAGGCAGTTCTGTGTGGCCTGCCCCAAGGTCTGGAGAGCCGTGAACCCCCACAGAGGTGCACATGGGAGCACAGGAACTGTGTCAGCAGGACCATCACCACTCCTCAGTGCTTCTCATAACAGGTTGGAGGTTAAAAAACCATCCCTCTGTGAACCACCTCAGCAGAAATCATGGGCTTCCTCCCAGGGATGTGGAGGTTGCTGTTCACTGCCCATCAAGTGAGGCTCATTAATGCGCAGAGGGGCTGTGTGCAAAGCCAGCAGCTCAAGGTCTGCAGCATCCCATATGGCAGTAAAATTATTCAAGGAGAAATTATGCAGATAGTCAACAAGTTCAAGCTGCAATGAATTATGCTGAAAACATCAGCACAAGTAGCAGTAAATTCGTGTTAACGGTCAACGAGCACAGTTCACTTGTTTTCTCTGGTTTGAGGCCCTGGGGGCTCAGGGATGTTGGGATGCTCTGACAATCACCCTGTAGCTGTGGCTCGTACACTGGTCTGTGACAGCACAGTTAGCAGGGAAAAAATGTCTGGGAGTAACAGCCACCATGCAAAGGACAGAGCACTTCATCCACTGGCAGCTCATCCACTAGTTTTCCAGACATAGCAGAGGGCAAGTATGGGAGGAAAAAGGGCAGCAGAGAAGGTGCTGTCTTTAGTGCAGTTACAGGCTGACTTCTAACATGCTACAGGGAGGAATTGCTTCCAACAAAGAGGGGGGAGATATAGATTAGTTATTAGAAAGAAGTAACCACCTGTGAGGGTGGCAAGGAACTGTCATAGGTTGCCCAGCAAAGCTGTGAATGCACCATCCCTGGAGGGACTGAAAATCATGTAGATGTGGCACCTGGGGACATGGTTTAGTAGTGGTCATGGCAATGCTGGGTTAATGGTTGGACCAGATGATCTTAGAGATCTTTTTCAACCTAAATGATTCTGTGATTCTATGACACTGAATAAAGCACAGGTTTTAGAAACTATAACCAGGTTTGTGTCAAACATCCTTTAAAACATCACCAAAGCAGGAAGGTGGCTGATACAGTCATCACACAACATCAGGCAATGATAGAAAATCAGTTTGTGTTTATTTAAATCCTTGCAATAATAAAATCAAACCCACTGGCTGTGGTTTCCAAGTGTTTATTTGAGTCAGCCAAGCAAATTATCATCTGAATTATCATCTTCAGCAAACAGAAAAGAGACACACTATCAAGCCAAGCTGTAAATATCACTGAAAAGCACACCTTGACCGATAAATCAGGGGCTGTGGTGGCAATGGTGTTCATGCAAACTGGCCCATGAGAAAATGAGCATTATTGCTCTCTAGGGGCAAATAATGCATTTATAGTGTTGCAGGAGAGAGGCAGTTAATGGATGCTGGCTGTGTAGCACAACTTGCTCATGAAACCCTTCAGACCATTGCCAAGAACCTCCCAGTTGATGGAATTGACAGATGGAAAGATTTACACTTCTTTTCACACCTCCTTGGGAAGGCTGGGGTGGTCCAGAGCATGCTGTGAATTTGCTGAAAACTCAAAGTCAGAAAAAGCTGTGGGTCACCCAGCCCTGGGCCCAGGCTGCCAGTTCCCAGATCATCAATGAAGTGAACATGGCATCTTCGGGCGTTTGCAGTCCTTTCACCTCAGAGCAAAAAGATTTGCTCAATGAACCTTATGACTGGCTGGAGCTGTGTCTGGAGCTGGAAGCTGAAGGAGCACATGAGCTCCAGCACCAAGGGGGAAACCTGGGGTCCTGCACTGCACGAGGCATGTGGGGGTCTCAAAGACACATCAGTCACCAGGGAGGGTGTGTGTAAGTGTGTGACTGAAACACAAAGGTGGTCCTTAGGTACCCCAGGACAGGGAAACTGGTTCCACCTCAGTAGAGTGAGTCTCACTGAAGTGATGTGATGTATAAACACATGGAAATGAATAGGAAAAAGTAAGGAAAGTTTAGCCTAGAATGTACTGAATTTGATAGAATATACATTGCTGTCAACCCTAGTAATATTGGCATTTCAATTCATTAAAAGTCCAGACAAATTAGATGTTTGTATTAATTTAAAATAATTTCTCCTCTTTGACCTAGCCTAATTTATCATATTGTGTTTTTCTGCAGTGCTTAGGTGAGCTGCTGTTTAAATGAACCCAAAAGAATATACGAGTAAAATATTAAGTAGTTGTCATTAACAACAAGGTCCATTAAAATCCAGGACCACAGTTTCTGTGCAGCTATTTTTGCCATGCCAAACACAAACTATTCTCCTACAAATGTAGGATTTGTGTTTCTTGCTGTATTAAAGCCAAAATACTTTGTGACAGTGTTTTCACAAGTAACACATGAATTTGAACCATAGTCACTGCAAAGAAAAAGAAGCAGAAAAGGGGAAAATTCGTGTCTCAATATATAATCCTTATTCAAATAATATTTACTCCTTTTTTTCCTAATAAATCCTCCCATGTTTCTGCCATTTTATATATACATTTTCAGATTTTCATGTGGTTTTTATGAGTAGCTACATTTTGGTTGTGAAAAGAAGCTGGATAATCAGCAAGCATCTACCCAAACATTCAAATATTCAAATCTGGAAATTTTTTATTGACATTGACATACTGGCATTGTTTGTGTCTGCCCTGGGTCCAACACAGAGTTGCATTTATGCACTCACTCAGAGTTACAGGTAACCCATGAGTAAGCTTCTCTCATAACTGCATTATTCATTTCTCCATCATCAGAAATAGTGTCAGTGAAGGCTACATAAATTATATTTATCCAGCAAGCTTAACCAAAGATATAAGAATCTTGCTAAGGATATATTAATGTGGTTGTCAGATGGGGAGAGAAAGGAGAAAATACAGGACTTTCCCAACATCTGGGGCAAATCAGATACAGAATGGAATAAACTGGTAAAGACAATGCAAATATGAACTACAAACCTAAAAAGATCCATTCCAGGATGCTCCTCTGGTAGACTCCAGCAAAAGCCATTACTGTAGTTTAATAGTAGGATAGATAGATAGATAGATAGATAGATAGATAGATAGATAGATAGATAGATAGATAGATAGATAGATAGATAGATAGATAGATAGATAGATAGATAATCAAGTGAGTCTCCAAAGATGATATGGATTATCATTGCATTCAGCAGGCAGGACATGGCATGCAGCAAAAAATGTTCATTATTTCTCCTACGGCACCAAAATCTGTGGCAAGGCATTTCTGCTGTTTCAGCTCTTCCTTATTAAAAGATTTTATAGAAGACTTAATTTAAATGTACACTTCTGCTGCTCCTGGCCATGGTTTCCCAGGTGCACAGGTTGACTCATAATGTCACAGCTACCATCTGTTGACTGTCTGGTGTGTTCAGGGAGATCTTTCCTTGTGGTCTGATTTGATTTCTGCCTGAAATCCACGCTCCTTCCTTTGGATGGCATCCAGAAAACACCTGCAATTTTTCATTTTGAAATACTGTTTGCAGCTTGCTACCTGCTGGCTGGAGAGCTGAGAGATCCTTGGGGAAATGAGTGACATCATCATGAGCCATTTGTCATAATGACTAATGACTCAGAAAATTACAGGATAAGATGTACACATTAGCATGACAATAGGAAGAGGCCTCACTTCAAGCAAGAGGGACTTTCTGCCCCAAACCAAGCCCCCTCTCCCCTACACTGATCATGGTTTGTGGAGCAACCCCAATGACAGACCCAGCCTCCTTCACCCCCATTCAAGAGCCAGGAGCTGAGAGCAGGAGAGAGGTGGCATTTTTTTAGCTTGAAAGCAGAGAAGTCTGTTATGTGTGAAGAACTAATTAAGTATTAGTAAATAAATACAATTTTAGCCATCAGCTAGGCCTACAAAGGCTGGACTCATCTTGGAGAATTCCTTTTTCTCTGCGCTGCAAAGTCTCTGCAGGGACCCAGCAGGAGATGGACCTTGTGATAAGGGGCACATCAGAGATGTCACAGCAAAGGGCTCTCCAGGGCCAGCTGGGCTGCTGGGAGCAGCAGGACTCTGCCTGCTGACAGGTGAGCAGGCAGAGGGACAGGGATGCACAGCAAAATATCTATAAATAAAAGCCACAGCCCAGTGAGTTCTCCCTGGTAAGGCTGTTGCAGCCCATCTCTAGATATGTCTGTGTGTGAGTACAAGTTTCTCCTCTTATTCAGCAGCAGCTCAGAGCTCAGAAAGGGACCTCTGCCATACTGCCTTGTAATATAATAATATATGTGTAATATCTGAAGATCAAGACCATTTCTCTATTAAATTAGATAACAAATAATTAGATAATTTTAATTTACTCTATGAATCTTCTAGAGAGTAAACTGCTTACAGGCAGCTAATGCAATAAACTTACTTTATAAGCAGAGAGCAACATCTGTTACCATGAAGAGTCTGCAGCAGGCATTAGGATTCTGTGCACACCCAGCCATAGTTAGAGTAAATGTATCATTAAGTTGGTATCCTTTCCTATTCAAAGCACACTTTTCAAGATTTATGTACTGCAGACAATGAGATAGCAGGAGAATCAACTTGTGCTCAACTTGTCTTGCATTCAGCCCCTGTCCCATGGCAAGATAACTATAATAAAAAAGGTAAGACAGAGCATGGAAGTTAGGTCACTTCTACATGTGGCAGAGGAAATACAACTCCAGCCCCACACCCATTCAAAGGAATGACAAAATGGAAGCTGTGCTGAAAAGGTATCTTTAAGGACTCAAAATCAAGTACTAAAAAATCGAGCCTCTTCATCAGTCTTCCTCCCATATTCATTAATGTCAGGGATGTAATTACAGGGAGCATCCCAGGCCTGTAAGCAAAAATATGAGTTAATACAACTTCTAAAAATTCTTCAATATCTTAACTGAGTATGTGAGAACTGCAGTTTTTCCAAAGATTTGTAAACTTAATGAGCTAGGGAAGTAGGAGTGACAGAAAGGGATGTTCTTTGTAAAAAGATCTACTCTGCCATGGGTGTTACATTGCTATTCCAGATCCAAAGGGTGGAAAGATCAATTAATACATTTTCAGTTGGGAAAAAGAATACATTAAAGGGCACATGTCAATCCATGCACTTCACCTTTTTCAAAGTTACCATGACACTGCATTGTGTCCAGAAGTGACCAATAATTTTTTAGGTGCCCTCATGGTCTGAATGGGGAAGAAACCTGTTTTTTGTCAGATGAATGCCTTATTACCATTGACAGAACTTGCCTGGATTTCTAACTGAACTGGCAGCACAATATAAAAATAAAACCAAATCAGCCGAGCAATGCTATTGTGCATTTTAGCAGTAATAGAAAACCACATTGTCCCTTCAGGCAGATGAGCACAGCACTAAAGATATCGCCTGATGTCATTTATGTGAAAGTTGCATTTTTATTATAAATTAATCTACCATGTCAGTCACACATGCAAACCCTGTCAATGGTCATCACACACACCAAGAAAATGAGCCTTACTTGCCTCTTGATTTTGCAGTTGCTGACTCCTCCTGTTTAAGAGGAACCCAAGAAGATAGGATTAATGGGCAGGAGTTTGATAACAGTAGTGGGAATGAGGGACAGCACACAGCTGGAGCACAGGGCTGCATCATCCATGTGTTTGCTGTGTGTGAAACCCCTGGAAGGTACATGGCAGGTTAATTGGGAAGAAAGAATCTTGTACCTGTGCTTTCACTGCCATCATGGGCTCTTACAATCCCCCTTTCCTTCTTTGTAGACTCTGGGGCACGTCCCAGTGGGGGTCACTGAGTGCATGGTTTGTGTCAACACCTTCAACTTTGAGCCAATGTCTTCCCTCCAAGAAGATTAAAGGTTTTGGGGAGAATGAACTTGAACATTTGAAGCAAAGATAAATAAGTCAACACAGGAGCAACATCATGGCCAGCTATGGAACAAATTTCTCTCCTAAATGTCTGTGGTTGAAAAGTCCAGCAGACACTTGATTTACTCTTCAGTACAGAACTTCTAGAGAGTTACCCTTCATGTCGAATGCTAGATAAGATGCAATCCAAGTTCTTTGGCTGCTGGAAGGTGTCACCTGTGCTGTGTAAGGACACAGAGATCCTGACATGATGGATGGCCGAGAAATGACCATGACAATGCTAGTACAAGGTCACTATGATTGCTATACACCAACATGGGAGCCAACTGCGTCTTAAACATGCAACACAAGGGCCTGCAATGGCCAAGGGACCAGGGAATAATGCACTGAAACTTTGAAAGGTGTAGCCCTACTTATAGACCAGAGACCTTGGTCATATTTCAATGTTATACCCAGAAATGAGCTATTAAAAAACTCTTTTTTTACCTCTGGAAAATTATTCCATGCTAGACCAGATGTAGTAAAAATTCCTAGGTTTTCAGCACCAAGGAGCCAATCCCTGTGTATTTTCTCCCCTTTTCCTGGTGGATGGGAAGAGCCTGTGGTGTCCTGTATTCTATTCCAGCCAGGTGCCCACAGAAGCAGATGGAGGAAATGCGCAAGATTCACTTTGACTCTGACAATTCACTTTGACTTTGACTATGAGTTTTCAAAGCAAAATTTTGTTCACGTCTCAATGTGGAGCTCAAGGTCAGCATTTGTCGATGTGCTTTTTTTAATCTCATTGTTCTCATCAGGCTATTTTTAATCTCATTGTTCTAGAATCATAGAATTGTTTGGGTTGGAAGGGACCTTGAAGATCATCTCATTCCAGCATCCCCACTGGGAACAGGGACACCTTTCACCAGACCAGGTTGCTCCAAGCCCCATCCAATCTGGTCCTGAGCACTTCCAGGGATGAGGCACCCACAGCTTCTCTGAGTAAAATACACCTCTTCCCCAGAAAACTGAACCAAGAAAAATTCACAGAACCCTTACAACTGCAAACGCTCTGAGGGATGGCAGCCACCTCTGTTACTGAGCATGAGCCTTATGCACATATGGTTAGCTCTACTTTGCCTCTGTGATCCAGGAAGAGCCCCAAGGAAAGGGAACTTGAGTCATTTTGGGGGAAAATGTGCATCTGCAGCCCTAAGCACAGGCCTGTCTGTACTGACATTGCACTTAAACTTGTCTAGCTTTAGATAGTTCACATACTAACCCTGTGATCACAATGCCCTGACTGTGAAAACTGGTTTGATTTTGGGGCTTCACACTCCAGATTTGGCTCCATTATCTGTGGTTGGATCAAGTGGTGTAGAAATACATGTAAAAGAGCTGTCTCCAAGCAGCTTTCAGCCTCATGGGCCATACAGAACCATACAGAACCCTGTATGTGCAGAAAACCCTTTGAGCTGTGACACAAACTGCTCTGGGTGGGGGGAAGGAGGGAGCAGCTCAAGATGCACTGAAAATTTGATAACTGGATTAGGCACAAGAAAGGATTTCCTGAGGGGAAAGAATCCACATTTTCTCTACTGAGAAAGATTTCTAGACCAATCTCATTTATCATGCATTCATTTGTTGAGTAAATATTCATAATATATAAGTGCTGGTGTCACTTTAATATTCTGATTAGCATGGTACATCGTTTCATCTGTCTAGATAATGGTGAAAGTCATACTAATCGAAGTAATGTTGTGTGTCAAATGATACAGAGCTGATTTACTTAAGACTTGAATGTCTACTCCAATTAACTTCCAAAGTACATTGCACTGAAGTTCCTTTTTCTGTTTTTTTATGAAATAGAATACATAAAAAGTATGAGTTGCAAAGCAAGTCCACCAAAGTTCTCTTATATTACCTCTCAACATAACCACTGACCTTCAGCCAGTCTTTCCAAAGCAGAAATAAGCCTGAAGAACTCCTAAGAGTTGTCCTCTGCTCCTGTAATAAATTCATATCTATTTGCAAACAGAAGCTCAGGGAGCTGCCCAGTTCAGATCTCAGGCTTTTCTGTACACTGCTCAATTGTTACAGCAAGCAGCCCTTCAAGAGAGAATGAAACTGTACATGGAATATAAGATGTGAGAGATATAAAGTTCACATGGTTGAGTGAAATCAGATCATTGTATCTAAATTGCTTTTTTAATGCTGCTGTGTGTGTTTATAATCCATCTTTACCAGGCACACAAAAAAGCACCACTCAGGTGGGTTACTATTGAAAGTCTGACCTTATTAACACACACTCTATCTTGTCATTTGCACTAACACTACTAGAAGATATTGTATCAGCCACCCCAATATTACTGCACTTCAGAAGTGAATTTGAGTAGTAGTTTACATGACAATCAAACATCCATTTCTGACCAAGTGAATGCAGTGAATAACAAAATACAAGGAAACATTAGCTGGCACCAACAGTAAAAACAGAATTACTTTGGCCACATCAGTTTTGAATGAATCGAAATAGAACAAAATATTAAATGGTTGCATAGATATTACTTGAGAATAAATGGGGGGAAGCATGAAAGTCTGTAATCCCAGTTAATTTTATTTTTAAATAGCAAAATTACTAGTTCAGGTGCCTGCACAGTGCTTGTATCTCAAGCCTATAAAATTAACTGTAGGAACTGTAGGATACCAGTCTCTGATTCAAAACACTTCAACCCAAGCTGTAACCCCACGCTCAAACCTAAACCTATTCACACTCGTACCACATGAGCTGAGCACTTGTTCATATTGCAGTGATTTTTAAGGGGAATTTAAATATAGGCTTCAGCACTTTGCAGAATCAGCTCTTAGCAGATCTTCTGGACTTCCAGTCTATAGTGTCAAATCCCAAGAAAGGGTTCATGCAGTATCTACAATGTCTAAGTGCAAAGAAGGGATGAGGGGATGTGGTATCTGGATCCTGTGGGGCTCATCTAGGAGCCACCACCACTCCTGAGCCCTGGGTGCTCTGTTGCTTCCAGGCAGCTGCTCCTCAGCATTTAGTACCTCTTTAAATTCTTCTGTTGAGGCAGAGAATCCTGAGAAAGAACAAGTAAATATTTAATCTACTGTCTGAGTTTTAACAGGTAGTTCTGGAGAGAGTTATTGAATTTTTATTTCGAAAGATGATTTGTGCTCTGAATATCAGAATGTGGTGCTCACACAGGGATGTTCAGAGAAGCAAGCTCTCCCCAGAAATACTCACATTACCAACATTTCAACTGGGTTTTTAATGACTCTTTTCTGAGCTGAGGGGACTTTGTCAGTATTCATGCAATGGACTGGTCAGGGAAGCTGCAAGAGTATCGCTGTCTTTTCAAAGCCAGGAACGAAGTTGATTTGCACCATTCAGTCACCAATAGCATTATCAAGTACAGTTCAATCAATAGTAGCTGACAGCTCTGGAATAGTTTTGGCAATGCAGACGTGCACCCCAGCACAGGCTCTGTCAGAGCATCAGCACAGCCTCCACTGGGCTGAGCTCTCACTGGCTCAGCCTTGGCCTCACAAACCTTCCAAAGGACACAGGAGAGAAGACTCAAGCCTGAACTTCCTTTTTTTTAATTAAGTTAATTTCTCAGGTTACTTTAATTGAGTAATTTGTATTTAATTTCCTTTTCAAGGGGGAGAAAAGATCAGGAGAAACAGATGTTGCCCCCTGCAGTCTGTGGAACAAAGAGAGCCGTGAAAACTCATCTGTCCATCTGATTGCTTTTTTATTAAGTAACACAGATGCTGGGAAGGTGGAGAGAACTGAGGCAAAACGTTAACTTCTGCTTTGGATTTTTTTTCTCCATTCTGCTGTGTATTAGCTAAAATAAGATGGAAAATTAGGTAGTAACCTTCTTTCTCTTTCAGCCTTTAAATACACAGCAAACATCTGGTTTGTCTTTTTTTTCTGACACGAGAGGGAAATGCAACTAGGGACTTTTTGCAATAACACACTGATTTTTCTAAAGAATTTTTAAGCAAAAGTTTATTTATGTGCATCATCTGTAAAGGATTCATGTTTCTGTTTCTTGTAGAAGTTCAAAGTCATAACAGCTAAAAAAGGTGCAGAAAAGATTTAATAGAGACTGACATAAATGTAAGTTTCAACCATGCTATTTGAACACTTGTCAAATGGTGTAGTATTGTGATGTATTCTCTGTGCAGCTCTGTAGGGGTTGCAAATGCAAAAATTGCCTTGGATTGCAAAACAGAAGGAACAGGAATGCTTCTGCATGAGATGGAGCATGGAGGGAGGAAAGAGAGGGGAAATTCTTCAGATCAGTTTGGTTTTAGCCATTTTGTCAGATTTGTCAAGCACAATAACAGATTCAAAAGATGTAGAATTCTGCAGAAACATATATAGAGGTTACATGGGGAATGGCCTCTTCTGAACATGAAAATCTATTAATCTATTTCTACAGCTCTCTGGCTGTGATCAAATGAGTTTAAGATGATACAAATGGTATTGTGGTAACTGTCCTTTGATTTCAAGTCCAGTCAGTGTATAATGAGGGCAGCTGAGGGCCCGAAGGCTAAGCCTAGAGGGACCATGGAGGGCTGATGCTGAAGCAGAGAAGCCTTGGCCATCATTTTGGGTCAGCACTGTGTCACTCTCCCAGCTTTGCTCAGAGCTTCCCCCCTGCAATTTCTTCACCGAGTCAGCCAAGTCTGGTTTAGAGACTGCTCTCAGCAAATTTGGTTGAGACCCTCAAGATCACAAAATCATGGAATCACTTGGTTGGGAAAGAAATTTAGGATCATCAAGTCCAACTATTAATATCTCTTTACTGAACCATTTCCACTGAGAAATATTCTGACTGTACTTTTCCAGCTGGAGGACATGTCAATCCCACACCTTGTGTATGTAAAGATCTTTTTATCTACTTGGATTTCACCAGTCTGAGAGCAGAGTGAGCTGTACTTACCCCCAGCTCCAGGGATCAGGGATGCTCAGACCTAGAGGTTTGCAATCAATTTTCTGGTGAGAAAGAGGAGAATACACCTGGAGGAGCAGTCTGCTGGCATTATGGGAAGGAGAAAAGTCATAACCTTGCCCTGGGAAAATGTGCAAGCATCACATTTTCAGGGAAAAGATTGTTCTGCTGGAAGAAAATGACACCGATTTCTTCAATAAAAAATGTATTTCAAATTACTAAAATATGTGAGCCATTCTCTTATATTCCACTGGCTCCAAACCATAAAAATTTATAGCTGAAGCCAACTCCACATCAAGCTGGTGCTGGTAAAGGAGACTAGACCATGACTTGTTATGTAAATAAGCCCATAAAAGTCTTGAAATTTTACATGAAAATCAGATCTGCAACAACCATTCTGCCTTAGCTCTCTGGATTGTTTAATTTGTATGTACATGATTATGCAGCGTTATTATACAGAGAAGGCAGTTTACAAACCTTTAAGTGATCAATCAGTTAAATAAATAAAGCATCTCTGGTGATGCTGTACTAACTCTTTAGGCAGTGTCTCATCCTTCTCTCATTAACATAATCAGCTTGAATAATGTTTTCACAGCGATTACCACCAGTGGGTCAATGTCTGCTATTAGCAAACTTTCCTCCATGGATCATGAACATAATAAAGCATGACAGCCCCAGAAGACACGGGGTGTCAGAAGACTTTCTCTAGTATCTGTGCCAGGTTGCTTTAATGTGGCACATACAGGGACAATAGATTGCCAAGGATCACTCACTGCAACAACAATTCACAGTCTCAGTGGAAGTTTTCTTGTTTTAAGAAGTTCAGCAAGTGTTATAAATCTGTAAATTATGTCAGACCTAAAAGGAAACCACATATACAAAAGTGGCTTGGCACAAATAAAAGTTGTCCCTGCTCAGAAATGGCTTTTTCAATCTGGACTTTCTTTCCCCAATTTGTTACCTCTTGGTATTAGGTCACATGGGGTAAAGCTGGCACCAACATTCAGGCTTTAAGGCAATTTGTTGCAGAAGAAATGCCAGTAAAATGTCTTATAAAAAGCAGTACTTGGTCACTAAACTTATTTAAAAGCAATGTAACTTATTTAAAAGCTTTAAATGTAACGTCCCAAGGTTACCTGGGGATTCTGGGGTTAATTGCAATTGTTACTGCATTACTTTCTAAACTCAGATTTTTCATGCCTTATATGCTATAAATCCTGCAAAGTTGGGTTAGAGAACTCTACATGTAACACATGCATCTTCCTAATTCAAATACAGGAAAGAGATCTACAGACACTCAACAGCTTCCAATAGCTGGAAAACATGTATCATAGATTGGTGGAACTGATATTGCAGACTTCATGTTAGACCTTGGGGGGCATGAGGGCAAGTGTGGGAGCAGATTCCATCTGTCAGTCCCAATGAGCACTGCAGAGTTTTCACTGGTCCAGCAGAAAGGTGTCAAGGCAATTGGGTGACTGGAAAAAGTAATGCTGCAAAATTTTCCTTTGTGAATGAAATAGACAATTTTCTCATAAATACAGTCTGGGGTGTTTATTTTCTTATGCAAAATACATGTGCAGATAAATCCATCCACAGGAGTTAAAAAACAAAAAATTGAAACAGTTGCACAGGTATAGGTTACATCCAGCTTAGTCGTTCAGATTCATGACTTCTTGCTTTGCAATAATTTCCTCACTTCTTTCCAGCATCAGCCCTTGCAGAGTGAAGCCATCAGCTTCTCCAGGCTGGGAAAGGGATCTGGGGTTTTCAACAGGTGAAAGGAATGCAAGAGCCAAGTCAACCTGCGTGGTGAGCAATGTTTCCTTAGTATCAATGTCAGATTTCCTGAAACGTGTGATTTTGCTGAATAAGCTGAGGAAACAAACCAAGAAAAAAAGACAAGTTCCTACAAGCACATGGGTAATATCTGAAGTCTTGATTTGAAAATAGATTTTGCCTCATTTTTAAAATTCTTTTCTACTGCCATTTTGAAGTAACAACCATGTAAGTCTCATGTTTGGTATTATAATATACAGTAAGTTCTTGTATTTAGTCTGCAGAATTTAACATGGGTGATGTGATCAGGAATGTGAAAAAGCAAACCCCAACTCTGTCTCCTCTTTTTGGAAACATTTCAGCTATTTCCAGTTTCAATTACTTTCAATTCCACCAGTGTGATCAGCATGTTTAAAATTCAATCAGTCTTCTCATTTAAAATATTTCATGTGTGTGTCACACTAACAATCAACAAGAGTCCCGAATTTAACATCTGTTCTAATAGCAAAGAGGTTTAATTTGAGAAATGAAAAAAATATATAGCATAATTACCAGGCATTCAATCACAATGAATAATGTGTTTGCTACCAGCATTCTGTTCTGTCAGCAAAATCCCTGGAGAGGCAGAGCAGCAGAAAAGGGGAACTGCTGGAAACTGGGGGAAAAACATCAAAATACTGCAATGGGAGCAAGATGCTGTTGTGCATTCCCTGTGGATCACCCCAGGGATTGCAGGGGTCACTGCTGGGAGAGCACACCAGCCAGCTTGTGAGTATCAGTGATCCACAACTCTTCATCTCTACATCTCCTCACACCATCCCTCTGCCCTGCTTGACTTCTGAGAACAGGATGGGTTTGTCATCACGGGTGGGTACAGGGAGCGATGCTGTGCCCAGCCTGGTTTGTGTGTGTCCCCCACAACCATGTTTGAAAAACCACTAATAGATATCCATTTTACAAACTAAAAACATTTGTTTCAACTGGTTTTTTTCCTGTTACTCAGGTTGAATACTGGGAAAAATTTAATCACAGAAAGAGTGGTTAAGCATTGGAACAGACTCCGCAGGGAAGTGGTGGAGTGGACTCAGCATCCCTGGGAACATTCAAAAACTGAGTAGATGTGGCACATGCTCTCTCCTACAAACATTACTGACACCATTTGCACTGAAAACAAAAAAAATTTCTGTGCTTCCAGCTCATTGGATTACACCCAGAAAAAAAATACATGTTTTATAAAAGCATCTTCAGAGGATTTACTATATATTGAAGAGGAAGAGAAAATTAGAGAAGAAAATTTCATAGAATTAAAGAATATTCTGAGTTGGAAGGGATCCACAAAGATCATCGAGTCCAACTCTTAAGTGAAAGGCCTATATGGAGATTGAACCCACAACCTTGGTGATTTTATTACAAGGGTCTGTTTGGGGCACCTTCCAAATGATTGCCATTCTACTGGTGTCAGATTAAAGCAGTGAGCTGTCAGATTGATTTGGAGTATCTAGAAGTAACTTCTTTTTTCCAAAACGTTGTTTTGATGAGTTTAACACAGGCATCTTCTGTTCATCCCTTAGAAATACAGAAATGAGATCACATATTACTTTAATCCTAAGAATTAGAGTTTAGAAGATGACATGAGAGTGACTGGATTCTCTCTGGGACTCAATGCATCTGGTAATTCTCACTCAATTATCATCCATCATTGATATTAATATAAAAATATGTATATTGGCATTAATAATCTAAATCCCCTGCAATGCTGTCATCAGTCAAGGCTGTCCCTGCCCAGCTATTGTCTCCAAGTATACCTGGAAATGGACGTAGCCACCAATGTAGAGATACTGATATTTTTCCAGTACTGGTTGAACTGGTTGAACCTATATTTTAGCATATTTTCAGGCACGGGAAAAGAAACAGCAGCTATTTTGAAAAATTGTGATGTAGAAAATATATGTTTACTTCTTTTTGCCTCAGAAGCAGAAACATACCTCACTACTCGTAATTTTGGGCAATGCTCCATTTGGTTCATAATTTAGATGTATGATTTTGTACTTTGGATCTGCTCAGTTAGATGCACAACACTATTTTAATTATTTCAAAATGATTTAAATGGAATAATAAATCTAGTGTTTGATGTAACATGGCTGCCTGACCCAAAGAAATATGTGGGTAATTATCATGCTTCCCAAGTGGATTTTTTGTTCCTCAAATCAGTCACTAATTAGTGGCCACACTCCCAATGATCACTCAGAGTTAATATGATATTTTTGCTGCATTGTTTCGGACAAGAACGAAATAATCCTCTTAATGAAAATAAATGTACAGACTTTTTCTCCTAGGCCAAAATGCAAATGTAGTTGGTCTGATGGTTATGAGCTTAATAAACAGAAGTGACTTAATAAATGCAAAGGTTAGGAACTTGTGTACTTATTTTCTAAACAAGAAAACTTGGTATCAACCCTGGGCACAGGCATTGGGGCAGACTCAGGAGAGACCACCACATTCTCTTCCCCTTGGAAAACCAGGGTACCCAGCCTGAGCTGCTCCACACTGCAGAGAGCTATGCTGGGCTTATTTGTCAATAATTAATCAGTTATCTTTGAATTAATATTATCTTTGAAAGTATCTCCAGTTCCATTATCATTGCAAAACACTTAACAAGGTCACAACAAAGGGAGGTAAATGTAGGCCAGTCTAGTAATGAAAAGGTCTAGCCGTGAGTGAGGACTTTTGCTTAGAAGAGGAAAGATCAGTGTACTTTAGGGATGCTTTTAAAACTTTTCTGTATAATAATTCCTATGTGATACACCACCATTCCAAATCCCATTTTCACATTGTAATTCAACTTTCTAACATCCAATGTTAGGCAGCAATGTCCTCTTTAAAGGCCAATGACCTAAATTAATAATAACCAGTAGTAATAATGTTGATTTATCATCTCTGGAGCTACATTTTTCACATGTGTCTAGCAAAACTTTGAGCAATCTCTTCCATCTGGATACTTTTACTCTCGATGCCATTACCCAAGTGCAGGCTTCAGCTGCTCTCAGGGCTCTAATCCATGTTTTGTTTTTGACTGCTCTGGGAAAATTAAATAAAAAATAGATTGCTGAGGCATGAAAAAGGATAAAGAGAGCCAAGAAGAAGACATGAAACAAAAGCTCTTCCCCAAATCCTGCTCCTATTCATAAATCCTTGATTATATGTGGAGGGGGTGACATAACCTCAAAAAATTTCCTCAGAGTTTTATGGTATTTCAGATAAAAACAAACATTCCTTCTCACTTTCTTTTTAGTCTGAATATTGTTTTTTTATTTACTGCATGTGCTTCTTAAAAAATAATACTGCTTTACCTGCATACTATGGCTTTTTTTCATTCTTTAATTGCATTATATATATTTGTGCATAAACACAAGAAGAAGGGAAAGAGCTGCTCTGCATACAGCCCTTCCTCTTTATCCTGGGCTTTCTGTATGCTTAAGTTGAAAATGTTAAAAAGTGTATAAGGAAAATAAACATACATTAGACATTACCTTCAAATAACTGCCATATATGCATGAGTGTGTGTATGTATGTAAATGTGTGTATAAACACACACACACATATATACATGTATGTGAGTATGTATGTGTGTGTGTAAATGACAAGTTTACCTGTCTATATGTAAAGAATAATGTATAATAACTACAGTTTCTTTAGTGGAAAACTCTTCCAAATCATAACAAGCAAATCACTTACATAAAACCTGAAGATATTATCTTCTGTGACAATCTGGAGCTGTTTGCAATGACACATAGGGGATTCCCTCTGGAGAGCTGCACCACCAAAACAGCACACACATTCCCAGTTTGGCTGCTTAACCCAGGGAAGAACTAACCAAGGGATATGAAAAAAAAAAGCATTATGACTAAGGTTGTTTTGCTGCAATTTCATAGGATGCCTCATCCCTAGAAGTATCCAGCTTCCATTGGTCTTGGAGCAACCTGGTCTAGTGGAAGGTGTCCCTATCCATGGCAGGGGGACTGGAACAAGATAAGCCTGAAGTGCCTTCCAACCCAAACCATTCTGTGATTCTATTAATTATTATAAATGTCTCCCAAAACAAATTCCCCCTAGTTCTTTTAGGTTTACTGCTTGTCCTCAAGGGTATAGAGCATGACCTAATTACAGCAGCAATCACCAGCTGTTTTAATGACAGTTTTAAAGACTTAGTGGGTGGAAATAAAAAGGTTGATTTTTTAACTACTGACCATAAGTTGGTTTTCTGAAGATTCCTTTATGAAGCTGCCCCTGGCTGCCAGTGCAGGCTGTGAGCTCCTGCACCCTGTCCCCACTCAGCCTGGACCTTAAAACCAAACTGCTGCCCCTGGCCCAATGCTGCCACTGCTGCAGAGGACATCATTGCCTCAGCACTTGTTCCACATCTCTTTGCTATTCCACATCTTTTTTGAGTTCTTTCAGGTAGCAGCGAGTTGTGCTGATCTTCCTCTTATCAGCAGTCGCCAGGACTTGGGATGGTAACTTTGAATTAGCACAATGAGTAATTCCACCAGTCCTTTGGAAGAGTTTTCAGCAATAGCTGCTGTATGAAATTATTCATTTCCCATTGCTGTCAGCAGTTCTTTTATTTACCATAATTTTTCTATCCTTTATTCCCAGCCTTGATATTGACCTTTAACTCACTGGTTCCATTCTATCCTTTCCACAGTCACAGAAATCCCCATTACTCTGCAGTGTGGGTGCTGTGTGACAGCAGGCACCTCTGCTCTCACTCCCCAGCTCCTGGGCTTTAGGTCAAGCCTGGTTTTTGCATGTCTGCACACACCAGAAGTACTGATCCATGGGATCTTCAGTACTGATTAGTACTGATCATCCCTGCAGGACTGCAGGAAAATGCCCCCAGAGTGCAAAGGAGAGATTGGAAACATGGACATGCACAAAATCATAGAATCATGGAATCTCCTGAGTTGGAAGAGATCCACAAGAATGGTTGAATCAAGGTCCTGGCCCAGCACAGAACTCCAAGAAGCCCACCCTGTGCCTGAGAGCATTGTCCAAATGCTCCTTGCACTCTGTCAGGCTTGGTGCTGTGACCACTGCCCTGGGGGGCCTGTTCCAGTTGCCCAGCTTCCCTCTGGGGGAAGAACATTTTTCCTAATATCCAGGCTGAACCTTCCCTGATACAGCTTCATGCTATTGCCTCAGAAACATGAATGTCATATAGACAAAATTAAAATCTTTATAATGGCAAATGCAAGCTGCCCCTCAGGGCATCTTGTCTCAGCTGGTGCAAGGGGCCCTGGTCAGACAGACAATTCCAGCAGCACTGATTGCTGCAAGCAAACCCACATGTCCACACCATCATTTAAATGAGTTTATCAAAAACATTCACATTCAGTTCCCACCTCGTCTGTGCTCCATGATTGTGCCATGAGTGTTTTATGGTTACAAGATGTCACACCAGGGGGTTTGGGGATGACAAGCACCAGCACTTGCCCCTGCCTGCTCACCTCACAGGTGGAGACATGGAAACAGAGGGTAGAGACCACAACAGCTTTTGCTTCTCTTCCACAGTGACACATTTTGATGGGAATGTCTGGTTCTTTAATTATTTCCTCATTATATATGATACAGCATCACTTGTGTGCGAGCTGTTTCGACTAATGTGATTTTGCTGTGGAGAATACAAGAGAAGGTGCTTCATTAATGTGCTTGCCTTGAACAGCAATCAACACGATGAACACACCTCACATGACCAGGAAAAAACAAATTGAATCATTCCAGCAGCTTTTATTTATCCACTTTCCAACCAGATGCACAGAAAACACATTTCATATTAAATCCCAACTACATAGTGGACATAAATTTATAGAAAGGTATTAAATAGTTTCTATTTATAAATAATTCTCAATGAGATCATAGATTCCTGGCTTGGATTGACTGCAAATTCACCATCCTGTGACTTGATTAAAATGCATTATGAAGGGAAGATGGCAGGAAGGCAGCCTGCATTTTCCAGGCAGTAAAATAGAATCCAGCTTGCCCTGCTGAATGTCCTTTGAGCAGAGTCTTTGCTGTAGCAGACAACTGCATCTTTGCTGCATGCTCAGATAAGCCCAGCTCCAGAATGCCACATTTTCTGTTCCACATTTCCATTTAAAATTCCTGTTTCATATGTTTTTCTGAGACCAGTTACTCGCAATCTGGATCTTAATGCAAATATTTAAAGCTTAAGACAGAACCAGGAGCAGCTTGCTCGAGAATTGATAAAGCATTAGAAAGCCTTTTATCTTCCCAAGTTACCGTTTCACATTTGATTCAGCACAGTCAGTATTGGTGCACAGCCCCCTGTCTGTGTCCTCATTAATGAAAATAAGGACAGCAAGAGCCAACAGCTGAAATGAATGTCACACAAAAATGCAATTTTTAGTGAATGAGAACATTCCCCAGTGCTCAGCCACAGAGAACTGTGAGCACCAGGGGGGGCTGAGCTGAAGGTGACAGTTGCAGTGACCCCCCAGCTTGCCCAGGGACCAGTTGGACATGGGGAAGTGGGACTGGGCAGAAAATCACGGCAGTAGCACCACCACCAAATATATTTGAATTTTTGTGCGTGTGTATATTTTATATGGGTATCTGTATAAACTATCTGTATATACAGATCAGATCAAATCCATGATTTCTCTTTGTTATACAGTATCAGAGTGCCCAGACCTCGGTGACCCACAGGAGGACACACAGACCCAGTATTGCCCCATACTCTCTCCCTCTGATCTTCTGATATTTACCTTAGAACCAAAGCACATGCATGAACCCTTTCCCAAATGTTTGTATCCTTCAGTTGTGACGGTGGGCATTCCTTGTTGCCATATGGATAGCTAATCTTCCTGAAATCTGTAAATATAATATTTCAGATTTATAAGAATTTCAAGAAGATATTCTTGTGACGTATTTTCTATTTCACCCTCCCTTACAGAGTTAATGGCAAAATACCCTTAATGTCCCTTTATAGGGATAACCAGAGATATGTACCATAGCAAATCTACCTCTAATAAAATGAAATGTTTGAATTGAATTAAATGAGATTCTGTTGATATCTTTTGCTGAAAAATCAACCTCTTTATTCTTAAATTGACCTATCCTTTAGTCTCTGAACACCTAATTGTTAATTCCCCCATGTCTGCTAACAGGTTTGAAATCAAAGGAACATGAATGGTAATTGGAATGGTTTAAATTTCTCCACATTGATTTTTTTTTTATGTCCTTACTGGCTTCTTGACCCTAGCTCTGCCAATGCACTTTGTGTGTGTGTGTATGTTCTCTGCAGACACCTGCACACACGCACGTGCTGTGGGATTTGTACACATAAATACACAAGATCCAGCTTGGAAATGGCAAAATCACAATGACATTCATTCAGCCAGTGCTACATTTCTGTTTGGTGAATTTTCCAGGTCTGTTAAAATAATGTCTAAATATTGTGTTTTCTTGGGATTCAACACTAAAAAACCTGGCAGACTCCAATTTTTACTGGCCTGTGTGTGATTGTAGCATGACAGGGGCCATGTTATAGGAGATGGGAAGCTAAGCCACTTGTGCTTATTCTGAGAGTGTGATTTGGGGTTGGTAGCATCTATAACAAGTACCCAATGCTGTACTTTAACTTCTTATATTTTAACCCCTAGTGCCAAAAGGTCACTTGTTTCCAAGTTGTCACTAGATCCAAAAAGGAGCAATATATTTGCCAGAGTCGCTATCCCCCCCACTTTGGCCCAATCAGATCTTGTTAAATAAATCATTAAAAAAATGACTTTAACATTCCAGTCGTACCCATCTCCTCATCTGGTCTCAGTAATGCCATTAGGTGGAATTTATGCTCAGTGTAATAAATCCAGAGAGTTTCCTTCCTTGATTAATTCTCCACCTGATATTTTGATTTGGTGTTAATTCTGTATCTTAGGCTGCAATGCAAGATGTAACCAGAAGTATGTATTCTATCACCATCTATTGAAACCAGGTGGAGCAGTGTTCTTTATCTCTTCCATGACCCATCCCTCATAACTCCAGAGGGGATATCCTCTGTTAATGGGCCAGCTGTTAAAACCAGGTGGGGCAGTTTCCTTTATCTTTTCCATGACCCATCCTTTGTCCAGGAGGATATCTGCTGGTAATGGGCCATCGAGGCTCACTGCATGACTGATAAAATTACATCCTCTCATTGTGAGATGCTCCACCCAGGGGGAGGAGCCAAGCATTCCTACCTGGATAAAACCTGAGATTTGGAACACCACAAGCAGCTGTTTTCCACTGCACTCCCAGAGGAAGACCAGACACATCTACACCACCACTGGACCTTCAGAGGAAAACTACACTCTGCTACAGGATCATTGCTTCAACAGAACCACATCTGTCACTCTGGGAGGACTGCACCCACAGTCCAGTTGGACTGCTATCAACACCCTGACCAACAGGGTGTCAGGTTGTGTTCTGACTCTGTCAGTGGGTGGGGTTTTTTTGTTCTACTGCATTTTTATTTTAATTTGCCTAGTAAAGACAGGCAGGAACACCTTCCACTAGACCAGGTTGCTCCAAGCCCTGTTCTAGTGGCCTAGAACACTTCCAGGGATGGGGCAGCCACAGCTTCTCTGGTCAACCTGTTTCAGGGCCTCACCACCCTCACGGGCAAGAATCTCTTCTCCATATCTAACTTAAATCTCTCCTCTGTCAGTTTTCCCCCTTGTCCTGTCACTACATGTCCTTGTAAAAAAAAATGTATTTATGGTTCTCTGGTGGTGCTGAGATCCTGGTGTGGTCTCATTTCTCCCTTCTCAGTGCCAGTCATGAGCTGGCCCAGTGTGTTCATATATCATCCGGATAATTCTGACACCATACCCAAGGTGAGTTCAGTCCCACACCAGAGCCACACATAATACAAGGTGCATCATGCTTTGGAGGCTAAAATCTTGATCCCCACTGGTTTTAACTAAAAATGCTGTGAGTAGGTCTCCTTCATCATATTGAATTAGTTCTTGCAGGTCTGCTGCCAAAGCCTTTCTGTAATCAAACAAGGTTTAAAGTAACCACATTAGTGTCTCCATCACTGGAAGGATGTACTGAAAATAGGAACATTTTTATGCACTCAATTTTGTCTCACTCAAGGCATGCCGGATAATTTTTATCAGGTGATCAGCAGGCAGTAATATTTTGATGCTCTGATGCTACTGAAATAAAGAAATCACAAAAAGCACACTGCATGATTTTTATCTTGAGAAAATCTAATGCAGTATGCCACTTCAAATTTTAGTTAAATGGTCTTACATCATAAAGAACAGTAGGTATTTTGCTCTGCATAGCAGAAGCAATCTTCCAGGTACAACCTTCCCTGGTTGCACTTCACCTTTACCTTTTTAAATACAGCATTATAAGACAAATATTATTAGCACAAAAAGCTTTAAAATATTGAAAGTTTAGACACTTGAAGAATACAGCAGCCCCTAAAGACACTAAGCATCACCAGGACAAAAAGCAGAACAGACCTTCCTTGCCGTGTCAACAAGTAATTTAAATCCTTGTTGAAAATCTGCACGATTACATTATGAGGGAAAGTATCTGAGGAAGTAAATACTCTCTGATTTCCCCTGGTACAAGGGCACGCTGCCTGTGAATTGCTGAGACATTTCAAAATCACTTTGCAATTCAGGCAGGAGCTGATGAACAACCCATGACATGTAATGAGGAAAAAAAATCACCAATTTGAGAGCTGGAAAACCTTCTGGTGGGAAAATGGGCTTTTCCTGTTATCTTACAAATGATCCCTCACAATGAGAGAGTTAAAGAAGATAGCCCAGGACACACATGCAGCTCGTGGCAATGCCCTTCTGTTGCTGAGGGATTATCTATATCAAACAAAAAATATTAAAGTAACAATTCCCTGCACTCTAGGGAGGAACACTTCATCTCACTTTACCTGGAAAGAGAAATCTTCTCTTATTTCATAGCTCAATTATAGAGAGTGGTCAGAGACGCATTGGTGAGAAGGACAGAGGGAAAGGAAGGGAAAGGGAAAGGTCACAGTGTTCATGGGATGGTACTAAAGAGTTTCCCCAGATGGGTATTTTGTCACAGACCTTCCTTCCTGCTCATAATGAGAGAAAATAAAGTTGTGGCTGACCAGTTAATACTGTTGGGGCAGGGATACTGTTACAGAAATAAAATCTGGTCGATCAAAAAAACCAAAAAACCCCTAATCTGATGGCCAATTAAACCCAATACAAGTACCTACTGGTATTGTTGTCAAAAACAGCTATTAGAGGTAAAAAGGAACGGAGATTTATGTTGTTAATCACTTTGCTAACTGCCCTTCACTCCTCTACAGTGGGGCAGCAGTAATGCTTCTTCCAAAAGTCACATGGAAGCAGCTAACCTTACCTGAATCATCATTTTTTGGTGTGTTAGCTGCCCTTAATATAAGAAAATTAAATTAAATTAAATTAAATACAAACTTCTAACACAGCAGGATAAGAATCAATTTTGCTTTAAAACGATTACACAAACCTGAAGCTGAGCTTACATAAGCAAAACTATTACCAAGTTTTGCACTGTTCCTTCTCAGCCCCACTCCCTGTGAGGACTTGTGGCTCCCTACCCACTCACAGCCCCATGGCTGGGCCAGGGTGATGGTCCCTGGGGTACCTGGGGTGCCCAGACTACCAGGGACAGCCTCAGACCTGCCCAGAAAACTGGGAAACATTCATGCACAGACATTTCTGAAGCCAAACATGTGCAACAAATTTTGCTGCCAGGGGTTATGGTCAATCAAGGAATGAGGGGTTACCAGGGGGTCCAGCACGTCCCTTCTGCACTCAAAGAAATATCTTGACATGAAACAGCCACAAGAAAATCAATACAGATTTGAGATATTATTTAAAGCTAACCAATGCTTTTAAATGCTACTTTTTTTGGTATTTTTTTGCAATATTTTTGATTCAGACACAATAAATAAGATGGGATTTGTCAAACAAATTGTGCACTCAACAGAAGCTGCTGAAGAGCTTCCATAGGTTACCAAGCTGTTTTTAGGCTCAGGATGCCTTATGAATATTTCTCTAAGCTGCCAGCTTTCCAAGCAGCTGTCCTAGAGCATCGTCCCACTAGATGAGAGATGAAATTACACAGCGTGTTTAGATAATAGGAGTTGGGATCATTTATATGGAACAAACAAGACAAATATTTAAACAAATAAACAGTCTGTGGCTTTATGAAAAGATGATGACTGCATAATGAATTCTTACCAGGCACTGCAAATTCCTGCATGGTTTAAGCCTGTGTTTTCAGAGTGTGTCACTTTAAAAAAGAGGAGAAAAACAACTAGGGGCAAGGCTGAGAGGATTGTCTTTCATGATGTCAGTGCCTTGGCACTGCAAGCAGCCAAGATGACTTGATGTGTAGTTGGGTAGGCTCCTGCCCTGTTCCTCAGCATTGTCCAGGCACCTGCAGCCCACATTGCTCAGTAGAAGGGAGAGGCTTCCCACATCCTGAAGAGCTCAGGTGCTGAAACACACCCAGCATTACAGCTAAAATATCTCCTCTCCTTTCTTTCACTTTCTCATCTTCCTGAAATGCTGGGATTAATGACTTTGCAAAGTCTGCCCAAGAACTCTCCTCTAAAAATCCTACTTGAAGACTCCCCTTTTCCTCAGCTGCTTCCACATGACCCAGTCGCTGGGACAGTAAGCCCCATTTTGATCTGAAATTCTTCATATTAATAATGCCATATGTTACATTTGACAGCCTCTAACTGATTCTCTGACTTCTATGGGGCAAAAACTTCTGGCAGTGTTATTGGCTTTTCCTTTTTGATTAACTGCTCTGACTGGCAGTGAAATCCCCAGCAGAAGTGTATGCTCCTGGGGGAATTTTTCAAAGGTTAGATCCTCTCATGCTGATGCAACATTTTTGTCATTATTCCAGAAGACAGATTAATCACTTAGGCCTATATCCTCATCACAGTAGGAGGAAAAAAAAGTCAGTCAGGTGCTTAAAAAAGGTTTAAACATTTAAATGCACTTCACAGATTTAGTCCCTGGTAATCAAGCAATGGAAGAGGGAGAACAGTGAAGGGGGAAATGAGACAAGGCAACAGACATTCATTACAAGACCAAAGAGAATGAAGCAATATGGCATCAGGAATGGAAAACCTCACTGGTGAGAGGTAAGAGACCATGTTTTTCTTAAGGTGGAGGTAGAGACTAGGACCCTAGAGTACTGACCCTTGAAGTGCAGTAAAAAAGTCATAATTCACAGCTTTTGAGGACACTGAAAGTAAAACCTAAATCACTCACTGGTGAGTTCTACATGTTATACTTCCAAACAGGTCCACACCTTCTCCAAAACACATAAAACTGTACTGCATTCCTATTGCTGAGGAAAAATACATCAGCCAGGAAAAAATCCTCCAAGTGTCCAGTAACCTTGAATTTCCTCCATGTCTTCACTCTATGCTTGAGGCTGAAATCTGTCACATGTAGTGAAACCTCACTGATTCAAACCTTAAGTAACATCCCTCAGCTGGACAGGGAGGGAACAGCTATCTTGGAACAGATGCTATTTGCCACCCTAGGTTATAGTGTCCAAAAGGTGTTTGTCCTTCTTACCTCCTGCTGTCAAAGAACAGCTCATCCTTTCCTTCATTCCCTGCTCCCACATGGGAGAGTCCATCTCCTTTCTTCAGTTCCCTTCTAACCCAGCTATGGGTCATGCTCAAGGTCTGCTGTGCAGAGCAGCCCCAGCCCCTTTGGCTCTTTAAGGGCAGCCTGCTCCCTTAACAAGTTTATCTTTCATCTTACTGAATGATGTCAGCTCAGAAACTATGCAAAGATGTATTTTAGCGGGTAAAGTATATTTCCTTGCTGCTGAATCATGGTGGAGCTCCTCTGCTCAAATCAGCTCCTGGATTGGTTACATCCCTGTGACAGAGTCCTCTTCATCATGAAGTCAATATGAGGTCTGATTATTATGGTCAAGTGACTCAGCTCTTTAGGCAAGTTGGCTGCTGGTCATTGGAAAACCCTGATGTTACTCCAGGCCTCCATGTGAATTCCAGATGAATGAGCAGAGCTGCTTTCATGGAGCTTGGAGATTGCACAGGTCCAAGGCCATGTACAATTTCCCAAATACCATTGCTTTATCCACCCCTATTCTCAGTTGTGTTGCATGATTCTTAGTTCAAATTACATTTGGCTGAAAAAACATATTCCAGTTCATGCACAAAAATGCTCAAGGAGGCATCCTGTAATAAGCTAAATTGCAGAATCATTAAAGTTGGAGAAGACATCCATGATCAGCAAGTCCAACCTTTACCTGACACACCCATGTCCACTAAACCATACTGCAAAGTGTCCTATCCAAGTGTTGAAAGGAAGGAAGGAAGGAAGGAAGGAAGGAAGGAAGGAAGGAAGGAAG
>JANPWX010000391.1:3236755-3388669 GCA_024734555.1 Trochalopteron elliotii
TTAATACTATCACATAAAAATGCTGGCATGATTTGTCTTCTTTCCAGACATTAAAGGAGTAGTCAGCAATTTAAACCAAATCATTCAGTACTTGTCAGATTAGTGTAAATCCTTTCCTAACATGCAGGACAGAACAAGCTTAAAATTAAAAAAAAAAAACAAATGGGAGGCTGTACAAAGCTGCACTTAGAGACTATATTTAGTGTTTAAAGGTCTGATACAGACTCTATTGAAATGTACTTAATAAGTTCATTAGATGTTGCATCATACTCTTGGACTACAGCAAGACTGTGCAAAAATGGACACAAAAGAGCAGCCCAGCTGTCTCTGATGACTGCTCAGAACAGACTGCCTGGCATATTATGGGCAAGTGTACATTTTAGGGGAATTGATAAATCTTTTCATTTTATAGATTATTTCCTAAAAAGAAGAATTTATCACATTCAATTGAAAATTAAAATCTTAGTACCTTTTCATCCAAAGAAATGAGAAAATGCATTTGCTCTTTATTCTGCAAGTCTCCTTATTTCAGGAGACAGTACTTTTTAAGTGCGGATGTACATTTGTCATGATGAAGACATTTCTTTTTCAGCTTCCCAAGTATATGCTCTTCTGGAGAAAAGCTTCTGCTATTGTCCTGGATATTTTGTACTGGGTACAAGGGGAAATGCATTTCTACTGTTCCCTGAGGAACTGAAGGCATTTTACTTCAATAGTTAATCCTTTCCCTTCCTAAGGAACACTTTGTCCCTGTACAGACTCTCACTCAAATATGCAGAATTTAGGGAGCAGAAACTGTCCGTCACCATGGTGAGAAAATTTCAAGCCAAGAGTTACCCTGTGTACAATGACACTTAGAGATTTAATCATAAAAAACAGCCAAGTATTCAGACTAACTAATAATTTATTTGCTTTAAAATGTTCAAGAGAAGATGTTGAATTTATTCTTGACATTCCCCCCATAGATAATAGCTCATGTAAACATGGCATGCATAGTCAATGTTCAAGCCTTAATATTTGGACTGTGAGTCAGTTACATAAATCATGCAATATTACTGCTTTTCCTTCATGACATATGTAACTAAGCAACAAATCATGAATTCAAATAATAAATTGATTACATTCTGCCCTTTTCACAGGGATAAGTGATACAGAGATCTCAGTTCAGCAGGAAGTGATGGGTCATGCTGTCCTGAAGGCAGAGAATCAGAGAAAATTGTCAGCTCAGAAACCAAATGATGCTGCCAGTTCTGGATTACAATTTACATAATGAGCATTATTGTCCTGGCAAGGTTCAATTTCTCAGATATTCAAAAAAATTTATTCAAAATACCAAGAATAGATTCCAGCCTGAATTTTGATGAAGATGGAGAAAGACCTACTTGACCATGGCTAACACCCATGGCTGGTTGTAAATTAGCAGAACATCTAAAGAATTCATAATAATTGCTGTAGTTAGCTGTGATCAAAATGGGATGTGGTAACACAAAGAGCTGGAAAAGCAGGGCTAAATGAGGTCTCTTCAAAAGGGCTAGAAGAGATATTTGTCATTTAAAACAAAAATTGAAGACTTTGAAGAGAAAAAATGGCAGAATAACCTTAGAGTAAGAGCTATTAAGGTACTAAAGGGAGTAACCTTTAAAGCCTGCCTACAAAACAGATCCCTGAAGTCCTGAATAGTAGAGGGAAGGAAGCATTGAAATACATGAACATCGCCCCAGAAACTTCCCAGAGATGAGGGGGGGAGCAGAAGTTTCTTGCTAAACTATTCATTTCTGAACTTCTAAGTAGTATGGAGTGCAAGAAGAAAGAAGAAAAGAAGGATAATAGGAGGGGAAATAAATCTCTTCCTTTAAATATATTTAGTGGTGTAGTGATGGGGGTAGGATTACACTCGATTTTATCTGAATGGATAACACAGGCCAGGATATTATCCGTAGTTTTCTTGAAATCTCCCCTGAAATATGGCTTTAACATTTCTTTCTGAAACAGCAGTTTGCTCCCTGACTGTGCCATTCCCCACAACACTCCACTGCTCAGGTTAAACCTCAGGAAAATGGGCCTCATGGTACAGCACAGAATAAAAAAATTAGTTTCATTCCAGGGAGAAACTGAACTAGTGGGTAGGGTGGCAGGAGTCCTGAGCTGGTTAATTTGGGGAAAACTATATGAACCACTTGTGTAAAACTGCAGGGATCCATCAGTAACACACATAAGCTGCAGCTGTTGTTGACCAGACAGAAGAGGACTGCAGAAAGACCTATCTAAAAAATCAGCCATTTGCTTTCACCTACTTTGTGCAGTCCTTCTGAAACTGAGAAACCATTCACTGATTTATAACAGCAGGTTGTAAGTGTAATCTTGCAAATCAGCATACCTCAAGTTGTCCAGCCCAGACAAGTTACATCTCCTGGCTGCTCCAGCTTGCTGTCCTGGTCTGAAATCCACGAGACCCACCATCACAGGGGTGCAGAAATGAGTGACCCAGTGAAATTTTTGGGCTGTTTGATTTGAATTTGCCACACATTCACTTCAGTGAATGCCCCATGGCAGGGTTACACCTCCTGAATTTCTCATCTTTCTTCATGTTCACATCTTCTGAAGCTGCTGCCCAGATACTGGACCGAGACTGTTTTATGCGATACAGTAACATATTGCCAAACATGGCATAGAGAAATAGGTTATTAGCTCTATTTTTCTGGCAAACTTCCTACTGGTGCTTAATTAACAATATTATAGGAGTTAATCACTTGGTGGCTCCCGCCTCCACTTACTTTCTCAGTGACACAAGGGCATGCGACAGGGGTGAGTGGCTGTGCTGTGTCTGCTTGCAATAATCTGTCACTTCATGAAGGGCTGTAGTGCCATTAACTGGGTTAATTGGGTTCAGAATTGTTGCCAATCCAGACATCTGTGCTCAGCTGCTGACACTTAAGAAGAAAAAAGAAGCTGAACACTAGTTCCTTGAAATCCTGATGATGAGAAACTTGTCCCCAGACAGCTTTTACATCCCAAAGGATTCCTGGAGAGACAGAGGGTGTACAGGGGAGAGCCCTCCTTTCTGGGAAGATGTTCCTAGTTTCAGAAGTTATCTCCAGAAACACAGTTTCCAGAATATGAACCCTTAATTTCTTGCAACAGATGTGGGGAAAAAATCTAGTTAAATAAGACTAGAAATGTAAATGTGGTTTGGCAAAGGAAAAATGCCAAGGGAAATATTTTAGCCAGCAAAATATTTATTTTCAAGTAATCTTCAATACTGGAGATGTCTCAATTCCGCTGTAGTGCCTTTCTCAGAAAAAAGAAATGCTTGGAAGTAGTTATTGCTTTCTGGCTTGGAGAGGAAGAAATGCTATCACCTTCTTCCCAGAGGAGGCAGGCATAGGCTGAAGAAGATTTAACGGCTGTGGGTAACAGAAGAGTTACAGGTGAATGGTAATTTAACGTCATAAACGCATTGAATTAGACAGCATTTTCTGACAACTCACAGCTAAAAAGATTTTTATGAGTAAAATTGAGAGGTTTGGGCTTTTTCTTTCCCCATAGCTAGAATTTAATGTATAACTGTTCCCTGTGATTGAGAAATTGTGTTACAATTTAGATGAGGGTTTTGTTTGGGGTTTTTTATGTACTCTAGAGAGTGACACTGGGTTTTTCATGGGGTAGTGATTTAAGTCATATGAGCAGGTTGGTCATCAAGATCAGCAGAAGCTAAAGCAGAGCAGCATTTGCTAACTCCAGAAATTTCAGATGATGTAGTCAGATGGAGCAGCTTATTAAATATATAAGCTCAGGAAATTTACCAAAGGAATCAAAATTCTGTAACATAGGGAAGCAAAGTTCCCCAGTACCAGCATATTCCTGTAAGACTCTGAGGTGACCTGAGATTATTATAAAATATTTAGTGAACAAATTTCTAATTGAATACATAAGTAGAGAAAAAAGAATTTAGGCAGTGTGGTGTTCTGAGAAGAATTTCAAAGTTTGGCTTAACCACACCAATCATTGTGGCACTGCCAACTCCCTGGTGCTGGAATCAGATTCTTGTATTTCACTGCAGACCATGTTTTCCAGTCACTAAAGTATCATCATGTGAATCTGTACAATGCTTCTGGAGATTTTTTTTGGGTTTTGTTGTCTCTTATACTTAAATCCCCCCAGCATCAAAATATTACCACTTTAATCAGACCCTGCTTTGATTTCAGACACAATCCTCCTGGCTTTGCCCTGCAGACCTTTCTCTCTGCATCTGCTCTCACAGAGAAATCTGAGCCCCCCTGCCTCCAGCCTTTGCCTTTCATTTGCTGCTATCAGTCTGCAATGTAAAATAATAATGATTTTGGCAATTCTTAAGCTATGGATTTCTACAAAATACTTATGTTCACCTGCACCATCTTTCTACAAATGCATCACTGCCAGCAGAGTCAGGCTTTGGCTGGATGGTATTTACATGGTGTGTCCCCAGAGCAATACAAATCTTGATCTCCAGAAAGCTCTGTGTGCTGGTTAAGTACAGGATGGGTGGGTGGGTGATGGAAATCTCAGCAGAGAGTGGAAGAAATTCAAAACAGATACATCCAAGTGACTGCTGTTGGGGCAGCTTCATCAAGGTTATCAGCTGGAGGGGTTCTTGCTGTCAGGCAAGAGACTCTTCATTTCCACCAGGTTACCAGCATCCCCTTGCTTCTCCAGCCCAACTTTATTTCTGTTACTGAGTCCTGCTGCATTTTGATCATGCTTTACCATTATAAAGTGAGTGTTGCTCCTGCCTACCAAATTCCTCATGCTTATTTGAGAGGGTAAGATTCTACAGAGGATGGCAATGACCTCTGGGTTCTGCCATCCTCTGGGTAGGTGAATTATAGAGTCATTAAAAATCACAGAATCACAGAACCACTGAGTTGGAAGAGACATCCAAGATTGAGCCCAACCCAGCTCTAACACCTATACTAAACCATGGCACCAAGTGTCACATCCAGTCTCTTTTTAAACACATCCAGGGATGGTGACTCCACCACCTCCCCGGGCAGGTCATTCCGGTACTTAATTATTCTTTCCATGAAAATCTTTTTCCTAATATCCAACACATATTTCCCTTGGTGCAGCTTGAGACTGTGTCCAATTAACATTGGAAAGGATCTCCGAGATCATCAAGTTCAACCTTTGAAGAAATACCACTTTGCCCACTAAACTGTATCACAAATTGCCATCTTTACTCATTTTTTGGACACTTGTAGGAATGGTGGCTCCTCCATTTTTCCAGGGAACTTGTTCCAATGCTTAATCAGTCTTTCAGTACAGAATTCTTTTCCTAATATCCAGCCTGAACTGCCACTCCCAAATGATTGTGCTGAGTGTTCTGCCAGCACAGGAGTCAGAGGGCACACAATCAGCACAAAGTACCACCAAAGATGTGGGAGCAAGGCAGGCAGGGCAGCACAGCACATGAGCAACAGGGGAAAACATGAAGCACAAAACATGCATGGTGTATTAGCCAAACTCAGGTCTTTGCCTCCACTCCATTCCTTGAATATCTTCAAAAATTCCATCCTTAATGAAATTACAGTGCTGAAATTGATGAGGGTCTGCAAGCAAAATGAAAACAGTACTTTGGCCCAGACTTCATAGCATTGTGCTTATTAGGCAGTTTTCTGATTTGGGGACATAGCCACTGTCTCAGAGGGTGTTTGACCATTTTTCTGCAATAGTAAGGAAAAAGTTTTTTTCATTTCCTTTTGTGGAGAAGCATATACAAGCTAGGCAAGAGGAAGGTGTCTGCTCATGTAAAATGTAGGAAGATATAATGGAAGTTTCACAATACCCTTTCAAAGTACCTTAATACACATCAGGCAGACTATTTCAGCTGCTGAATTCATTCCACATTTCCCTGCTTTCTGTTCAAAATTTGTGAAATATGGTGGTTTTATTATTAAGGTGCTGTCATTTATAGGTATGGCTTCAGTCATTCGTTTAGCAGAAAACTCTTTGTCCAGCCAAAGAGAATAATTTCATCTCTGTCCAGCTGGGGAATATCTATTGATGCTGTCTGCCCACAGCTGAAACTTGGGGCAGAGCATGCCACTCATCTTTTACTTTCATCTTATTCCTTCCAACCCATAAACTTGAACAAATTATTTTAAATTAAACAACCCAAAGAGCTCATTCATTGGCAGAAACTGGAAGAAAATCTTGCTTTTGCACAGGAGACATTATTCCAGAAGGAAAGCAGTAAAAAGAGACCTTTACTATTCAATTATAGACCCACTCACGTGCCAACAAAGGTACTGCAAAATTCTGTCCTGGATTTCCATGGGAAAGGGGTGACTAAATGCCTCAGGGTGCTGCAAATATAATATAGACTGCCTTGATGGGGTCTTGAATTTGAGCCAGATCAGGTCTTACTGCAGGGAAATAGTAGAGATTTTGTCATAAAATACACACTACATACTCTCCCTGGATTTATGGGGCATTTCAAAGAAATCTTACATGTGCTGGATTGTAATGATGGTAAATTTTCATTGCCTTGCTCCAAATCCTCAGGTCAGCCAGCAAGAGCATCACAGGAACAAGAGACAGGCTTTGGCTTGCTTATCCAAAGGCTTTGTCTTTCCACAAGCATTAGTGGACTACACACATGATTTAAAAAAAAAAAAAATCCTACATTTGGTTTAAGCCGAAAAGAGAAAAAAAATATTTGGGTTAATAATTTTGGTCTTCTCACTGCAAACTCTCTACTGAGGAAAAAGTACATTCAAAAGGTAGTGAATTAGTTGGACAGGGCAGTTTCTGACCTGATAAAATTGGCGTGGCTATTTAGAGAGCAAGATTTCATTAGAGTTGCTATAGCAATTGGAACAGTTTGACAAAACCTAATGAATGATTATGACAGAAATAGAGAAAGCTATAAGCTGTCAAAAGCTATAGGAACAGAAGCTTCACAAAACCCCTCTGGAACTACCCTGATCTCCCTGGAAGATACCACACACATTTCAAACAGTTCTCCAGGGTGTTCACTGAGCACTGACAGCAATAGAAAACCAAGTGCCCTCTCCACTGCAGAGTTCCTCATGGATTTTCTTCTCTGAGAGGCACACTTAGTTATTAAGTGCTTTATTATATAAAAGCACTTGGCACTTGTGTGGCACCACTCAGGGCGCAGGGAAGCTCCTCCTGATGCTGCATAACCTTATCCAAAAGGTACTAGACAGTCCTGTGGCTGAGTAAACTGAGCCAGAGACATGAAAAGACTCAAGCAGGGAAGCCTGTGATGGCCAGAGCTCCCAGAACCCAAACAAACCTCACGGCACATGAGCAGGGGGCACCTGCAGAGCACCCCCACAGGAGGTACACCCATGGCAAGCAGTTGCTGCAAAATATCTTCTGGGTTCAGCTGAGCTCCTCCTGCACTGTGGTGCCTCTCCAAGGTATAAAATCAAAGCTACTGTCTGGGTGGTCTATTCTCAACTCAAACTCTGTTGTGAGGCCAAAAGGGTTTTCAGGATTGGTGTAAATATATATACACACACACTCACACCCACCCTTTATTCCATTTTTTAATTCCCAGCACAACTTCTCTCATTGGGTTTTCCCTCAGGTCTGAGACTGAGAAAAATTGCCTTTAGGTCCATAGAGCAAATCTTAAAAAATTCTCACCCCAAACAGCATGCACCCAGCCAGTCCATGCACCACAAGAGCAAGGGGAGGAGGGTTCCTGTCTCACCTCCACCTCCCAGCCCCTTCTTTCTTTCACTCTGCCCTTATGGTCAGAGCCCTCATTTCCAAAGGTACCTGCAGACCTACAGACCTTTTAGCCAGCTCTTTGAGGGAGAACAGTACTGGTTTTAGGTTGTTGGACATGTTGAGTGATGACACTTGGACTGACCTGCTCCATCGCTGGGCAGAGTTTCATCACAGAATGGAGCTTCAAATAACAGTTATTCACCTGCAGCAGGAGCTGAAACATTTTTTTTTCTTTGTTAGAGATGTCTGAATAGTGTTTTTACAGCATAAAAATCTAAACCAACAACAAAACCTGTCCTTTAATAGTTTGACTGATATTAATGGAGTAAAATGGAATATAATTTGATTCTGGGCTTTTTGAAGCTGCTCACCCCGGAAGAGTCCCCAAATCCTCCTAGGATTGCCTAAGGACATTATAAATTATGACTTGAATTTAAAAGTAAATTTCTTCCCAATTTTGCCAGAACTGGGCAGTGAGATCCTGGGCCAGCCAAGCCCCAGGGAGCCAGGACAAAGCAGTACAGCAGAGAACATGTAGAGCTTCACTCTGCTATAGGAAATAGCAGATAAATCATGTTTTATGTTTTCCAAACATTTCTGCTAACAGCTCTATAAATTTATTTTCTCTGTTTGTTGAGATATATCAGTCTGATGGCGAGTGTTTGAAATATGCCTAAACATCAAAAAAACGTATTTTGACATTAACTTTGTTACTGGCAGAAAAACTGCAAAACATTTAACACATTGCAGGCCTTGATATGTTAGGCAGTGTGCTAATTGTGCTGTGGTGGCTCTAACTCACTTCTGAAAAATTGCCTTCAGACTGCTTTAGTCAGACAGACACAAGAGCAGAGTGTTGGTTCTCTGGTGTCGCTGCAGAGGGCACAGAGAGCACAGTACACTTGACTATTAACTGATTGCTGTATTAAACCTCATTTAATCAGTGTTGCAGTTGATGTCCCACTTGAACCAAAGCCATTAGCCAGGTGCAGTCTGTGCTGTATTGAAGTTTGTCAAGGGCCCAGAGTGACAAGGCAAGGGCTAATGGCTTCAGAGTGACAGCAGGCACTGTTAGATTAGAGATTAGGAAGGAATTCTTCCCTGTGAGGGTAGTGAGTCTGGCACAAGGTACCCAGAGAAGCTGTGGCTGCCCCATCCCTGGAAGTGTCCAAGGCCAGGTTGGATGGGGTTTGGAGCAGCCTGGTCTAGTGGAAGGTGTCTCTGTCCATGGCAGGGCGTTGGAATTAGTTAAGTTTTAAGGTCCTTTCCAACCCAAACCATTCTCTGATTGTATGTTTGCTTGTCCCACACCCTAACAAATACAGGTTTAGATTCAGAAGCACGAGCTTTTAAATGTACCTCCAGAAAGTTTTTCTAACTGTTAACCCTCATAAACACTGGTTATTTCTCTTTGTCATATCAGATAGGTAATCCCCTATCAAGTTCAAGTCCTCAGTCTAAATTCTGCACATGGCATTTCCACTTGGCATTTAGACTAAAGACTCAACACTGATAGAGGGATTACACATTTTACATTGCCATGGTTCATATTCTAATATATTTGAGTTCAGAAAGTGATTTCCTTTTCACACTTTTGTGTTGTTTCCTTTCAATTTCAGTATAAGTTGCTCAGTACATGCACAAAGAGATGGGGGAAATGGCATTTCCCACCCGACATGAGCATATTTTTTATTCTTGAGCAGGAAATGGAGAAGACACACTGTTTTTGCATTTTTCATTCAGCTTCAGTAGCCACTGCAAGCACATGCAGGTGTGGGAGGGAGCTCCTACCACCTATTTATCTGTTGGTCTTTGCAAATACAATTGGTCCAGCATGACTCACTACTGAATGCCATTTTGGAAGTGACAACTGATAATTTCTGAGTTTCAACACAAATCTGCTGTATTCAAAAGGAAGGTGATAACTGTAATAGAAGTCCATAATCTAATTATTTATACAGAAAGAGACTTAATTCATGGAAGAGCATGAACAAGCCCTAAAGATGAGAATATAAAGTTGTAGTGGTGTGCACATGGAGAGAGTTGTATGCTGATTATCTGCAACATTTCATACAGAGAGATTACAGTTTGGTTATCAATTATAATATCCTCCCTTTCTGAATTAATTTTTTTTGCACAATTATTGCCAAGAAAAGAGAAATATAATAATCACAGCACCTTCCAAACACTTGTCTACATTTTCCTCCCTGCAGTCATTTGCCAGGCTTCTCTCTCTGCTTCCCTAACATTCACTCCTACACTTTCCCTTTCTTTAGGGTCACTGTGGAGTAGCTGACTACAATATGTTTGGCACAGTCTGGAGTAACAGGGGTCACAGCATTAGACTGTCATTTTCTTAAAACTTAAAAACAGCCTAAAAATAAGAAGTAGCAACATTTGGGGAAATTTTCAGCATATGGCTACGTGAGAAAATTTTAAACATATGGGCCATCAAATGCATTGAAGAAGTGTTGAAGCCCATCTAGTGATACCCAGTCAGATATTACGTAAGATTTCATAAGATGAAGGACATAGATGCCTTTTTCAGTCTCATGAGTAGTCCATGGGCACTTCATCTGCAGAAGAAAGATTAGAATTCATCCTCATTTTAAGGGTATTCATTCGTTTATTGCCTGGGAATTTGTACAATAAGAAATTCACCCTTGGGATTTCTCATCTTTGGTTCTTGTACAAAATAATATCCTTTTGCTGTTAAAGAAAAAAAAAAGGAACTATCAAAACATGTATTTAAAATATATATTTAATTTAATTTCATACAGGACATGTAGGTGAGCTGGTTCATCAATCCTCTCTTAAAAATGAAAACAATAATATTTATTGTTGATTGTATTATCCCAATAGGAGAAAGAAATAAACCTGAATGCAGAAACTTAAATCACAACTTGCAATTTACTAAAACAAAACAGAACCAGAAAGAAATATCTTATCTTCTATTTCTCCAGAAATATCCAATGTAAGAATTGCAACAATGACAATTCATTACTATAAAGAAATAACTGTTGATAGTAGATCTTTTGTGATGCCAAAAGTATTTTATAAAAGCTGGAACCTTTTTTTCTCTAAGAATTAAAGGGCTTCCTGTTGTCTTAAGTATTCGGATAAATCAAGAAAAATTTTTATTTGAACAGCTGAGCTACTGGGTAGCTTGTAAGAGCATAACCCTACCTCCTTCCTACAATAAATAAAAATGTCCATCTTAACTTAGGCAACACATACTCACCAAGACAGCTGCAAGCAGCCAGGCTAGAAGTGTCAATTCATTGTCATTTGTAGGTTATTAATAACTAACTCACAGAGACTGCTTTGCCTTAACATTTCTGTTATTGACTTCAAAATAGAGAGATTTTCCCTTTTAGTGTCACTCCATTCCTCTATCTTTCATTTTGCCTTTGTCTTAGGACTTACCATCTGCACCTGCAGTGGGTATTATCCTTGCCCTTCAGCTCAGCTCAGCTCCAAGTGCTCTCTATGATCACTTCAAAAATGTCAGCTACAGTGTTTATGTCAGCTCTAGTCAATCAAGGGAGGGAACAAAATTCTGAGTTTCTCCAGAGGCAGACTGAGATGCACTACTGGAAACCTGATTCCACCCAGTAAAGACTCACAAACTGGTTCCAAGATCTGACTGTGGGAAGAGCAGTTGTGGACTCTCCCTCACTGGAGATATTGCAGAATGACCTGGCTGCAATCCTGTGCAGTGTGGCCCCAGGGAGGCCCTGCCTGAGCAGGGAGACTGAACCAGAGGATCCACTGTGGTCCCTTCCAACCTGACCCATTCTGTGTTTCTGTGAGTGTGCCCCTCTGGGGTGGATAAGACTGGGTTTCCTTCCTGGACATCAGAAAGAATACTGGAAGGGGACTGAGGGCAGTGACGAGGAATAGGGGTTTAAAAGAAAAATAAGAGAAAGAGAGAAAAAAAGTCATTTTTCAGAGGAAACATCGGTATGTTGGAAGGAACCTAGTGCTCCAAGGGTAGCAATCCCTTTGCAAGCATCTCCCTCTGCAATCACCTCCTATATATCCACACCAGCCTTAGAAATTGGAGAATCTTTCAGCAAACAGCAATGCTATTTCTGCCAGGTTATCTTCCCCATGGAGAACAGCTGGGGCTCGATGTACTTCACTGAGCTTTTGCTTTACAAGGTTCATTAACACTTACAGAGAGTGCATAAAAGTTTGTGTTTCACCTCTGACAACCTGCTCGTGGGCATTGCTGGTCCCTGCCAGGCTGGGAAGGGGAAAGAGCTGGGCTGGCAGCTGAAGACTCCTCAGTGCTCCCACAAAACAGGATGAACAGCACAGACAGACCAGGATGCACACGTGGGCTCTCCAACACCACTCGTGAAGGACAAAATGAATCCAGAGATTATGTTAAAATGAAGAGCAAAAGTGAAAGGTCAGTTGGATAGTGAGATAAACATTAGGCAACATTCAAAATAAATAAGGAGGGAGAAGGCACGAGAAGCAGCAGCACCTTTAAACAGATTGCCATTGTAGAAGCAATGTGCTGGGAGAAACAGAGTAAGGAATTGTTGGTCAGAGTTCTGTGGTGTTCCATTTAGTAGCAATATTACTCAGCCCATTCCTGACCTCCAACACCTTTGATTTTTCTTCAATATTAAGCCATCTCTTGGGTATCACTCTGGCTCTGGCACAGCCAGGCACTCCCGTTCAGTTTCTGCCTGCAGACACAGCTGGAGCTGCTCATTCACAGCACCATCAGCATCATCCCCAGGGGGCACATTTCCCATGTGCCAGGTCCCTGCAGCCACAGTCCAGTTCTGGGTCTTGTTCTGTGTCACTGAAGGGCCCTGCTGGCCCAGCCCTTTCCTCACACACAGAGGGGCTGCTGACTGACCTCCATGTCCAGTGTGCTACACTTGTGGAAGAGATGAGACCTGTTCTACTCTTTGCCCTTTAAAGCAATGAAATGCATTATGCTCTCAGATTGAAATCTGAGCCCTGGCTAAATTTAAACTTGTTATTTTTGTCTTCTTATTTAGCCAGTCATTCTCTTATCCACTTACTGTCTTTTATCCTACCCATGGTGTGTGTGGGAGGGAGGCTTGGCTGAAGGGCATTTACTCAGGATCTGTCAGGCACATTTGAGCCCAGCCCCTCAGCATATCCCTGGCCAGCAGCTCGCAGGAGTCTCTGCAATGTTTCCACCACAGCCCTGTGCTAAGCCCAGCACAGGGGAGCTCCCCCCTCCATCCCCAGGCACTGAATCCCTGGCTTGTGTCAACATGCAACGGGAAGATTAATCTACAGAGGAGACACTTATAAGAGTAACGTGACAACTGTCAAAATCAGTGGTACAGCTCTTTCCCAGCAGATCTCTCCACTGTGGAGAGGCTGAGAAAGAAAAGCACAGGGTGTGACCCTTAGTAGAGGAAATTATTTAGAAAGACAGAATTAATTGAAGCCCTTAGAAGCCCTTAATTTTTAAGAAGTGGGCCACATTTTCCTAACACTGAAAACAAAGAGCTGTGTAGTGGAAGCATGAAACATAAAACTCAAAAAAATGACTGTAATATGCAGTAAGTGCCAGTAGCTGTTGAGTTCATTGCAAAAGCAGAACGAGAATGATGTTTTTCTCCTGGAGCACCTTTTCCAGACTGCCTGATTGATCTGATAATTATAATTTAAACATCTACAGATTCTGGACATTACTACAACTCACGCCAAGTGATTTGAACACCACATGGTTCACAAATAAATCTAAAATACTCACCTGGACTAAGGCAATTTAGTTTGTGAAACCAAGCAAACAAAGAAAACGCCTAAGGCAGGAAAGCCACAGAGTGCTGGAGGATAAGAAAGACCTAGCTGGCCTCAGGGTCTCCATGAGTAAACAAAGTAATTGTTGGCCAATTTACAGATGGAACCTCTTTGGTTAAAGCATTTGATAGAGTTTTCACTTCTGCAGGCAGCAATCCTGGGGAGGCACATTGGCTTGCACAGCATTTGTTCCACACCATCCCTGGTACAGTCAAAATCAGGTTCTCATATCATTAGTTAGATTATTTAGATTAATGATTACACCTGAGTGATGAAGAAAAGCAAGGATGGCTACCCCAGCCACTCCAAAACATTTGCCTGTCCATGCTGGAACCAGATTCTGGGTGTGACACAGCTGGATTTCAGCCAGTGCACACTGCCCACAGCTGGTCTTTTTCTATTGTCACCTGTATTCAGAGCAATTTATCCCTCATCACCCTATTACTACCAATTTTTGGACTTTTGGCACCTTGATGCAATGAATTTTTCAATGTGCCAATCAAGACAGTGCCCAGCTTGGCTGTCCTCCAGCCTTTAACATAACACAGAGGAGTTTAACAAAAACCAACAGCCTTCAGCAAAACACCTCCTCCCACAAACCCCCCAGTGATTCACCCTGCAGAGAACAGGGACTTAGAACACAAACACAAACAAAAACCTTCATGACAGGACAAACCACATTCCTTATTCTTTGAATGTGCTTCATATTATAAATCACCCATGAAGGTGATAAATGTGCACTTAAAACAAACTACATGCACTGTTCAACAGGGCTGTTCAGCATAACAAAGCTGCCAGAGGGCAGCTAAGCTAAAATAAGTGTATTGCTCTTATTGGCCTTTTTGTGGTCTACATGAGTGTGCAGCAGGCACATTTCCCAGCCCACCATGTGGTTTCTGCTTTACCCTGCAAAGTCTTCCTGCCACGTTGACCTGAAGAGGTGCAGAGGGCAGAGGGCTGGGCAGGTGCCAGGCAGGTACATCCCAACAGTGACAGTGGTGGGGTGGGGGTAGTGTTTGGCACTCATACTGGCTCCAGGCAGTTAGTGACACTTGTCATTCTGTCACACCAACTCGCCTCCTAACACCTACATCTCATTATTTGAAAGGTTATGTTTTGCAGGCAAGATCATTATCTGGTTTTGTCAGCTGCTGTTTGATTTCTGTGTTCCGTTCCAGCAAGATTTTTCTTATAACAGTGACTTTGCTAATGGACATCCCTCCATGCTGCCCATTTACAACACCTTTCCTATTATACCTCCTAGATGAGATCTGACACTCACAACAAACATTATTGAATTAAACCTCAGCTGTAAAGCAAGCAAGCCTTATTACACCAAATTTTACAGTTGGGTAAACTTACATACTGGAGACATTTAAATGACTTTCCACAGCATTATAAAAGCAGTCAGTGAAAGCAGAGAGCCTAGAAAAGTCCAGCTCGCAGTCACTCACTGCAGGCTCCTCTTTGAGAAAACAAATTTATTAAGCATGTGTTTAATGTTAAGTTTATGAACAAAGGAACATTAACCCATTACAAAACTTGCTTCCTTCAGCATGCCAAAAACCTGCTGCCAGCCAGCAACCACAGGATCAGAAGGCAGCAGTGATTTATCACTTTGCAACAGAAGGGTGTGACATTCGCAGCTTGTGACACAAAGTGGAGGAAAAGCACGCTGGGTCAGGGGACATTTGAGGCCCATTTGACCCCTAAATTTATAGGAAAGCTACAGTAAAGCAAGCAAAGTGATAAAAAGTGATGCTGTTGTCAGAAGCAGGATGGAGTATTTTGCAAAATTCGCAAGTCCCTTATAGGGATGTCAGTTGTCCCAGGGTCTGCTTTCCTTTAGAAGCATCAGTCCCCGAGGATGAGCTAACTGGTGTAGACATCAACAGAGCCAACCACTCAGAGGTGAGATGTCTGTGGTGGCCTTTGACATGCCACCAGCCAGGGAGCTGCCAGGGAGCTGCCAGGGACCCTTGTGGAGCCCAGCCTGAACCTGCAGCCCAGGACAGAGACTCACCTCCATACTGCTCACACTACCAGACTATTAAACTCCCAATTTTTTCATTTTTATCCTTTCCTGGTTACTGGACTGTTTTTAAGCAGGTACATTTTCCCTTCTCAGTGCCCAGTTTACCCTCCTAGTTTCATTCCACAATGCTGCCATTGCCTTTTTCACATCTCAGGTCACAGAAGCTGCAATTACTTCACAAACATTGGATTGCCACTGCTGGCAGAATGAAGCAGAAGGAGCTGGTGGTGAGAGAAGGTTTTATTCAGTAATAACCAAGGCAAATTAGTAACTCCAGAGAGAATTGCACTAAATGCAAGTGCTACAGTGGAGAGAGGAGGGGGCTTGTGGTGTAATAGGTGATTTTCAGGGTTTGGAGGGAACAGCCTGGTTAGAAAATCAGCTGAAGAAAACAGTCTGCAGTGAAAAACTAAACTGAAACTAGTGCAAACCCAAGGAACTGAGTCACTGCTGTATTTGGAAGCTCCCTGAGTTTGAAAATTGCTTTCAGCTTAACCTGAAATTTGCCATCAAACAACACACATGGAGCTCTGCTCTCACACCTCAATTTAGCAATAATTAATGATTTGAGACATTGGGGAAAAAAAGAACTAACATAACACTAAAAGAAGGGAGGCAGTTGGGAGTAGTGTCGTGTGACTGAGATAGGACTTTAAAAGTGGGGGTGCAAAACTAACCCAAGCAGGGAACCTTAAGTCAAAGCATGAACAAAAATAGTTCAAATTGGAGTTCAAATTGAAGTTAAAGTTTATTGAAGTCTAATCTGAAGTCTAAGTTGAAGTAGTTGAAGTCAGAGTAAAAAGGAGTTCAAGTCAGGGTTGAAATCATTGAAGCCATTGAAGTTAGATTTATTCTCACAATACAGTGTTGTATACTTGTTACAGCTCAAAAAGGCCACAGCCCTAAACGGTCACATTTTTAAGAAAGAATTTTCCCAGAAAAGACAGATAGCCTATTGTTTGCATTATTTGTCAGCCTTTACAAAACTACATAGTTTCAGAGACCTTGATATTTACATATGCAGTTCTTTTCCTAGCTCTTTTTCATGTCTGTGGTTTCCCTACACCACGGCCTGTACCTGACCAAGGCCGAGATACCTCTATCCACAAGCTCCACTGTGCCCCCCTCTCCATCTCTCATCTGTTCTCCCGTGGAGAGAATACCAGGCCTGATTAGGACAGGATTTTGGATAACCAAATCCCCAAATCAGCCCTCAAGACATCCCCTCCACACCAGGCCCCAAGGCAGACTCTTGTCTGTAAAACCTTCAACAGGAGGTTGTGGTCCAGGAGCAGCATTTCTTCCCCTCCAGCTCTAGTTTGTTTCTTCCCCTCCCTCACCCTGCTCTACCTTACTTTTTCTGTCCTAATTGAGGATTTTATTCTTCCAGAGGAAAAAGAAAAGGGCAAGACAAATCCTGGCTGCCTTCCAGGAAGCTCTAGTCATTTCAACTTCATCCTGAGATTTAGACCCTAAAATGAGTTATAAATAGACCAATTTTATACTGCTTAATGGAGGCTTGTACAAGGCAGAGTGGGGATTCCAGGTCTCCTGCCAGATGGGACAATAGCCTTAGAGGTGCCATGCACTTCGTAACTTGGGGAAAACTCATTTGAGATTCCTTATCAGTAAATTCAAGGTGTCCACAAACCAGAGTCCTCTCACTCCAGCATAAGCCCAAAATCCATTCACTAACCTTTAGGAAGTGAGGGAGGGAAAGAGGGAGAGAGCAAGGAGAAACCAGGTCATGGTGATAACTTTGGGACCCTGCAGACAGGTTGTGGTGAGCTCCCCTTTTTTTAACTAAATCCAAATGGAGATGGATAAAGGATTCTTATGCAAACACCAGCTCAGGGCTTGAGCTCTCACTTCTCTTTCCATAATGCTAACTGAGCTGGGTCTAACATCTCCAAAATTTTGTCACAGAACAAACAGGACCATGTGGGATAAGCAAGGACACCTCAATGCTTTAAAGAGAGCTGCATATTTTGTCTGAAGCATTTACTATTCCCAAAAACTTCTGCCAAATCTGCAACACTAGGACTTCAGAAATAATCATGCCTAAGTTATTGAGCCAAGGACAGCTGCCCATCAGGCAGGACTGGCTCCTTTTCTCCCTGTTTCAGCAGCAGAAGAGGAAGGACAAGCACCAGCAAGCTCTTTGCTCACCAAAACACCCAGGGAGAGCTCTCCTTCTTCCCTCCAGATGAAACTGCATCCCACAAAGAAGCTGTGATATTAAAACTTTTTCAATGCATATCACACGGAGGTAGAGGAATGGAGCTGTGTTTTATCACATGAACTTAACAGCCAGAAAAATCCAGCATGTGTCGGTACCTCTGCAATTTCATGCACTCTCTGGTTTCCACAGCATATGGTCTGATGGTGTTATTCCATTTGCTTTCCCTGGGAGAGCCGTTTGAAATGGAGAGAAATAGCATGGTACATTTGAGTTTATGGGGTATCAAAAGGGCTATAGTGGATGGTAATCAAGGCACCAAAGTGAATTATTTATAGTGCAATTGCACTTTCTCCTAAGCTACCCTTCAGACAGGTCAGGCCTTGGACACTCACATTGAGGTCTTGTTAAATCCAAATAAGATAAGGTTGTATACAACAATGCAGATACACCAGTTTTACATTAAATCATATTTGAGTAAAATTCCATCGAAGTAGCACTCTGAGGATGACATTACTTGGTTCTTGGGTTAGAGGAACATATATATTTTACATAAACCTCCCTTCATCTAATTTTTATTGCCTTTTTTTTGGGGTGCTATTTCCTAGTGTATCATGGCCTCTATATTTTCAAAACAATGGGACAAAGCAGACTTCCTTTCTTTGCACAGTAAGACTGAATAGAAGAGTTTGCCTGGGGGTGTTGTTGAGCTCAGGTACCAACTAGCTCCATGCAAACCTTATTTGCACAGAAAAATGGCACCAGTTCTGCACTGCAGAGCACTGCAGTGATTTGCTGCATCACTTTTATGTTGCTGTGACGTAGTCCTTGTGGTCTGCAGGAAAAGACATCAGCCTTCCTAGCCAGGCAGTGAAGTTTTTAGCTACAGGAGTTCTCCCCAAAGTGATGTAAAACCCAGACACTGCACAGTATCCTGCAGAGCCCTCTTTTTTTCCAGGTAGAGTTTGCCTTAGCATGATGAAAGAAAACCCAAAACCTAAAAAACTAAGAAATTAATCAGGGCTCTCCATGACAAAGGTACTACAGAGAAGGGAACAGAACAAACCTCTATGCACAGTCAGGATACAATTCTCCAGGAAATACAAATATTAAAGACTTACTTCTTAACCCACATTTTCTATCCAATTATGGCTCCTAACAGCTTCTCTTGCAGCCTGCAGGTAGGTGTTTCAGGTCCTTTATTTGGTGTGCAGTTTCATGGTTAGAAGAGGAGAGATTGAATGATCAGATTTTGGAGTAGGGCTGGAAATCACAGAATCACAGACTGATTTGGGTTGGAAGGCACATTAAAGCTCATCCAGCTCCAACCCACTGCCATGGGCAGGGACACCTTTCAGTGAACCAGGTTGCTCCAGCCCCACCAGCACAGCTTTGAACCTTTCCAGGGATGGAGCAGCCACAGCTTCTCTGGGCAACCTGTGCCAGGGCTTCACCACTCTTACAGGGAGGAATTTCTTACTAATATCCAATCTAAACCTAAACCTCTCAGTTTGCAGCCTTTCCCCTTTGTCCTGTCACTCCATGCCTTTATTAAACATTCCTCTCCAGACTCCCTGGCACCCAGCACAATTCCCCTCTCCAGCTGTGCATTCTCAGCTCAGAAGATGTGAGCAGGACGTTGGTCACCTGGGCTCTGGGGCTGTGGGAAGGTGGCACCCAGTGCTCCCAGTGCTGGGCACTCCTCCCTGCCTTGGACAAAAGCAAGCAGAGCAGAAAATGGTCTCAGCAGAAAACTAATGGGTACATATTTTTATGAGACTCAATAGCTCTTTAATTGATTTTATTGCTATTTATGGCATTTGCATAATGATGAGAGTCAATATGAAGAGAGTGAAGCAGGAGGTTATAAAAAGCATTTCAGAGTCTTGTTCTCAGGGAGCTGAGTCCAATGCCTGCACTTTAACATTTCAGTTTTCTTAGTTTTGGTAATGTAGGTGTTTTGCATAACCTTCTGAAGGAAGTAGCAGCATTCTGACAACATGCTATCAGTAGCATCTGATTGTGCTACCTAGTAAACACCTGTTATCAAGTAATTGAATTAAATCTCTAAATACAGGATTTTTAAAACCCCAGTTTTCAAACAAAGAAATCAAATTTACGTGGTTAAATCCCTATACCAAGGATTTCTCAATCAAGCCAACAATCTTAGTTAATAGTCACAGAAGAAATACTCCTTGTTTAGGCCAGGTCATTGCATTGCCCCCTTTTCCATTGTTTTCCACCTTGAGGTGGTGTCACTGTCTCACTCAAGACAAGCCATGTGCCTTCACTGCAACTCAAGCTGTCCAAAACACAAGGTGCAAAGATGATTCACGGGACAATGTTGTGACTTCAGTCCAATCAAAGGTCTTGTTAGATGTAATTCTGTAAATTAAAAACTTCATATGTTGAATCAACACAATGGGGGTCCATTCAAATGGAAGACTTGTAGGTAATAAATATCAGATTATCATCATTATTAGAGGGTTTTGTCCAGCTCTGATGCACAGCAGTTGAGATCATTAAAAGCAGTGCTCAGTAAACAAAGTTTGGCCAGCTTCATGCAAAATTCCTGTACACATGGGGGCAGTGCCCGCAGACACCTCATCCAACAGTATTTTCTGTCTTGGCAAAAAAACAAACCCTTCTCCAGGGATCAGTTTCCCTCACACATTGCAATCCACTGGCTTCATTCCATTCACTACCAACAGGACTAAACCAGGTGATTTTTCTTGTTTTCCTAATGGACTCCAACGAAGTGAACCACTGGAATGAGAATTCCAATTACAAAAACATGATTTTATAAAGCTGTAAGTAATGCTCGTTAACAAACTTTTGAAAGTAATTAGGATACCATTTAGCAGAAAACATTACATTGTCGTTGTTATTATTATTACTACTACTATAATATAATTACTGGAGCCTCCTGCTTCTCTGAGGATAGAGCTCTGGGAAATCTGGTTTAGTGGAAGGTGTCAGTGCTCTTGGCAGGGGGGTTGGAGCTGCATGATCTTGAAGACACCTTCCAATACAAAACCATTCCATGATTCTAGGATAGCTAAAATGACACACAAGAAAGCAATCAGTGACCCATGTTTTGCTCTAATAGCAAAATAACCCATTCTGACTTTGCTTGGCTCTGCAATGGCACCAGCTGTGCAGCAAGAAGCTGTCAAAAGCCATAAAGGGGATCTCACCACATCCATGGGTAAGAGAGGGGGCAGTGGGAGATCACAGCCCTCCCTGGGAGAAGGGATGGGGAACAGCAGAGCCCAGCAGTGATCCACGGCTCCAGCAGCCCCTGGAGAATCAGCAGGGAAAGCACAAGGAGGACAGGAGGTGTGGGGTGGGGGTCACAGCTCAGCCACTGCTGCTCTTGCAGCTTCCTATCATCAAACTCTTCCCCAAATACAGTTGCCATCCTAATTAATTACAAAAATTGAGTAAAGACTAGAACTAATGCCAGTCAATACTTGGACATTCTTTTGACTGACAGTCCAAAATCACTTTTAATTTAATAATTCTCACAGCAGCCGTGTGATCTAAATGGGTTTCATTACACTCCTTTTACAGATGAAAAGGGCAGGGACAATAAAAGAATGTCACAACTCCCCTTAAGCCTGACTTCAGGTCATTTGGCAAGGAAGGTAGCTGGGGTAGAAAGCAGAAACCCTGACCAAGAGAGAGAGAAAATCCAATCCACAGATCTGAGATGGAGCATTTTCTCTTTCCTGCCCCTCAGAGAGGACAAGAGGCTCAAGTCACTACAGCTCATGCTACCACTGGGTGTGCATGCACTCTGCAAGATAAAATTACATCTACAGATGGTCTAGACAAAAACCCACTCAGCTAATTTTAGCTTAGACAGAATCTCTTGTATGTATCTGGGGGAATAAAATTAGATGCACTTTACATATTTTCTAAATTATCAAAAAGATCTTCCTCCATAAAGAAATATCAACCAAAACCTAATCTTATGCTCAATACAAGGCAGTATTTAGGGTTTTTTCATGAAATATCACAAGTAACAAATATCTGTATCTGCTTTTTGCACATCTACAGACACATTTAGAACTGAGTACTTTTTGTCTATCTTGTAAAATCTCATTATCACACAGTAATGTGTCCCTAGTACCCTTTATGGATTATTTTTCTGCTTTCTCAATTCTGTTAAATAATTAGTGGTAATTGCCTTAAGCAAATGGTTACCCAGCAATCCAATACTGTCAGTATGCAATTTTGTGCTTTTGAGATGTTCTTGTCTTCACATGTTTGCGTCAGTGGTAGCCAGAAGAGGACACCCAAAATGAATATAAGGGTTTGTGGGATGGGGCTTGGAGCAAGCTGGTCTAGTGGAAGGTGTCCCTGCCCATGGCAGGGAGCTGGAATGAGATGCTCTTTAAGGTTCCTTTCAACCCAAACCATTCTATGATCCCATGATTCTACAAAACTGTTATTTTCAAGCCTGCGCCTTGGAGAAAAAACAAAAAAGTAGTGTTTAAGGCTATCAAGTCTTTTTGCCATTCCATACAGTGCAAGAAATGTAGGCTTACCTGTAACACCTCTTGTTTGGGAATATTATTTTTATTATGGGCAGGGATTTCCAGGTTCAGTCTCAGGAGTCAGCAGGTGTGAGTGGCAAGTACAGCCTGTTGTACTCCAGACAAAAGGGAATTTTAATCTTTTACACAGTGGTGTGCAGAATAATGATCCTGTTTACAATATTCAGTACCTTTCATATGAAGTTCTTTGCATTTAAAAAAAAAATCCAAAATGCAAACCATTTTAAGTCCTTTACAAACAGTAGCTCTTAAAATGTGTGGGATATTTTACCTTCCAGGGAGTAAAAAGCTGTTTCGACTCCTTCAGACAAAGCTGCAAAAAGTGATGATGCCTTTGCTTTTATGGTAAGTTGTGAGGCCACATTGTGACTCATGCTCCCAGGATGATTTTTAAAAGAATGAATATTTTATTATTTATGAATTGACATTTATTAATTCCCCCATACAATCAGTTACTTCATGACTTCTTTTTCCAGGGTTACAGACTCTCCACTCCACACAACACTGTTTAAGGGGTTACTAAAATATGATTATTAGTACTTACAAAACCTGGATGCTCAGCACTGCCATGTGCTACTCTAATTTATGTTTTGACCCTTCAGCTCTTCAGAGATGAAAATCAAAACCTTCGAAATCACCTTCATAAATGACTGTCTTTATAATAAAAATGTGACTAATATAATTCTAGTCAATTCTGAATATTCTGAAGAATTGCTCAAGGCAACCCTTCTGGATAAAAATAAATGTTCAAACAATTTCATACTTGAGCGTAGGGATATCTCTGTGATGCATCATTCTGGTTCCACATAATCATGAAGTAAAACTAAATTGTATTTTAAAAGACCTTCTTCTTATTTCTCATGTGTGTAAAAGTCTCATCACTCATGCATGCACGATTCCTGTAATTGCAGAAGTGGCATTGTAGCATTGCTGTTTTGACAATTCTAAGCAATTTTTCATTCTTAGAGAGATTTTTTTTGGGGGGTGGGGGGCGGTACAAACTTAATAACACATTTTATATTGCTTCCAGCAACATTCAAAATACTCAGAAACAAGTAAAGGGCAGACCTCTCTCAGCACTGCTGCTGCATTCACCATATGGAGACGCCAAGGTGGGAATGACCTGGGCAAAGGAGAAGCAGCTCTGTGGCTCAGCAGACCCAACCTGCTCAGATCTCTGAGCAAAGCCACTGCAATGCTGATCAAGACAAGATCAGCCTCCCCTTTCAACCCCAGAAATAAGGAGGTAGCAAGGCCCTGAACTGCTGCCCTTGCACCCACTCAGGCATCCTCACAACCCCAGGGCCAGCATGGAAGGGTATCAGGATCTGGGCATGGTGACACCTGGATACACTGATCCATCCAGCCAAGCCACCCATCTGGATTGGTCTTACCAACAGGCAGCCCATCAGGCACAGAAAGTGTACATTATTTCTTGGTGAAAAGTATTTTACGGCTATATGTCCAATGTCTCTTTTGGCTTTCTGTAATATCTTATCAAAATAAATGAGTCATTTCTGTGCAGGACCATATAAACACTCTCCAGTCTCTCTTTGTCTTCCTGAGAAGCTGGCAGGCTATATTTGCCTCTCAGTTACCTGGATAAACAGATTGCTAATATAACCAATGGATGTGATAATATTCCTGAAGCAAAGTTTAACAAAAGGGTGAAATTATTTGAGCCAAACAATTCTCACTGTATTACTGCTGATAGAAATATCTTCTGCCTCATGCTTTAGCATAAATGAAAAAACAACAGCAATAAAAGCCCTTAAAAATGCATTAAAAAATAAAAAATCTGCATATCTCCAGAAATTACTTTCTCACTAGCATGAGCAATTTTGACCTCAGCATATGCTTGAGAAGTTCTTCTTCTCGTTTTAGAAACTGCTCAGATTTAGGAACTCCAGTTTTAGCTGAAGTTTGATGTGCCAGATCAGTCCCCAGCTCACGCAGCATTAAGAGGGAGATTTGCAGAAGTATTTAGGTGCCTAGAAATGAAGACAGGCACCTCATGGGATTTGAAATGAATGTGAACGAGGCTATTTTTGCCAACCTCTGTAAGAATTCATTTGGGCTTTGTAACAGCCAGGGGCACAAGCGACATCTCTGTCACAGTCCAGCCCTTACCCTTGGCTGTGTGCTCATGTCCAGCACAGTCTGTGTGTCCAGATGGGCCTCTGACCACATGGCTTGGGGACAAGGAGGGAAAACATGAGTGTGGCCCATATCCAGCAGAGTCATCCAGCTTTACCATCTCTGCAGGAGGTGACCAGAGAGGCCACTACCCCTGTAAAATAGAAATTCATGAAGATGCATGTTGCACACACAGATATCAGCTACAGCAGGTACTTCACTCACAGAATCACAGAATGGTTTTTGTTGGAAGGGACCTTAAAGGCCACCTCATTTCAGCCCTCCTGCCATGGGCAGAATACCTTCCACTAGACCAGGTTCATCAGAAGACCAGTTTGTCTGCTCTGTGGTTTGATGACAAGTTAATCTCTGGACAAAATACTGGGACTCCTTTCACTTCATCTACAGACATGCAGGCAGCTTGTAGCCAGGCAAGACGGAGCAGAACTTTGGTTTTATTTTCCTTCATCCTTGACCTGCTACTTCACACTCCTGCCTGCCAGCTCAGACTTCTCCTCTTGCACTGGGCACTACAGAAGGTGATTCCAGTGGGGCACAAGACCTGAAAATCCCACTGCAGCTTCATGTGTGAGTCAGCTCTAAGGAAAGCCTGTCCAAGACTTTGGCACACACTATGTCCTTGTGTGGCAAACATAACAATAATCACTACTTACTCACGGTCCCTTTATCAGTTTGTGTAGCAACAAACCATAAACCCTCCACTGCCTTTCCACTCCAGCACATCAGCAGGCATTGTCAATCAGAATCAGCTAAAAAGAATGAAATTTCACATGTATTAATCTCATTTATTTCACACCAGATTTGTTCCCTGCCCTCTGTGCTCAAAGCAAATCTCACGATATCTGGTTTGCTCTTAGGAAATGTTTTTGTCTGCAACTCCAACCCCTTCCCCCCTTTTCTAATTGCTGATAACGGGTCTGTGCCCAAGCCCAGGGTCTGTGCCAAACAGCTCCGAGTTTGGATTGCAATCAGCTGGTCAAGGGATCTTTGTTTCTGTTTTATCTTCCTCCCAACGTGTGCCACAGTCTAGAGACAGAAGGAGTTCTGCACCCCAATCAGGGGCTGACACACAGTGCCTGTGTGTGGAGAATCCTGAGCACAGAAAGTAGGAAATGCTACGTGTGATTAACCTTCCCTTCCCCTACCCCGCAGTCTCCACAGAGGCAGATTTGTACATTCTTAATTTTAATTAATAAAATCAATATGCGTGCACTCGCACATGTACCACTGCAAATTAGCTTTCAAGAAAAAAAAAAAGGAAAAAGAAAAATCTGTGGCATTCTTCCCCCACAAATGAACCCTTGGAAAACAGTTTCACTGGCTGATGTTTCTCTGAGCTTATGAGACCTCCCAAGATGTTTGGCTGAAATGTTCAAGTTCAACATGGACAGTTCAATTTCAGATTTATGTTTTCTAAATGTTCTAATGTTTTAAAAGCTGAACCCAAGAGGTTATATTACAGGGCAGCATTGATGCAAAAACACAGTTTTTCTTAGCTTTTATTTTCCTTTCTTTTTCCTTTTTTTTCTTTTCTTTTTCCATTGCTGTGAGCATTCTGCAGGAAGGGTTTTTGTCCTTAGCTTAATAATATTTATTAAACCATAATGTCACTAATTTGCCTAGGCTTTTAATGAGGCTGGTCTGAAAAGCTCTATTCCTTTATTCCTACATTTTCTTAATGAAATGAACTTTGTTCTCATCCCTTTGTCTTTGCTGGGGTCTGCTGTTCTGCTGTTCCTGAGCTTTTCAGGCTATTTGATAAGCTGCAATATAGACACTGCCAGATGAAATGTATGCTGCATTATCACCTCCAATTAAGCAGCTGGGCTAAGTGACCTCACCAGGGAACAGGAGTCTCTTCAGATCACTCAACATGGTGTTGCTACTCCCTTCTGCTTTAAATTTTCATTTCTTGGGCTGTATCAGGCAGTTATAGAGACTTAATATGGGACAGAAATACTGCCATTGGTTATCCCAATCACACTGAGGAAACCCAGCTGCTTCTCCAGGGAATCCAGGCAACCAGAATATCCCACAGCCCGCCAGACACTCAGAGGACCCTGCTCCATTCAGACTCCATGTCATGATGCTTTCCCTGGAAGAAGAAGGGCAGCCAAAGTGCAGCATCAAAGACAAGTAACATACCATGATGAATGTCTAAATCCTATGCTGACCCTAAATAATTCATCCAGCTGGGTAACTGGAGGTGAGGTGCTGTGGGAGCTGTGCTCAGCTCTGGAGCAGACTCCTGCCTTTTGCTGAGAGGAAGGAACATTTTATAGCGACCTGAGGATCAGGAATGTACACTTCCAGTGAGACTTAGAGTCTGTCTTAGCAAATATCTGAATTGTTTTAGGCTAAGGACTCTCAGGGCTGTGCTGTGTGTGCTCCCACCTGGAGCAGCCCCTGAATGCACCCTGAGCTTTGCTCTCCTGTCCTCGGGGATGGCAGCACTGCCATCTGACCCCCTATCTGATCCCTCTCTCACAGCCTGCAGCTTCCCTTCTTTAATACTAACAGGGAGTTTAAATTTTCCAAGGATCTTTTTTTTTTTTTTTGTAAAATTTATAAAATGCTGGTTGAAGTACCATTCACGTTGAAAAGCTGCCTCATCGAGGTTTCTTGGACTAAACACAACAATATAACAAACACTGGCCATTAATAATTAAGCTTAATTGAGAAGAAGTTGTCCCCTGTGTTATCTTTCATCAGGACGATGTGTTATTAGTTTATAGATATATATTTTTTAGCTGAAGGATTTTTTTGGCAGTGATTTGGCCTTCACTGTAATGGACTTTGCTGTGGTTTTGAGAGAGGTTCGACAGTGAATGAATCTGATTTAGAGAGGAATTTCCTTTGCAGTGAAATAGAAAAATAGTGCCATCTTTTGGTCTGAGCAGCTCTGCCAGCAACATGGCTGAGAGTCAAGAGCCCAAAACCACTGGCCACATCAACAGCTGGATTTAGCTCTGGTTATTGCTGTCTCTGAAATTCTTATTTTTTTCTTAAAACCACAATAAATTCTGGATTTAGTACATAGGCAAAGGAAAGAATGTTTACCTGGAGGTCAGGGTTCTGCTAACCCTGCCATGCCCAGCAGCATCCATACTTACACCTTATACTTGCAGTTTTGCCCTGGGGTCTCACTTAACAGAGATTCCAGCTGTAAACTATAAGTGCAGATGCCATCAGCACTCCTGCCCCTCCTTCCTCCACACAAGGAAACAGCTTTGGGGGATTTAAAACTGCTGATTTCCAGCCTCTGTTTGACAAATTGCCAGAATTAATTCTAGTGCAGGGCTCTGAAAATCAGAGGAGAGAATTTGAGCCTCAGCTAGTTCTATATTCAATTGTAGACTGATTAAGGCTAGTATTAGCTCAATAATCAACTACATAAAAGGGTTACACTCCCCTACACAACATGCCACACCAGGATATTTTGCATTCCTCTCATAATGATGAATGTACCTTTTAATCAGTATTTTTGTCTATACATCACCTTTTCCTTTCTGATCTCACAAATGAGAATTCTCTAATGCTTTTCCTTTTATTCTACAAAACTGACTTACTGGAACAATTTGGTAAATGTTTCATTGTGCTGAGAAAAGAACCCACCTTGCAGCTCTTTCTCCAGAAAAGAATGAACATTACTCTATACCACTGCACCTCAAAATGTTATTTTTCTTTCCTAGGGCCATAGAGAAAACAATATTCTAGTTTTGTTCCAAATATCTGAAGTTATTTGACACAGAAAATATTGTCTATGAGCCAGCACCCAGACATGTCCTGCAATTAAGATCTCGAGCTATTGACTTTCCATTGACATCAGGAAGTCTATTAAATGCTGCCGTGGGCAATGTGTATTTGACATTGTACAGGTGCACAACACACTGGCAAAGCATCCAAATGAATGACAAAACCCCACAGAGCTGCACAAAATCCCTCAGGCCACGAGAGCAGGACACGGCTACACCTTGATTAGTCAGCAAAGGCTGCTGATGGTGGGGATGGGGAAAACCTTTGTTCACAGGCAAATGACATCTGTAAAAGGCTGCAAGATGTCAAACAAATACATATGTATTGAATTATAGAGATAAACAGATAGAGCTTGAAGACAAAACAACAAGGACACAAGTCAACTTGTATTCTGTAGAGTAATTTCAACTGCTGAGCTCAGTAGAGACACTCACATTCCATGGGGAAAACAGACTTGTTTCATCACAATTTCACTACCCAAACTTCCCTTTTAATGCAGGTTTTTATTAGGCTGTTTCTTCAGGCATCAGGGTTAGTTTGCCTTTTTGGTCGAGTGTTTTCTTTTTCCTTTTACACGGATAAGCCCATACAGGGAGTTTCCTCTGACCTTGGAGACATTACGAGTAGCTCAGCAATCATCTCGGATTTTATTCGGGCTTTAAAAGTGAGCAGGAGTGTTTGCACAGACTTCACTGGGATTCAGAGCCAGTTTCCAAAATGTTTTTCCTATAAAGACTCTAATGACATCGTGCTGGTTTTACTACTGCTACACTAAACCTTCTCACAAGTGACACAGACTTTTCTGTCTGTAATGACTGTCATCTGCCAGCTCTACTCAATGCCTGATGATCTTGCTTAACTTTCACTTCCCAGCAATTAGCAAAAGCAATATTAAAATTCCTCCCTAGGCGTTTGCTTCCCAAAGATAAAAATTTGATGCTTTAAAACCACCAGTAGCTTTTAAAAGAAGAACAGCAATCAGAGTAACTAAAATGCAAAAGGAAGGAGAGGAACCCTAGACTGCAACAATAATTTAACCATTCCAGGTACAGCAGTTTTATTTGTTCTTTGAAGAGAATATGTTCCAAGTTTCCATTTATTTAAATATCCTTCAGAAGAAGCAGCATTTAAGAACCAGCTACACTGGATTAAATGCAAGACCTGGAGTAAAATCATAAAGAACACCCCTGTAAGCTCTATGTCAGATTTGTGCCACGGGATCTTTGTGCTTGACTCACCACACATACGGATTTTAGGAGCATGAGCAAAAAGGTGTTTCTTCTGGGGGATGAAGAAAATCCCAGACAGAGATTAAACAGTATTCTGTTGCATAGCAAATATTATCAGCCTAAGTGGAAAAGGAGTTTCCTGTGGATCCTGGCCATAAGGCAAACAAATTCCCCACTGCTCACAACAGATACTGCAATATACAGGGATTGCATCCTCTATCCAGGACTTCTTCCTCTGGGAGTTTAGGAACCTCAATTGTTATTGGACTGGAAGTGTCCCTGCCCACGGCAGGTGATTGGAACTTGGTGATCTGTAAGGTCCTTTCCAACCCAAACCATTCTGTATTCCTGTCCTTCCTCCAGCTGTTGGATGGGCAAAGTCAACAGATATGACACTTTGGTAGAAACTGCTCCCAGCTCCCATGTCCATTCTCCAGGAGCTGCTCAGTGTTTTCTTTTCATCTTTCAGAGAGGGCACACATTCTTCCACAGCACTTTATATTCACACTTACAGCCCTGACACAGTGATGGAGCTCTGCAATTCAGGCCCTGGTGTTCTTCGATCCCTTGCAATACACAAAACAGTGGTGTCGGGCTTAATGCTATTTCCAAGTGCTCGAGCTGCCTGTCACTGAGTTATTGATCTGAAGAATTCAAGCTGGCTACATATCATTTGCTCAGTGAAGAGCCTGGCTGGCTATTGACACTCCCCACATGCAGTCCTGGCAGCCAGCAGGGACAGAGCGGGAACCCCTGCCCTGCACACAGCTGCTCACAGGGCAGAACCAACCCAAAACCAAAGCCAGTGGCAGCACCACAGGCAGACCTGGGTTAACAGGCACCGTGGGGTGTCCCCTGCAGTCACTTTGCTCAGTTTGGCAGGACTAGATGAAACATGTAATGACACCTCCAAGTCATTCGTGTTTGCATTACTTGTGTAAACACCTGTAAAACCACTGGCACACAAACTGCAGCACTGAACTTCTTGAACTGCCAGTCCAGCCATCTGTGAAATAATAATTCAGACTTAAAAAACAATTAAGCTAGCACATTTCTAGTCCTCCCTACCTTTGCTGGTCAGCAGTGGGTTCTTCAGTAAAGTCAGTGTCCCTTGTGGATTGGCATGCTGCCACACAGCATTCCCTTCCCATGTAATAATAAATCCTCTAAATAAAACACACTCCAGAGGTCCAGGGCTGTGCTGCATGTTTAATGCCCCATGAGGGTCCAGCTCACATCTTCCAGAGTGACATTCATGCATTCAAACAACCCAAGGCACCCAAGAGCAGTTGCCAATGCTGCCATCCCTCCTCCCAGGGCTCTCATCAGCACAGGACAATTCCCTCTGGCCACAGGTGACATTTCCACTTGGCAGGAAAGGGCACAGGTAACAGAAGCACCAGCTACTGAGCCCTTGATATCCTAGAAGAGTTTTTCCTAAGTAAAACACTGTCACCTTCCTGCAAGGGCCATCTCCCTCTGGAGCCATGAGTTTTGCCATGTAGTAGCATCCTGCTGAACAGCCAGCTAGAGTTCTGCTGCTCCAAACACACTGTCCCCAGGGTCATCCCTCTGTGGAGTTGTTCAACCCAAGTCATGTTTACATAAATGAGTTTGAATTTATAATAAACTTGATGGTGCCTAAATGATAGATAGAAAAATAACCCAGTTATGTGACACTCTGATCCTAAAACAGATGTTTGAGGGTATAAAATTATGTTGTGAGCTTTGAAATTGCACATGCAATTACAACCTTCATCTTTATTGCTACTCCTAAGTGTTAAATGCTATTATGTCTACACTGGAACTTCACTTATTACCATATTTCCCTCTCTCTCAAACCAAGACTGACTTTCAGCATTGTGACACTGGTAATTATTCTCCTCCTCTGACAAATTCAGGGGAATGAACAGAAATCTTTGTGGAGCCCATTTAACATTTATCTTGTACAAACAACTTGGTTCTTCCTTCATTTCCAGGAGTGTTGGCTCTCTCAGACAAGTAAAAGTCTTCAGGGCAGTACCTTGGGGAGAGACATTGTGCTTTTCTGTTGATGGGCTGTGGGAATTGAGCATCAGGAGCCAGCAGTTCAGTGCTGACAAGAGCCAGGGGCAGGTTAAATCAATATGGGTCTTCATTTCCTTCACAATTTTTTTTAAAGAATGCTTTTTATAGTTTGTGTTTTCAAGGTTCTCGTAGCAACAAGAGCTGCTTTACATACTCTCCCCTCCACCAAAATGTCATCAGTTCATGTCATCACATGCCTCCAGGACCTGGATCTTCAGGAAAGCTAAAAATACTGCAAATTCTGGGTCAAACCACAAGAGCTGATGCCACAGCCTGAAAGCACATAGCACAAACACCACAGACTTGAAGTGCTCCTCCTGAATTAAGGTTGGATGAAGAGAAATGCATTTACTCCATCCTCAAAGTACAGGAATTCAACCCAGAGGGAAGAATGGTGCAGGGACAGGTTTTAGTCCTCCTGGTGCTCAGACATGGTCTCTCCAGCACATTTTACCCTCTTAATAATTGATGAGTGGCTGAAAGCACTGACTGACCCTGCCTGCAGAGCCCTCCTGGCAAGTCTCCACGTGGTGGGGACACTTCAGGCTGTGACCCTGCTGCTGCCAGTGCAGTTCTTGCCTTCTTCCTTATGGCAAAAAGAAAGCATGTTTCCCTCAGGGAACATCTCTTCGGCAAGCAATCTTCTGTGGAGGGAGAGAGGATTCATCTCTCTTTTCATATTTACTTTGGAGGGACAATTGTCAGCTTCTCCATGAGCAAATAACACATGGCACTACTGCAGTCTAACAAGCAATTGTTAACTCTTCCCAATAAAATCAGATTGAAACTGACACCAGCAGAAAATCAGAAAAAGCCTTGGCTAAGTGCTCCCAGGGAATACACTCAAGTTTAGGTCAGCATTTGATGCACTGAGTGCACCTTCAGAAGCCCTTGAGCACAGGGAATATGAAGCTCCATCAAAGCAAGAAACTTCCATCACTCCAACAGTGCCAGGTCTAACCCAAATGCTTGGACATGGAATGTGAGGATGGGAAATGATGCTGCACATCATGTGCTGGGTTTCCACAGAAAGAGAAGGTGAAAGAGAAACCCAAAATCCAAGTAACTCATTAAGTACAGATTGCTCATTAACGACACTGGTTCTCCTCCATTTGATTTTACACAAGGAATTGCTGGCTGCAGTCAGGCCATCCTGGCACTACACCTCCCAAGACAACCTGAGAGCTGCTTGCTGCCTTCCCACTCTGAACAGCTGCTGATGCTTCTGCCATGGGAAGAGAAACATCACAGCCTCCCTCTGGCACAGTGGATGGAGAGCAGTGGAGAATAGGACAAGACTTCCCCAAGGCAGAATGACTATGGTGGATGAAAAGGGATCATCCAGGCACACGGAGAACTCGGGACCAGACAGCCTTGGAAAGTCCTAAATGCAAAGTAACCTGCTAAGACCCACGTCCTCCTGCACCACACGGCTCCACATTGTCCCTGCAGACATTGCCAAGGGGCCCAGAGCAGCCCACGGCTGGAGAGCAACAGGGGAGCCCAGAATGTCCCCAGTGTCACCCGCCAGGGCGCTGGGTAAGGGCTGAGCATCAGCGACAGCGTGCACAGCCCCTGCACAGCGCTCACAAAACCAGAGGCAATGCCGGCCTCTTGCGGCAGCTCTGGTGCCTTTCCTTCTTTTAAAAGAACGGAAGTTTTCAGAAGGGGCGGGGGTGGGGGGGGAATTAAAAACCTTACCACGTCCCAGAAACTGCTGGAATTCAAAGATTCCTGGGAACAAAACCAGGCTGGTTTTGAACAAGATTCTGCGAACAAGGTGAGACTGGACAGGGCTCTGATCAACCTGGCTGGTGAAAGGCATCCTTGTCCATGGCAGAAGGTTGGAACAGGGTGAGGGGTAAGGTCCCTTCCCACCCAAACCATTCTGTGATTCTAAAACTGGAATGTCCCACTGGGGCGAGTAAGATGGTGAAGATAAAACTCAGCTCTTATCTGACCTGCAGCAGAGGTGCAGCCACATCCCCATGTACAGCACAGGGAGGAAGGGAGGAAAATGCCATTTGCACTGGGGGAGCAAAGCACAAGAAGCTGCAGACTCTGCTTGCCAGCAAAGAACCCATTACACAAGTGTCCTGTCCCTGAAAAAAGTCCTTTCCCATGAAATTCCCACATAACTTAGCTTTTGTGTGACCAGTACACAAATGGAGGGGAAATGCAGCCAGAAGTGGCCATGCCAGCCAGGCCAGGGGGGCCCAGCACAGTTCCTGCTCCCCTTGCCCATCCCACCTTCAGCACCACACTGGGGTGGCTGGGGGTCACAGGTCCTCTACAAAAATAAGTGGGGGAAAAGTAAATATTCTCAGCTCTGTGGCTGCACCCTCAGTGCCAGCACACACCTCCATCTGTACATGCTGCACAGGGCTGTAGGTCTGGGAGGCCCCACACGCTGCCCATGGGCCTCTGGTCTGAGTTGATGTTGAGGCAGCAGCCACAAGACCCGGGTAAAAGGGAAAGATCACAGAATTACAGATTGGTTTGGGTGGTAAGGGGCTTTTCAAGGTCATCTAGTCCAACCTCCCACTCCTGCCATGGGCAGGGGCACCTTGCACCCTCCCAGACTGCTCCAAGCCCTGTCCTATCTAGCCTTGAACAGTTCCATGGATGGGCCAGTCACAGCTGCTCTGGGCAACCTCTGCCAGGGCCTCACCACCCTCACAGGCAAGAATTTCTGAAGAAAATCGAAACCAATCCTGCCCTCCTTCAGATTAAAGCCATTGCCCCTTGTCCAGAGTCCCTCTCCAGCTCTCTTGGAGCCCTTTTATACACTAAAAGGGGCTCTAAGGTCTCCACAGATCCGTCTCTTCTTCAGTCTGAACAACTTCACTTGTCTGAGCCTGTTTTCACAGAAAACATGTTCCAGTCCTCTGAACATCATTGTCTGTATTGTCCTCACTGTCCTCATTGTGAAGACACAACAAAATCACTCAGTGGTGGCTCCTCTTTGATCCCAGGATGAGCATCACTCCCACCAGACTCTCCCCAGCTCTGTACAACCTCAGCTCCATCCTCCACTGGCTGCCAGAAAACAGTTGCTTAAAACAATTAATACATGTTGATTGTTTATTGATTCCAACATATTAATAGATTGGATAATAAACAGTACTTTTAAACATTCTCTTAACCAAAAATATAACAAATATTTACAATCACTCAGTAAAAATACAAAAAGCATACAGAGGCACTGTCTTTCTAAAAGACATAAGTGTAAGAGGTATCAAAAAATAGAAGACAAACATTGCTTGTTACAGAATACTTTACAATCACTGACTTGTGCAGTACAATTGCTATTGGAATATCATTACATCTGTGCAGTTTTGCCAATATGCTCACATATTTAGAATTTAATTAATACCAAGCTAAACTGCATTCCAGGTATATCAGAAATAAAGATAAAACAATAAAAAGCACAACAGAAGCAAAAGCTGGGTTGGGAATTCAAGATAGATTACCCTCTATACAAGCATTCTAAAATATAATGTGTAAAGCTTTTCTAAAGAGAGAGTATCCCTTTTTTCTTTTCTTTTTGCAAAGGCAGTGCTAAGTTTATCCTTCAAAAATTCTAATGTTTTATAACAACTTAAATAACGGGGGTGTATTTCCACTGTTGCCTGCATTAAAATTACTTGCGATGTGATGAAAGAGGTTTTGGAACAGCCCTGATACCCCACAGGCCCCTCTGCAAGTGACATCACTGGTAGGTTCAGCCCTTGGGGACACCCTCTGCCTCCGGCAGGTGCAGACCAGCCCCCAGTGCACCCCATCCCCAGCAATGGGCTCCGACCACCTTCCAGTGAAGCATCACTGACCTGGCACCACAGAATGTGCTAAGCTGGAAGGGATCCATCAGGATCATCGAGTCCAACTCCTGGGCCTGCACAAAACCATCCCCAACAATCCTACCCTGTGCCTGAGAGCACTGTCCAAACACTTCTTGAGCTCTGCCAGGCTGGTGCTATGACCACTTCCCTGGGGAGCTGTTCCAGTGCCCAGCCATCCTCTGGGTGAAGAACCTTTTCCTAATGCTCAACCTAAACCTCCCCCTGACAGAGCTTCAGGCCATTCCCTTGTGACCTGTCACCAGTCATGAGAGTGAAGAGATCAGTGCTGCCCCTCAGGAAGATGTAGATTGCAATGAAGTCTGTCTCCCCTCAAGCTCCTTTTTTCCAGGCTGAACAGACCAAGTGCCCTCAAGACACTCCTCATAAGGCTTCCCCCCTCCAGACCCTTCCCCATCCTCGTGGCCTCCTCTGGATGCTCTCTAACAGCATCACATCTTTTTCATATCATGGTGCCCAAAAATCACACAGAGGACTCAAGATGAGGCCACACCTACAAACTTATCTGAGTAAAGGCAAAAGGAAGGAGCCAGGAAAGCCCCACACTGCCCATTGTTGGCAAACACTCACAGCCATTCTTTCCATTCTTTTGTGTACATGGGAGACGAACCTGATGCTCAGAGGCTCAGTGATCTCATTTTCCCCTGCCTGCAACTGAAGAGGCCAATTCCATTTTACCAAATTACACTGCTTTCTCAGGAATTATTTGGAAGTTGAAGATTTATAACAAAACACGGTGTGCTTAAATCATATAAATCTGAAATGCATCTTTCACCAACAGGTCAGGAGCAAAAGTGAGCAAACCCAGGTATGGCAGTGGAAGAACATGACACGAGAGGCACCTTAACTGATAATCAGCATCAGAGCCCGAGTCAGAAGAACCTAGCAGAGGTACAGAGTCAGGGATCTGTGGCCCAGAAGACATCCCTTCAAGAAAGCAGTGTACAACAGGTACTAACCACCATATTGCTTCTGTCTGAATTACCAAAAAAAGGGATAATGTCTCTTCAAACCCACACCAGACACTTGGCTATTGGCCCCAATCAATGTGATCGGTTGAGTAGAAACAAACAAACAAACAAACAAAAACCCCAGCAAGGAGCAGCAGAGAAGCCACACTGTGCGAGGCAGGAGTAGCAGGAGTAGCTCATCTGTCATCATTTAAACATGATTTATGTACACCAGCTGTGATGGCTATTAGGAAAATACGATTAGTGAGACTTTCACTCATTCCAGAACTTTTCAGTGTCTGCCCAGCCCTGTGGAACAGACGGATGCTGTGGATGTGCAAACACCACCAAACACCAGGTTTGGATGAGTAATTTATTCATCTGCTCTTGCTGACTGCCAGGAGACCCCAACCCTGATTCCCACAGGGGCTTCCCTGCATCCTCAAAGGCAGCACTGTTGGGTTTTGGGGCAAAAGAGAGCCACTTTAGTAACCCCCATCCCCTACATTTTTGTTCAACAGGCTGGAATAAGCTGCAGCTTCCCCCCCAAGGCCAAGGAACTTTATGGTTTCATTCACCTGGTACAACACAGATGATTTCTGATGGAACACAAAGCCTGTTGTTTCCACGCAGAAGTTAACAAGAAACTACAGCTGACAGTGGGATGGCAGGACCTGGATTTACATCCCACAGGAATATCAGTTCAAGAGTTCTATTATCAACATTGCATGTGCTGAAAACACTCACTCTGCCCTGCATAGCTTTGACACATTAATCTTTAGTCATTAAGGCCCTTGCAGGTTCATTATAAGCATTAAGGCCTTGAGAAAGCAAAATGCATTTATTATGCCATACCTCAAGTGGATTTTAATATATTTTTTCAACCACTTGCTTCTCTGATACTTGTGCCAAACAATCATACAGCCAACCAGTGAGTTATAAATTAGGCATCCTCTTCCTCAGCATCACTGTTCATTTACACTTCCCAATGCCAATCATGACAGGTACATTCCAGGCAATGCTGAACCTGGAACTGCTCTGAAGGCAGACACAGCCTGGGTCATTCACATCCACCTGGCTGCATCAGCCTCTAGCTACTATGGAGAAAGCACATCAAAGGCTTTGGGTTGTTTTTGGTACTTGTGGCATTTTCCAAAAATGTTGCATTCCCCTTGCACCCCTGCACACATATAGGTAAAAAAAAAAAAAAAACCTTAAAGCTCTTCACAACTATGGATATAGAAATCAGTTTTGAGGCACTGTAAAAATGACAAACATCATCTTTCTAGCTTAGGCTGTAAACATCACAACAAAGATTTACAATTGAATGTTTAAATACATATTCACACATTCATGTCTGATTTAACACTAGAATGGGGTGTCATGTATGGAAGAAAGGAAGGAAAGGAAGGAAAGGAAAGAAGGAGAAAGAAAGGAACCTGCAGGCCATTTCCAGTTCTACCCCTCTGCACTCTGGCTGGCTAAAAGTAAAATCAAAGAAGCAATTCTTTTGACCATAGTGAAACTAGAGGATCATGGGTTAATACTGGCTGGCTGTAAGTCAAAACTCTCATTGACATCAACAAGACCAGGATTTTTAACTAGGATTTTAAAAAAATGGTTTGAGTTCATCTGTACTTTCCAGATGAACACCGCAGGGTCTTTTAACCCATCATAAAATGCATTATACTCTTCTATAAGCACTGTGTCATTTATTATTCAGTTTCACAAATTTTATTTGAAATACAGGTGATCTGTAATTCTTTTATTATTTTTTTCAAAGATAACCTTTGCACCTAAACCCTGTGCAACTCTGGGAAAAGGCCAGAACACGTGGGATGATCTTACAAACCACAACACACAGCTGAGTTTTGAGTTTTAGAACATGCTTTGCATGTGGAACTCTGCAGGGCAAAACCTGTTAAAACTCTTTTGGGAAAGCTCCAGATCTCCCCAAATCCTCCCCCATAAGCTACAGCTTCCACATTTCCAACATTCCTTAACAGGGGAGGAGAGCAACAACCATTGCCTCAGTTGGCTGGCAGATAAAAAATTTCTAAAAATCCTTGTACAGGAGGTTTCTGCTGTGTCCATGTGGGAGGGGAGCTGCAGGAGTGCCTGCTTGACAGACGCTGCTCTGCAGGGCACTGGGCTCTATTCATATTAAATCTAAACCCACTCTAAAATCTATAAATTTCTGCACCCGTTTCTACTTTTCTGTGTTTATTTCGAGAGCACAACAGTTGATGTGTAGCTGATTTGCTGTCACACTGACTAGACATTTATATTAGCCAACCAGAGCACTCCCAACACACATAAAGGGAACTCCCATTTAAAAATATTAAATTAATAAATTATTTTCAGATACTTCAGCAACATCTTTCGCTTTTGCTGACACTTTGATATAATTTTTTTTTTTGAAGTTCATAAAATAACACTCTCAGATTTCTAACAGTCATGTAGAAAATAACAACAATGGAAACTACCAAAGGATTACATGGTATCATACAGAAAAATGCTCCCAAGTTTCAAGTGGTGGTGACAACTGGTCCTCCCCAATGCATGAAGCTCGGTCCATCTCTGGGTACCCATGTTGGTATCCAGGCAGTCAGCACATTCCTTGAACAGGATTTTCTGTTTCATAGGCAGAAATAGCTTCTTAGGTGGTGGTGGCAGAGTGAAGGAAGGTGTAAAGAGGTGATCCAACCCGTTCATCTCATCTGTGACAGAGGCAAGGTCTGAGGTCAGTAGCAGCAAGTTGTCAGCAGTGGCTAACAGAACCATGAGACCTTCTCCCACGTCCCTTGTGTTGTGAGTGGTTTATATAAATAGCCCAAGGGTTAAACTGCTGATACTTGTTCATCTTCTGCAAAACAAGAAAAAGAAACAGGCAGTTATTCCACCAGTCCCCACCTCTGGCACATAGGGCACAGACCAGCACCCAGTGAGGTGATCACAGTGAGTCTGTGACAACTTCACCCCTTCAGCAGCATGTTTTCACTGTCTTTATCATCATTGATCACTACACACTCCATATCACCATTTATCAGATCCTCAGGCAATCACAGAATGGTTTGGGTTGGAAGGGATCTTACAAAGCATCTCATTCCAACTCCATGCCATAGGCAGGGACACCATCCAGGCTGCTCCAAGCCCCATCCAGCCTGGACTTGTGCACTTCCAGGGATGGGGCATCCCCAGCTTCTGCAGTCTGAGGTATGATGGTCTTAAGATAGAGACATATTGCAAAACAGAAAATCTCAGATCCTCCAGAAATTATCAGCATGCAGCTCCCAGTATGCCAAAAGCTATGGATTTGGGAAAAAAGCCAGCAAATTTCCATGCAGTGAGCATTTTATACCAAATAAAATTAACCAAGCGCTTCAAAAATAGTAAAATAGGTGCCTCTAAAAGTGTACAGTTAAATTTAGCTTAGAAAAAATTTGATTAAAATGTTTGAAGCAATGACTTCCTTACTTTTACATCAAAAGCACAACAGAATTAATGCCAGGCAAGTTTATGTTTATTCTAAGTTTGAACTGCACTACTAATATATATGTTAACTACTGCTTACACATTTTTAAGGGCCAAGATACAATCATTTTGCATCAGAAATTTTTTTAACCTAAATACAGGCTCATTTTAAATCAGACTGAAATGGAAGGAAATAATCACAATGTTCTAATAAAAAAAACTAGTTCACCAGCAAAAGGAACAGAAGATCACATCAGTGCACAGAAATTAAAAGCAAATTAGCAGATAAACAATTAAGTAGAAGTTCTCATGACCTGAAGTTAGCTTTGACACAATATAAGAGCAGTCTTTATCAGAAAATCCTCTCACATTTTGGTCACCCCACAAATGCCATGCTTGGCAGCACTGGCTGCTGCTTCAAACAAGATTATGAAAAATTAACTGGAAGAGACACTGTCAGGCCAAGTTAGGCAGAGAACACAGTTTTCATCAAATGCACTCTCCAGAAGAACAGAAGTTCACTATTATTTTGTTCAATATTTTGAAACTCCATCTCCAAAAATATCTGCTGAAGCATAAGGCAGCTCAATGCCAGCACACCTGGATACAAATGAAGTAAGTTCACTCCACCAAATCCAAATCATTCATTTTAGACCATCATCCTGATGCCAGCCAAACCACTGGGACACCAGTTAATCAACCCAGGGAGGTCAGAGTTTTCCCACATGTAGCCTGTCAGTGTCCCATCACTATTTAACAGGGGACAGATTTTAAAGAAAAAAAAAAAAAACACAAGAAACCACAAACCAATATCTACATGCTCATAAGTGTCTCAGCTGTACTTTAGGAGATCTTACATGTATTTTTTTGTATATTTATTTATTCACATATACTTTGAGTTTGTTTGGTGCCAACATGCTTTTTCTAAGGGGAAGGCATTCTTTCTTTGCTTTAAACGTGTATGTACATGCACACAGCTATGCATGACATACATGTGCATACAGCCACACAAACACAACTGTGTGCTTTAGAGATTAACCCGCTTTTAATCTCCAAGAACGACCCAAGAGAAAGAGCAGAACATCGCTGTGAAGTGCACCCTGCACAGCCCCACTCCCCAGCCAGGTGTTCACCTACCATCCTCTTCACTATCTGCGTCAGGCAAGTCTGCTACCCTGGGGCTGGACGGCTGCCGGCCGTGCCACTGGGGCGTCCTCGAGGAGACACAGGCCACCGGGTCGCTACCGAGAGCAGCTGGTGGAAGTCTAGAGAGGTCACTGTGCAGCATCTTTGACCTCTGCACTGCCACACTATAGTCTGGAGGTTTGAGGTGTGGGTGGTGGGGTGATCCTTCTTTTATGTCCGCTAAAGAAATCCCCATATATCCCGGAGGGGTGGGCGGTGGCTCCCTATACCTATCGTCCTTCTTAGGTGAGGTGACACAGTACACTGGGCACAAGAAATATAAGCAATGGAAATGTTAAAGAAGAAAAAGAAAGGAAACAAAAACGTTAAAAAATCATGAAATGTTACAATGGCAAAACAGAAACTGATAACAAAACGCAAATGCAGAAACACTGGTTATAATGACAGCAGCAGGTATTTATGCCTTCATTTCTGCTTTCTATTTATTTTAAGAAGTCAGAGTAGCAGAAGAACCCATGAACTCCTCAGGTGAGATGTCAATTTGAGTGGAAAGACGACTCTAAGCTTGTCTGCATTCAGACTGCAATTAACACCTTTTATTACAGTCCCTGCTCCTGTGGCCCTGCTGCATCAGGGGATGCTCTGGAGCTCTCTGGCAGGATGGAGAACCAGCACAGCCAAGCCTGATGCCACTGTTACAGGCTGGGATACCAAAACAGAAGGAATTAAGGCAACCAGCCCAGAGTTACTTCGCACAGCATGCTGGTGTTTGACTGCAAGGACTGCTGGTTGACTTCTAACATCCATTTCATTGCCCAAAAGAGGTCAGTCACTTAACATAAATTCATTAAAATAAAATATCACCATATCAACTGATGTGTATAAAGACATGAAACCATTTGGCTCTGCCATAGGAAGAAAAAAATAGCATCACTTAAAATTGATCCTACAAGGCAGACTGTGTATTGACCCTGCATTAATTATTTTACTTTTTCACAGAGTGAATGATAGCTTATCACACCCATACTTCTGATTTCTTACTTTTTTCTCTTGGTTTTTGCTTTGTTTTCTTTTATACCCTTATCTTAAACTATGTTCTCTGTTTACAAGTGAGAAAAAAGCATGAACAATTATAGGAACACCCTTTGGAAGGGCTGCATTACACCTGGTGCAGTCATGAAAAGGCTCCAATCAATATTATTTATTTGCAATGTCCATGCCTCATAATCCATCTTCTCCCTTCCTGCCCTGTTCGAGAGCAGTTCAAGTCACAGAGGCTCTCAACCCAAAATTTAACTCTTCTTAGGTTGCCTCCCCTCCCTCCCACCCCAGGTCTGGGGCTTATGTGCATGTTAAATTGGGCTTTTTGCCATGGACATGTTGCAACAGTAGAGTTTCAAAGCCAGGGTAATTTTTTTTAATCTCTTACTTAGGTGAATTTGCATTCTTCTTGTGAATCCATTTTAAACAGTGCATGTTCATTAGTTTCATGTATTTCAGCAAATGTAATAGTTTCTTATCTTAGCAGAATGTGAAGGGATCAAAAATAAAGGAGTATTTCTTATTGTGTTGTAGACTTGTGAGATTCTAGCTTTTGGTATCAGGAACACAAGCTGGTTCATACTTGATGGCCTCAGCTCATACTTGGGCTGACAGTAAAACAAACAAACCAAATTCAGTCAGCCTGGGGTTCAGCAGATACACGTGGGTACAGGCAGAGATTTATACTATTGAATTACAGGATTTATTTTCTTTTAACTAGCACTGACTGAGGTCTCTGTGAAAAAGCAGGGGAAGTGAAGAGGATCTGCCCTTCCCTGGAGGGATGGGGAAGGGCTGGGTCTTCACCTCACCTTCAGCCTTGGTTGGATTTGCAGGAGGAATCACGAGGGTGGGTATGTTCTCCTTCAAAGGAGAAAGCTTCAGGCTCCCCAGAGCTAACCTTTGGTCTACTGTAGTAATGCAGGAATAATGTGTCCCTTTGTCAAGTTCCAATTCACAGTATTTTACAAACAGTGAAATAAAGTGAAGATCTCTTTGCCACACTGTGTGATGGTGAACAGCTAATGGATTTGCATTTACAAACCTGTAATTATATCCATCCCTATCAGACCTTTCCTTGAGCAGCTCCAGCACTCTGTGAATGCTCCTCACAGCTACAGAATGGAAAAAGAATTAAAAGGAAGGGAAAGTGCTGTCAGCAAAGACAGCGTGTACTGAACAGTGAACCTGCCATCCCCTAATACAGCTCAGATGCTCATGAACAGCTCTGAAAGGCTGCAAGGGCAGAGCACAGGCATAGCAATGCAAATTTTCTGCAAGCCTCCACCATGATTTCTTTTCCAAAGGCAAGGAGGAACACAATCCAGGACCTCCGCCCTACGTGCAATGTTTATTCAGGCAATTACCTTTGATAACAAAGCCCTCCAGCCATCCACTCAGTAATTAAATTGCATTTCAGCTGCACCCTTGCCTCACAGTCTTAGAAAGCTTTGCATTCCATGTTTTATCTTGTACTAACGCAGTTCCTTTAATTTTGGCTACTGAACTCACTAGGATGGGGGAAGAACATCTTGCTTGATAGAACTATGCATATTTCAAAGAACATTTTTACTTTTTTCTCCTTTCATAAGTAGCCAAACTGCAGCTGTATAATCAGATAAATGGCATCTTAAAATAGCAAAGACAGGAAAGGAATCTGCTTTGCCCTTGAGCTTTCAAAGCCCAAAGCCCTGTGGATGAAAGGTGCCCCAGCTCCAGAGAGGCAGGTGAGCTCCACACCACTCTGCAATCATTCACTTCCCTCTGGCTCCTGGGGAGTCTGCATTACAAGGAGTAAGGGATCACTGACCCTTGTCAGAAGAACATCTACAGTGATAAGTGCACCTCCAAAATCATTCAAAAAAGCAAAATAGGATACCTCAGAAAAGAACTGCCTGACATTTTCCTGAAGAGAGTTTTCCTGCAGACCCATGAAATGATGGGGAAGTGCACTTGTTTATTATCTTGATATTCCTAATGCAAAAGAAGGTGGCTTGAAAACACACTGTGTAGTGCTATGATTACAACCACATGTGAAGCTGAATTCAACATGCCAGGCAGCCCCAGACCTGCTGATGTCATTTCTTAACAACTTAATATCAAAATGAAAAACAGATGTAGCAGCTTCCATGAGCTGTTGGCTTGGCTTACCTATCAGGCCTTTTTCTGTACTCGAAGTAACAGTTTTGTAAGTTGTATCAGCGCCTGGTTTAGAGTCCAAAACCTCCGTCTGCTCCGCGGTGGAGTTCTCCAGCCCCCTGCGCTTGATTGTCCCATAGTTTGTCTCGTAAGTGTCTGACAGGGAGCTGGAGGAAGCCCAGCTCTGCCGAGACTGATCCAGCTCCACGCTGGCTTTCGACTGCCTGTTGGCTTTGGAAAAGGCTTCAGAATACAAATAACCCTCCTCGGAGTAACAGTTTGTGGGATCCACTTCAGCTATAGGTCCGTCCAGCTGGGTGTGGCGGTAAGAACTGAGGAGATCCCAACTCTTCTGGTTTGGGATATTCTGGAAATTGTCATGAGAACTACTCGAGCATGAAGTCCAGCTTCCCCGGCCGCTGTCTGCTGCCTCTACCATGATGTGCTCATGGGAGATCTCCTCGCTGCTCATGGAAGATGTGAATGCCATTCCTCTGATCAGAGCAGGCCTGGTGATGGACCAGCTACATTGGAGAACAACAGAAATTGGGAAAAACACACTTGTAAGCTTTTACAGTAAAGAGCAACGTACTCAGAGCCAACTCTGGGTTTGTGTGAGGTTAACAGCAAGCTCAAGGCACAAGGGAGCACTGACAAGAGACACTGTTACTCCCAAATCATTACTGCACCCAGCAGCAAGAAGTTATTCCCAAGGGAATAACAAGTTTGCAACATGTATTTCCAGGCTGCATTCCAGATCCCTAAGTCTGGTCTACAGAAGCTCTTCTCTACCAATCATAGCAACAGTGCCTGACAGAAAGCAGAGGAGTAAATTACCTCTTACATTTAGTCTGCTACCACCTTTTCCCTTAGATTTACAAACGAAAACAAAAATAAATATTTAGAATAAAATCCAACCCCTTCACTGGCAGCAGCATCAAGTTGTCTAGACAGAGTGGAAGCAGCAGAATTTCAAGAACATTTGGAAATATTAGGCATAAGTAACATTTGTGGGAACAATATGGAGGGACAGATTCTGAAAAGCAAAGTCCAAATTTTCTTTTTAAAAGAATGTCTGCTGAAAGCTCCAATTGCTCTAAATGCATAATTAAGGGGGGAAAAATAAAGCCGGGTTTGTATGAATTTAGAATACATGAAGATAGGATTGCTAGACATTACTCAAGTCTCTCAACTATTTCTGGGTGTGTTAACAAATGCATGGGCAGCACAACATTAAAATTCAACACCCTCCCTCAGCAGTTTACTGACATGTTGTGAAATCAAGAAAAGTTTCTTAGGTATGTGCAAGCAAGGGGTTTTCTTTCCTTCCTTTTCTATTTTGTAAATCCTAGGATAAAATCCACTTTCTTCCCTCGCAACCCATTGAAATTAAAGAATAAAGAACAACCACAAAACATAAACTCAATGTGTATTATGCCTTCTAGGAAGGAAATTATCTTCTTTGATGAAGCACATCTTTAAATTCCCATTTTAATCCTACGAAATAAACTGAATTACAGATTTTTTTTCCATCTCTGGAAGTGTTCAAGGCCAGGCTGGATGGGGTTGGAAGCACCCTGATCCCTGCATGGGAGCTGGATCAAGATGATCTTTAAGGTCCACTGCAACCCAAAGCATTCTATGATTCCATGTGCTAGAAAAATCAGAAATGTAAGGAGCATCTCTCATTCAGCTGAATCCATGACAATTGAGGACAGACAATGCTATCCCAAGATAATATTAGGAGATACTACATCCTATTGATACAGTATCCAAGGTGTTACAGGTAGCATGAAAAATACAAAAACTTCCAGTTCAAAGCATCATTTCAGCACGAATTCTCATTGCACTAAAGTAACAAGACCTCTTGTGTGGAAACTGTCAAAAAGACAGTGGCAGAAAGCTGCCAGTCTGCCTAAGCAACAAAAGATAATTAGAAAAATCCTTACAAATCACATTAGAGCATGTTAAGTGACTGGCACTGCTGACTCAGAGAGAATTGATCATATCCTGTTGTTCTTTTGCTGTCTCTCACCATGACACTAATTTGCTAAGTGTCATCCTGGCTTTTAACAAGCTCCCAGTCTCCTGCAAGAAATATCCAGCTAAACCCCACCAATGGGAACAAGCTGTTGTCTCCCCAAGTAATACTGTAAGCTTCTTATGGAAACAGGCTCACACCCAGCAGCCAGTGCTCCAGCTTCCAGCAAAAGCTTAATAACCACAGTGGAGTGCACAACTGTGTCCTGGCCCCTTCCTTACCCCTTCTGACACCAGCACAGCAAGCCCCACCAGAACCTGCACCTTACCCCGGGCAGGGCTGGCTGTAGTCTGTCAGTGCCTGAGGATGCTCCTTCCTCTCTGCCCCTCCTGAATCCACAATGAGGGACTGGGACAAACTCCTCTCGTCCTGCAGGGCTGCTGACATGGAGTCCACAGAGCAGTTGCTCACGATGCTGGACCGGGATGAAATCTCACTGTGACTGGAGTCCGAGAAGTTGTCGGATTTAGTGGAGGGTATGAGGGCGTAGCCTAAGCACAGGAGAGGAGAGGAGAATGTCTTGATCAACATAAGACAACCAAGTATTGACACACACATTACAGCGAGGATGTTTAGAAGAAAGCCAACCATATCCTGTTAGCATACAATCAGTCCACTGAGGATTTTAGGGTACTAAAGCTTTTAGCATCTATCAGCATCTGGCACGGATTTACTAATGCCAGTCCAGGGACACCAATAACCCACCTGCAACTCCACTACCCTCCAGAGCAGCAGCTTTAACCTACACAACCAGAATCAGCAGTACTGCACCAGTACTGGGTGGGCAGATCAGGTCTTCCCAATTCTGCAAGTGCTGACTCCTTCAGTGTAAACGCAGCACACTTCCCACCATCCCTCTGCCACACTGCCATGGAAGACTCAAAAAAGATTCTGGCAGTGGAGGAGGAGATGCTGACTAAGGTAATAGACAGCTATCAGCATTCAGGGATTAGCCATATGATCCACTTCAGTTTTATATTCTGCTCCAAAACTGACAGAGAAGGCAGCAAAGGCAGGAAGCACAACCTCAGCAGGAGCTGGACCAGACTCCAGTGCTGTTCCCACAGAAGGGGAACAACTGAAGACCCCACCAGATTCACAGCAAAATGTATAATTTTTTTTTTTCGCTTGGCTTACCCTCAAATAACTTCTTTCACACACAAATAAGGTATACATCCCTTATATATCTCAGCCAAGCTTCTTTTTTCCTAGATTTCTGCACATGTGCATTTTACTGCCACATATTTACATTGATTAGGTGAAGAAATGAAATGAGAAGACAGTGTAAAAGCCACACACACAACCTAACACACACAATCTAATACCGAAGACCGATGCCCTTAAGTGCATAAACAATACAGAGATGAGAAAGTATGGTATATTGGAGACACTGCCTTACAGCCACTGAGCTCATAATTTGAGATTTCACATCTTAACTTTGATTATTGCTGTAAGATTTTAAGAGCAAATATGAGCAGTAGATAACAATATTATGAAACTATAAAACTGAACTTTAAAATGTACTTAAGAGTAGCCTTTTTAAGATTAAATTTCAGTTTCCTTTCATTTGGCAGTAAGTAGTATTTCATATTCTTTATATTTTTAAGGGTCTCTTTAAACTGATACAAGTGTACTGCAGTAAGAAATGTCCTCACAGTGTTCCAACTATTTGGAGAACAAAGGGACTCCTCTTCATTAAAGAAATTAATAACACAATCTGAAAGCTAAGCCATAAAATAACAGGACGTGTATGAACAGACTAAGTGTAAGTATCTGCTGAGTGGAAAAGGACAGCAGAAGATGTGATCAATGGAATACACACCAATGCTGGAAGTGAGCATTCCATTGACACTGTATCAGGGACTGTTTAACAAACCTTGCAGAACTTACTGTTTCATTGGCATTTGTGACACACTAAGTAACTGAACTGACACTGTACCTGTTCCTTGATTCTCTAAACTTCACATTATTGTCTTCACTGCACTGTAAGGGTGATTAGCTATAAGGAACTGACACAAACATCTGGAAGGGAAGCACATTCAACATCTTAAACATGTAAATGGATAATGCTGAAATAACTTAGAAAAACTCAGGATATAAGACACAAGACAGACATCAGTCTTCCTTCTAAAAGTAGATTATAGTGTCTTCCTCCTTCTTCTAGGTCTTGTGCATAAGCAGTAGGATGTGTACACACTGCTGTTGCTACAGATACTTGCTGTACTCAGAGCATCAAATTCCTTGTCCTTTAGGTTTTCGCTGCTTTCTAAAGCTTCAGTGGGCTCTGCTTCCCTTTTTGCAGTAAAAGCTGTTCTTTCCCTGGAGAAGCTTCTTTCCCTAAGTCTTCTAAACCAGAATCCCTTTATTTTTGTAGGTTCATGCTCAGCTTCTGCCTTTTTACTCTCTTCCTCTCTGTCCACTTTTGCACTTTTCTCAAAACTCTCTCCGGCCTGGCAAATCATCCGAATTTGCTTTTGTAAATAAGCCCCACCTATTCCATAGCTGCGCTGTCCACTGTTCTTGTTGCTGGTTTCACTGGCCAGTGATGAGGAAGAGCCAGAGAGATTCATCTGACTGCAGTTATCCGACCTTTGGATGTTCCCAACTACAATGAAGTAGACACAGACAGATGTTGACAGATGATGAGGTAAGTAACAACAAAAACAACATTCTAATTGAAAGTCCTTTTTTTCTTCAATCCTATTATATATCACCTGGGTATAGCTCAAAAGAAAATGAAATCTAGGATTAAGTGGAATGTGTTCATGCCTAAAATGATGTCTTTCAGCTGTCTGTGAAGCACCTAATTTTAGATCAATGAGCTGTTAGCACAACACATACAACAAAGTACAGATCACCTCAATCAAATGAGATCAGTGCTGAAAGCAAGTTGAATTAATTAAACAATCCCCAAAAAACAAAACATTATTTTCAAAGAACTAGGTAAAAGTTAACAAAAATAACATCGTTATAAGCGATGCTCAGTGGAGCAAGATTTGGCAACCCAGGTCTTTAAGCTTTTCATACATGTGCTGTGTTTAAGTAAAGTAAGTGGCATTCTCCTAAAGGAAACAGGATCTTGTGAAGGCAGAAGTGGACGGACCAGCCTGATCTCCCACTGAGAAGATGCAGCAGGTCACTGTGTCATGCCATGCCAATGCTGGGCTGTCAGTGAGACAAAGCAGCACAGAAGGGAGGGAGAGAGCCCTTACGCCATCCAACACCGACCACCCGCGCTGGCTACTGAGTGGTGCTAAGAGATTTCAAATGAATTTCCATCCAAGGTTGACTAATGATGACGTGATGCAGGTCTTTTAAGATGAAGAGATCAAAAATAAAGGGATTCTCAGGGCATCATGAGAGACAGGGATGTAAACAAAGCCCTGTGCACAAGAACAAAACACATGAACAGCGACTCAAGGATTTAGATGGACCCACTACTTCTGCAGCAACCTAAACCACCTGTCCTGGAGAACTATGACACCATTCCATCTCCAGCTCCATCTAATCACCTGGTATTCCAGCTACCTTGGGCAAGACCAAAAGTTGACTCAATAGCTGCAGTTTCTGTCCAACACTGTCATCTTCAAGAAATCCCCAGATTTGCAAATCATATTTAAGTGGCCATCTAAATCTGAACTGGCATGATGGCAGGTGTCAGCACTTCAGATCTATTGGGAATTCTGTCAAAAGCACTTAGGCAGTATTTTAAGAAAACAACTGTTCTCTTTTTATAAATACTCAGTGGCTTCAAGGTCCAAAATATACAAATACATCAGGAAATCGTGTCTGTTCATAGAAAGATGTGATTCTGTTCTTGACACGAATATTCTAAACTCCTATTTCTCTTACATGTCATTACCAATGAACATTCCTGCCACTGCACACCCTGGTTTAGGCTCCAGTTCCTGGGAATGATGCTGCCACACACATACCTTTGCGTGGGGAGCCCTGAGGAGAAGCAGGTGGGCTGGAGTGCAAAGAAGATGCCATGGACATAGTGTCATCTGTTTGTTTCTTACTACTCACTTCCTCAGACAAGCTTAGTGACTTCTGTGGAGAGCTTGTACCTATGAAAACAATGGGTTCAGTTACTGCATATTATTCTTCTTTTGAATTACTGATTTCTGTTTAAACTACAAATAAGCATCATGTTGAACAATCAGAATATTCAGCAAAGAGAGGAGCAGATGCTCAGAGAATTCTGCATGTGGAGACAGTCTCCATTTAAATTTAGCTCAGATCAGCTGTGGCCACTGCTATTGCTGGCTGCTCATCTGCACTGTTGAAACATCCATACCCCAACAGGAACCACTGCAATGGATACATTCATTGTGGTTTTGGCAAAAGACTATGTTAAAAAAAAAAAAAACAACAAAAAAACTCCATGTGCAGTATAAACCTTGTAGAAAATCCTTGTCCACAGCCTTGCTGGGACTGTGTTAAAAATCACGTGTGCGAGAGCCACCAGGTCAGTCCAAGATCTCCACAAGCAGGAGTTCTCAAATCAACACTCATCCACAGCACTACTCACAGCTTGGCCAGTTTAGCAAAACCCACACATGGTTTGGTGTTTCTTACTCACTATTAGACCATCCTGCAGAGGACTCAGTGCTGAGGAGTTATTTCAAGTTCTCAATAATTTGTTAGATCAGCACGGACCACCACACACAAATGAAGAAACACCTCTGAGAAACATTTCTAGAACTTATCAAACTGCACAGGCTTTTCAGAGGTGAACTAAAACAAATACTAACTGGAAACAGTATTTTATATCCTGTAATATACTGTTTTCTGAAGCTGTTTTAAATTATATTGATGCCCAATATACTACAAAATATTTTCATATCACTTATTGACTGCAGCTAACTGAATTTAATAACCCACAACTGCAGCTTTCAAATGATACAACAGTTATGTAAACAGGACAAAAGCTTTTTAATAAAAAATTTACTGCTTTGCAACTAGCAAATTTTGAGACAAAAAAATTATGTTCACTAGGAGCAACTAATAATATATGTTGCTCCATTTGACTATAATGTTGTTAAAATGGTGTCCCAGAGGGTAAAATATTAAATGTCTGTGATTTGTTTCACTGATTTCCAAATATATTAGACTTAATGAAGCAAGAGCATGGAGATAGCACCTCACCATTAACAGTTAAAGGAAAGTTACAAAAGACTGCAAATGACTAAGCATGCTCTCTTAAAACACTGCAATATGCACCAGCTGCTCTAAAATGAATTCATTTAATGAAGTACAATGGTATCTCACATAAACCACCCAGCTACAAAAGAGCTCCTCCCTCCTGTTTACTTACACCTTTAAACCTCCCCAGTCAGGTGAACTGAAGATACTCACTGAATGTGACATGATCCTTTGTCAGCCCCTTTTTCCTGCTGGGGTACAAATTCACAGTTGGGACCTGAAGAACTTGACTCATTCGGTTTTGTTGATGCTGATGGGCTTTTGTGGTTTGGCCAATTGACCTCATGGGCACTGGAGACATTTCGGAGGATTTTCCTCCTCTTCTCTCACTTAAATTCTTTGTCACTGTTAGGGAAAAACTGCATATAAATATCTAGCACTTTCAACTGCAGTACAACCATCCAGACACAGGAACCACTGCATAAGGAAAATAAACTGTATTTTAAACCATTTCAGTCCAAACACCATGATCCCGTCACACTGAAGATGATGTGTGAAAGAGCTTTAAAAAAAGCCCTAAATTCTTGGAAGTGCCATAGAGGTACTTAATCAAAAGATCAAAAAATGTTGTTTATTTCTACCACAGGCCTGTATTTTAAATGTTTGCATGCAAGGTGCAGTTGCATAACAGCACCTTCTTCAATATCAGGTGGTTTTGCAAGTGGCATCAAATGTTTCACTAGGTGGCACAAGCGATTTACAGCTCAGAGCACAGCATCAGCTTCTGCTTTAATCACACAGCAATTCACAGACTGAAGTTAAGGCCATCTGATTTTCCCTTATATTCTGCTGGAAAACTGGATTGCAGTATCACTGCTGCTCATTCCTACCACAAGCAAGGCCAGAAGCTGATTACTGAGGTAAGAAATGGGGGAGGTGAACCCCTGAATGTGGGTAATCCAACCAAGTGGGGAGGGACATCCCCGGGACAGGTCAGTGCTCTCACTCCACCTGATTTGAGACCACGAGGGGCTGGCAGCTCCCTCATGCTACACATCACTCCTGTACTCCTTCTCCCAGCTCTGTCACGAGTATAATCTCAACTGGATCTCCTACACCTGTGGATTTTGGGGTTTAGGGCTTTTTCCCAAGTTTTTAAAAATGGTACTTTTAATAATACTTCAATCTACTACACATTTATTTGTATATCCACTTAAAACTTCATTTTCCTTTCTAGATTTAAGAAAATACAGACTTGGTTTGCTTAATTACATGAAGTAGAACAGTCAGTATATATTCCCTATTTTTACTTACAAATATCTATGGCTAGCACTGTGCAAATAAGATTTTTCATTTATTTTTTTTTAAACAAATAAAAAACAATCTGACAACATTTATGTTTTTCTCTTGGGTCTGATACCTGTTATGACTGCACACAGATCATCTATCAAGAGTTCAAACAGGAAGGATTTAAGATTTTTTAGAAGGGAGTTAAATATGGCCATTTCCAGGTTTCCTGCTTCAGTGCTATTTAAAAGTAAATGCTAAAAGAAAATTTGCATAAGATGGCATCTTAGGGAATAACAAGGATTTGCATTCTTAATACTGGATAACGGCAAGGACTTAAAATTTATCTTCAAGATGCCATCTCCTACTCCTCCTTTGAACTTACTTCATCAGAGACAAAACAGTATTTGAAGACAAAAAATGCCTTAAAATGCTATATTTGGACAGAAGACAAGCAGGAAGCATTATTTTGTTTAGCATGGCTGTTACTCATCTATTTTGAAATAAATCTGCCTTTCAAGAAAGTGAAAACTGCTGGAGTATCTAAATAAAATGTGATTATAATTTCTCATTTCTAAATAAGAATTTACTGAACTGTGTAAGACAGCAGGTCAGACAACAGTTTGTTTGACAAGAGCTCAAATTATGAGAGCTGTTCTGGTGTATCCTCAATTTGTGACTGTCAAGCCATGTCAAACGCATCAGTCAATATTGACCTAACTTCTCCTTCTCAATCTTCATTTATTCTAAGGTGTAATCCATTGCAGTTTCTATATTGATTTTGTCTCTCTTCATTTGTTGCTGTTCATATGGTAAACACTACTTTTATCCTTCCTAATTCCCTGCAAGGACAGGAGGGCACCAAGAGAGCTGATGTGCTATTGAATTTCCTGCCAGACTGATGGAAAGACACACAGCTTCAGGAACTAAAGGTCAAAATAAAAAACACCACCGAAGTTTTTCAAGTTCAACCAAAGCAATGAACACACAAGCTGTCTTGCTGAAGTTCTCAGTACGTGAACTGACAAAACAACACTTACTGCAGTATTTTCTCCTCAGAGGAAAAGTTTAAAAGGGTATTTCTAGAGGAGCAACGTTTTTCATAAATGCCATAGCATGACTGCTGCTGTCCTAGCTCATTGTACTTACAAGTGCTGTATGCAGGCTCACACTGAACTGACAATGACTGGATCTTTTCTTCGTCTGTCTCTACACTGAGGTTGGACAGGTACTGCTTCACCTTCCTGGCCATCTGGGCATCCTCATAGAGCTTCTTGGCGTTCAGCAGCGAGCTGCGGCGGGCACGCTTCTTGTGAGCCCCTCCCTGCACATCCAGCATGTTGGAGTTCATGCTGCCCTGGCTCAGGGATCTACAAGAGAAAAGATAAAAGCAGTAAAGGTTCAGTTCTCAACAGCAATAAAGAGCTACAGTAGCACAGGCCAAAGCAGATTAATACCAATAATCTTCAGTTAGGGCTAGTGCATGCTGATGCAAATGAGTTAAAAAAGATGAACAGCATTAAAACAACACTTGTCGTAACATATTTGGGTAAATTGAGAGCAGCAATTTGAGCCTAGAACATGACTGCATATGGAAATGTGGAACTGGGAAGAACAAGGGGCAGTGCTGTGTGCAGAACTCATTTAGCTCCACTAATGAACTGCAGGCTTGTGCTGCAAGACCCGCAGCTGACGAGAAGAAATGGCCTCAAGTTGTCCCAGGAGAGGTTTAAATTGGACATTAGGAAAAACTTCTTCATGGAAAGAGTTGTCAAGACCTGGAACAGCCATCCCAGGGCAGTGGTGGGGCCAGCATCCCTGAAATTGCTCAAAACCCTCATGTTTAAGGCACTGGAGGACATGGTTTAGGGGTCAACACGGTGGTGGTGTTGGGTTGATGGTTGGACTTCATGATCTCAGAGGTCTTTTCCAACCTTAAAAGCTCTATGAATTCAACTGCAGATTCTAAAAGTGGACAAACTTGGTCACTTCCTTGGTTTAAGGAACTGGTACCCACTGTGTGCATCAGGCTTACACAGAAACTTCTTGCACTTAGTTGAGCACCAGAGTGACCACTGCAATCCTCTTAGAAAACTGAGCCTCTCATAATGGTAAAACAAGGGGCAAATTATGTTACATGTACAAAGTGCATTTGATTACACACTTAACTTCTTTCTTCAGTTAACTAAAAACATTCACAGAAGAGCAGCTCATTAAAGAAATGTATCACAAGAAAGGTGAGGAAGGCAGTGGTGATGATACACATAATACTCAGACTTGCACCTCTGAAAGAAGATGCTCGTCAATACTCCTAATTTTGAGCTCTCAAACCTATCAGAAACTGAAGCAAAAATAAATAAAACTGTAATTGTTAAAGAATGTGAGTTACTCTCCCTGACAGTCACTCCTATTCACACTGAAAAGAGTGACCAAACAACTGATCTGGGTATAGTTTAAACACAGTCACCTCTGTTTCAACTGCAAAAAGTCCTACAGCCACACCAGTTCTGATGCATTTTTAACTAAATGGAGATCACAGGATAAGTCACATGTAAATTCTAATGGAAAATGTCAAAGTTGTTCAAAGCTGGGTTTGTGTGGGGATTTTTAAATATTCAGATGAATATTTTTAAAGCTACATGAAGACATTTATCAAGATCTTGTGTGTTTACAGAATCACAAATGGCAGAATAAACAATATCAGGCACAGAAGAGCCATAATAGCCACAGGAGTCAGAATGAAACATGTTGTTAGAGAAAATCCAAGGAATCAAGTACACTGAGCTTAGAAAAAAAATGTTGGAAAACAGCTGACTGCAATATTTTCAAATATGTTAAATAAATCATTCTGAGAGAAAATATAAGCTTAAAAACTGTCAGCGATTTATAGCTTAAATAAAAAGGTAATGTTACTGGAGACAAGTAGCAGCAAAAGGCATGATGGAATGTTCACAGCTATTCAAACCCAGGAGACACTCCTGTCTCTTGATGGATAAGGACAATGATCAGGAATTTACATTTATTTTTAATGATAGAAGTATTTCATTATTTATATACACACTGTTTTTTTTCTTTCAAGTCTGGATTTGACTTTTTAAGGCAATTTAATTCTATTTCCTTTAACTATTTCTCCTCATTTCCTTGTGTTCACAGTAATTCCAAGGTTTAGAAACTACAGTAGCTCCATGGGTCCTGGCTATTTCTCCCCATGGGCTGCCTTGTGAGCAGTTGATTATTGAGCACCAAATGCTGCCAGCCAAGGGCATCCACACCATTATCAGGGACCAGTATCCAAACCTGCCAACCCCAGTGTGACCAGCCCAAGTCTGGCACTGTCCCCATCACTGCTATGCAAAGGCACACAGGTAACACTTTATGAGCAAAAATACACATAACACATAAAATATGGCTACAATGGCAGTCTTAATATCACTGCCTGGGCCAGGCAGGAATTTCCCTCACCAATATCAGAACTCTCATATTTAGTCATTCCACGATCCACTCCTCACACAACTAATACTCCCAGTGGTTATCAATGAGGATTTTGGTGCAGGAAATGTGAGATACATTTTAAACATATACTAAAAATAAATACTATGAAGGTTGCCTGAACACAAACTTCAAGGAGGAAATTACTACATCATTACCAAAATTCAAAATGTCCTTATAACTGAAAATCCAGAATGGCTTCAACTTTTCTGTAATGTGTTAAAAGGCAAGTTACTTATTTCATTTACTTCCCAATATAGTTTGCCTTCCAATATAACTGCACAGCAGGGTTTTTTTAAATGCACAAAGCCAAAACTCAAACAACTTATCTACTACACAAAAGCAACTCAGAATTCTTATAGCTGCAGTAAAATGTTGGCTGTAACCCCTTACTCCTGTTTTCAAAAAAACCATGTATTGCAGGGTTAATAAAATGCATGCTGTATTTCAGATGCATGCACTAACGAGGAGGATGCAGTATTGTTAAGATTTGCATAACCTTTATTTATCTTAGTTGCATTCAGCTCTACACTTACCCCAAACTTCTCCACCTCTTCTTCCTGTAAGCAAGAGCCATATACATTGAAGCATGTATTTGAACAGAAAAGCACAGGAAAAAAATAAAACAGTTGAGAGTCAGGAAGAAAGATGTAGACAGGAAAGAACAGAAAAGAAAAATCTCTACACAACCAAATTCTTCTCAAACAGTAACACAATGTTTTCATGAAATGCAAGGGCAAGACTTGACAAATATTTTAATGTCTATCAGTTTTTTAATTTAACCTATGAATTGGAAAAATCAAACTTGCATTAATTTATTTTCTGTAAGTCAAATTCAAATCTGATGGAGTGCAACTCATTCATATTGCAGAAAATGGGATTAAATGAATTTATTCTTTGCATTAGGCCTGCTGAAAGTGTATGAGAAATCATCACTATCAATACTCAAGTTTATGATATTGTTTCCTCTTGACTGTTGGCTGGAAAACAAGCCAGTTGCCAAATACACCCTGAAAGCCTAGATGCTCTCTATAATTGGTAATGAACTTGTGAGCAAGTCTCATGTTGCCACTAATACACGCCCTTTCTTGTTGATTTTTCATCTTCAAAAGCATTTATTTGGTGCTTCATAACACAAACTGATAGATCAAACACGAGAGGCAAGGAAAATTAATATAAATGACATGAAAACATGGAATTATTTTCTTTTAATCTTTGGCACTATCTCTAATATTAGATGCCTAAGCAGTTTATGGCAGTATGTCTAACTTAAATTATAGTCATTAAAACGTGTTCTGTAATTCTGAAAAACATACTAAGGGTAACTAACTATTTACTATTAAATTTATTTAATGATTAGACTTCATGAGGTTTTAGGAAGTGCTTGAGCCATCAGGGAAATTTATTTATAGACTAATTTCAGTGGTGAAGGCCAAAGTTTCTGAAAAACAATCACAACTTCTCAGTAACTGACTTTATAATGTTATGCTAAAAATTAAATCTTGGTAATTCAAATCCAACTGTATAAAGGTGAATCTCCACTGTGAAACAAATCCCTCTTTAAATAACATTAACAAGGATCTGTTATTTTTGGCTCAGACTGGGCCATTTTTAGAGTGACAGAATCACAGAACAGTTTGTGTTGGGAGGGAACTCAGAGTTCATCCCCTTTCATGGGCAGGGACACCTTCCACTAGACCAGGCTGCCCAGAGCCCATCCAGGCCAGCTTAGATGTCTGTATTTAAAAAAAAATATTTTTCCTGATAGCCAGCCTTGCAAACAAAAGCCAGACAGAACTGATGATCCTCTGTGAATCCTGACCACTGGACTACCACAGGGAACCAAATCTCTGTGCTGTTATAAATGCTCCCTATCCTTGCATGCCCTATTTCCTTCCACTGCACAGATGTAACTGAATTCACACATCAGAGAGAATCACAACTGCACAGGTGACCAAAATTTTGAGTGGATGAAGCACACTTCACCCAAAAATTGTCCACTGCATCTCCTACTTGCACTATTCCCTCCAGGGTGTTCAGAGAACTCTCCTCAGCCGGGATGCACACAAGTATGGGCAGCTCAAAGAGAGTATTTTGTCATTTTTTAAAGTCAGAGCCACATGGCTTTTCAGCACCAGATGTGACCTTGTCCCCAACTCCCCATCCAAAGTGCACCCTGAGGGGTCTTGTCTGGCCCATTGGTTTGAGGCAGACAGTGAGCACAAGGAGCAAGGCCACCACCCATCCCACAGACACCTACAGGATCAGGACCCTGTAGGGACACAACAGAGCCAATGATGCTTTTAGTTCAGCCAGTGGGAAGAAAAGAGCTGCAGGAAATAATTCATTACCACTAAATAAAATCTGGAGCTAGTCAGCACCAGATTAGAAGCTATCTTGATTTTATCCTGCACTTTGCTAACACTAAGCCTGGTGACATTCAGCATCAAGATAAAAAGGAAAAAAATAAGAAAAATAAGCCAAGAAAACACCCTCCACCTGCTGAAGCCTGAACATATCAAACATTATGTAGGTGGAACAAGCTGTGCTGAGAACAAATAAAAAATATTTAGTTTGAATTTAATATGTTATCAGTGGGGTTTTGTTTTGAAACATTTCAGATCTATACATCACTGATTTAGGTGTTTTTTATCTCTCTCTCATATCTAAATATGGTATCCTGTAATATTATACCTCTCGCAAAACTCTACTGACACTAACATTTTATTTGGCAGAAATACATATCATTAAAATTAGAACTTACTCTTCTGTGTTTTTTAAAGGGAATAATTTGGTTTATTAGTCATTCCAAGCAGGTCTGGGAAGCATCAACTATTTTGCCATAGTTTGATAAAGGTTGTGGTTTGATGGCAGATGTCAATGATGAGGTACACAATGAAATATCAACGTGCTGATGCACACAGAGACCCAGATCCCCCCCACACTGAGAGCCCTTCAGTGCTGCTGCCCTTCCCATTGCACACCTTTGTCTGAACATCACAGCTGGATCCATGTTTGCCGAGGTCATCCGGACAACTTGGCGGATTTCTTTGGCAATCATCCGGAGCTTCTCGAAATTCACCAGGCCATCCACTTTAGAGTCATTGCCTGCATGATTGAAACACACACATAAGAGAAAAAAAAAAAAAAAAAAAAAAGAGTAATAAATATTTCTGAACAGCCACTCTGCTTCTAGTTCTTCCCTTGTTACCTTTCTCCCTTCCCTGTCCCAAAATCAACATTATTTTTTTAATCAAAGTAGCAAGAAAACAGGATGCTCTCACAAAACACTAACAGAATCAGGCCAACTTGGACTACCCTATATTTTTTTGCTAATCTATTTCTGAAGTAACAAGTATTAGTAGAAGGCAAAAGGAATAAGTGAACTGTGCACTTGCATAATGTCAAAATAATATACAGAATTGACATTAACAACGTACACATTAGGAAAGAAGTTCAAATAGTTCTGAACCACCACAACCAAGAATTAAACATATTTGTAAATGGTTCACCTCAACCAGTTGTGAACAGGACTTTGTATAAAGGGAACAAAATGGAAACATTTAAACAAAATCCCTTGAAAACGCTGAAAACAAGAGTAAGAGGTGTATCACTGGCGCTGTGTGCATGCCACAACATGGAATGAAAACCTAGCAACATTACAGCAACAAGTTTTTTGTAAGAGAAAATACTTGAAGTAGTGTCAGACAGCACACTCACCTTTGCTTCCACCCTAAACCTTAGGACAGCTGAGGCAGATTACAGCATGGCTTTCAAAATATTAAAAATATCCGTTTTTATTTTTAATTTTTGTCTAGGACCAGTCTCTTCCATTAGGCATTCCTAGTTCTATTTTATTTTACTCCTACAAAGGATCCCTCAAAAAGCATCCTACTGGTGGCAGCTTCGTTAGACACACGTTGACACACCGAGCACTGAAGAAAGGGCTGAGGTATATTCAGTGCTTCATTTATTTTCTCTCTGTTTGACATTACCTTCATGCAGAAATGTGATATCTTTCTTGACAACAGGGAAAAGTGGGATAATTGGAGGCTGCATGCTCTGGCTGCTGAGGATGTTGCGATATTTTGCCATGTTTCGAGATGGATCAAAAAGATCTTGAAGGTCTCTGAGGTGCTTTTCATACTTGCTGGGTAGCTTTTCCCAAGTGCCTCTGAGACGAGCTACTGGTGCAAGATTTAACCCACTGCAAGGCAGAAACATTTCATTATTAGCTGTGAGTGAAATTGTTACCTTTCAGAAGAAAGTGAAGGGTTGGGGGGTTGATTTAAGGATTAAAAAGAACTTTCCCAAGGTTAACTGTGAAGCTGGATGAATAGCAGGCTACAAGTCCACCACAATAACCCTCTGCTGTTTAAACAGGACTGTGAAAACCAGGACTGCTCAAGGTACAAATTTCAAATTACTGCCAAAATAATGTCTCTGTAACACAGGACGGACATCTACTTAAGAAGCACTTCTGTCCTGTAAAAATGTATGCTAGGGCAAGAACAAAAATGGTAAAAAATGCATGAGGTGAACAAATGATTGCACAGAAAATGAGAACAGTGCAGAGCTCATCCCAAACGGAAATGGAAAGACTTTAGAAAGGAATTCTTCATTTTGAGGGTGGTGAGGCCAGAGAGGCTGTTGATGCTCCATCCCTAAAGTGTTCAAAAGGACAGGCTGGATGGGGCTTGGAGCAACCTGGTGCAGTGGGAGGTGTCCCAGCCTATAGCATGAGGTTGTAATGAGATTATCTTTAAGGTCCCTTCCAATGCAAACCCTTCTGTGATGTCTGACTTCAGAGCTTCAGACAAAAGCGTTTGTAAATGAGCGACAGACTGAGAACTGGAACCAGCAGATAGGCTAAAACCAGTGTCCTCATTCCCACTAGGTAAAAATATATCCAGAATTATTTGGATGCAAAAAAACACCCCATTAAATAAAAACATGAAATAAATTAAATCCATCCTCCCTATCATAATTTGTCACCAATTATGCTCAAGAAATTCTGCAACAATTGCAAAGTCCTCACCTTTGCAGAACAGGAAAGGGATGTGCTCCAGTATTCCTTAGCAAATCCAGAGTCACACTATCACTGAATTGCTATTTTCAGATTTTTTTTTTTTCAAAAACTTATTTTGTATTTGGTTTATCTTTTAGACAAATTTCTCTTCATGCTATGCCAAACGAAGCCTTCTCTGACATGAAAAAATCAAACATATGCCAGCCCACAGTTCCTCTTTTCCACACTTCATTAGGACGGTTATCTTCATATTTCATGAGACATATGGCACCAAAATGCTGTACAGGACAAGGCAAGAAAGAGAACCCCTGTGCCATATGCTAACAAAAGCATATTCTTCTGGAAATAAGAGTAAAGCAAAAACTAACTTATTTGCTTTTTCTTTGTTTTTTTTGGACAAAAGACCACTTTAGTCATGGCCTGACTGGACTTAACTGAGAAGCAGAAAGAGAGTTATTTCCTTACTTACAATAAACCATGAAAAATTAAAGAGCAGAATATAAAAATTAGAATCAGTATCCATGTGTGTATTCCCACATAACGAGCAGCCATAGCCTCAATGACTGTCCAGTACCCTTCACAGAAATTCATTAATTCTTTAATGACTAACCACATTTGATGGTGAAAAGCCAATACATTTGATGAACTGGTTAGACATGAGACAAAATATTTTTAAATGGTGTTTTTGACAATGCTGCTGGGATACAGCACAAACCCAGACCTTTGTCTGATGAATCACAGTGCCTTTTTTTTCCTGCAGTAAAGGCTGGGTGTAAGATAATTGCAAATACAGGAAATGCTGAACTCATGCTGTTAAAGCAGCAGCATTCCATATAAATCAGAAGAGAAAGCTTAAATGTGCAATTGAAGAGGGAAAAAATAAAATAGAGAAGCAAGCAGATGACAAGAAAGAATGAGAAGGAAAATGAAGCCAAAACAAGACTGATTTGAGGAAGTCCTTACAATGGAAGGAAGAAATAAAGTAATCTCATCATCACAAAAACGACTCGGTGCACCCTGCAAAAGTAACAATGAGTGACAAAAAGAAGGGAAATTGGGTGCCAAAGTCACAGAAAATGACATAATGCTCAGGCAGGTTTCTGCAGTTCATCAATCAAACAGTGCTTTGTAGCCATCTTCTCTTTTCCTGCGAGGGACTGTCACCGCTGCAGCCCTGACAAGGTGCCAGTGAAACAGAGAGTGTCACACCTGGCACTGCCACAGGACTGAAGTGCTGAGGGGACAGTGCACAGGCGACGGTGACAAGCCACCTCTGACCAATATGGCTTGGGAAAACCACCCAGCCCCAACCACAGTCTGCTCAGGATATTCCCATTTCTTTCCTTTCTGTTTGGATTACCAGTATTGCCTGTGACAGCACCAATCAGATCTGAGAAATGGGAAGCATTTTACCTTATCACCGCAAACATGGAGTTGAAGTTCTTGCATTCTCGACAGTGGAGAGCAATTTTAATGAAATGCTTAATAATCTTCATTCTTTTGAGTTGGTTGGGTTCTGCTAAAATTTCCATGGCAACCCAGAAGGTCTCTTGATTTATGACATCCTCAAACTGTTTCAGGTGAGCATTGCCTGTCTTGGAGTCCAGCTTGTAAAGGTCATCAATGTATTCCGTTGGCTCGATGTTGCGGAACAGTTCAAAGTCCCGCATGGAAAGCTGGGTGGCCACCTCGATGGTGCTCAGCTGGAGGAGGGAAATTTGGCTCTCTCGGAGTAGCTCTTGAGCATCCTCATCTGAGCATAAGGTCTCTGTTTCCATATTGTTTTTCAGATAATACCTGAAGCAAAATTGAGTAACAGCAACACATTAGAGATGCTCTTCAGAGAGTTTGTGAACACAAAGACATTGAACTTTACCAATCACTGTGAGCATTACAGAGACAAGGGACAACATAACCTTCTACTTCAGTTAAGGTAAAATAACACCACTACTTAAGTAAACAAACATTTCAAAAGCTCTTTGTTAATATTTTTACACTGTACTCTGTAATATGCTGTAGTGTTCACCTTCAGAAAAAGGTCCATTACTTTTCCAAATGTAAATTCAGCAGTGAAAATAGCATTTTAAAAAAACACTAGTCCTCAGAAATCTCCTGTTAATGTATTTCTACATTTCTTACACTAATTTAGTGTGGTTTTTTTCCACAAATTTAGTGTGGCATATTAATATTTGCATGAGGCAGAGAGTATTCATGAAATGAAAATTTATCTGGAAAATTCATTCCATGGTCCCAGGTAAATCACTTTCAGATACACAAAAGTTTATTACTTATAAATTTCCTCTGTTGCCTAGACAACTACAGAATATTTTACTTTAATAAACTTTCTTCTGGTATGGATCAGGTCATCAGATAAAACCAAAGCACTTAACATTTCAGAAACATTCAGAACAGTTTACTTAAAAATGGAAGAATTTATCTCAGGTTAGTATCAGTTCATTGCAGCATGACACTGAGAAAGAAATTAATTGTATATTTTAATCCTCAAGTACATGTGGGAAGTGTCAAAACAAATATAACCTTTTCCTCTAAGTGTAAACCACTATATACATTATCCTGATCTGTTAAATTTAGCTGTCATCAAGCAAGATTGCTGTAGATTTAGGGAGGGACTTTTGGGTGCTGTCACTAGACAGACATGAAGGACATGCACGCAGTCAGCTGTCAGGGGGCAAAAAGAGAGAGTTTATTTTCTTGACTTCGATTCATATAGGCTTCGAACAATGACTAGGGATTGGAGGATGAGGTTGCCACCTCTCCAACCCCACTGGTCAAACTAGAAGTCTATCAATTGTCCCTCCTCAAGAGAGGCATGTAAACATCACTTTGTTTACTTGAAAACAAGTGAGAAACTCTACTACAAAAATGCAAACATCAGAAGGCTGAAAAAGATCAGGGTGACAGGGTGCAGAAGAGGAAGGTGACCCAAAGAGGGGGAAGTGTAATTAACTGGCATTTACTAGCTTGTGCTTCCAACAGACATCCCTCTATTTTAATTAAAACGTCTCTCCCTGATGCTGGGCTTTATTATCATGGAGGTCTTTTCCAACCTACAGCGTTTCAGTCCTGAAAGGCAAATAAAACCCAACCAAAAAGAGGCATATTCACCGTCCATTGAGCTGAATCCTGTCAGCCAGCTTGGAGAACTGGTCTGGGAGCCTTCTCTGTTTGATGACACCCTCGGGGCTGACAGACACCTCACACAGGGAATAGGTCTCCGGGGCTCCTGTCAGGTTGAACTCGTGGACAGCATGACTCACCACCTCCTTTGCTGTAGTGTCTTTGCTGATGATGATGTAACAGCTCTGCTGATCCGCTTTGAAAACTCGGATCACTTGATCAGGAATATCTAAAAAAAGAGTGTAACACCTTTAATGTGTGAAGTGACTTTTCCCTTGAAAAGACACAAGGTCACTTGGAGAGATATTTCACAAGGGCATGTGACAGAACAAGGGGGAATTGGCACAAGCTGAAGGAGGACAGGTTTAACTGGATATTAGGGACAAATTCTTTCCTGGAGGGGGGTGAGGCCCTGGCACAGGTTGCCCAGAGAGGTTGTGGACTCTCTCTCCATCCCTGGAGGTGTTCAGCACCAGGCTGGATGGGGCTTGGAGCACCTGGTCTGGTGGAAGGCAGGGGGTGGAACTAGATGATCTTTAAGGTCCATTACAAGCCAAACCATTTCGTGAACTCTATGATTTACTGTCCCATTTGATCATCAGGAAACAAAACCAACCAACTTCTGGGGAAAAAAAAACATGCTGGACTTGAAAGATATTTTAAATACTCTGGCTTTGTCTTCATCTTTGTAAAGAAAAAAGAAGACTCTTCTCCTCTCTGCTCTTCTACAACTCAATTACTCTACCATCCCATGACCCCAATCAAAATATAAGACATCCAGGTATGTAACTAGACTGTGCACTGCTCCTTCCAAGTGTGTTTTAAAAACTTTGACAGCATCATTCCTTCTTTGGCTCTTGTGTCTGTGAGAGCCAGAGATAGGAAGCTACCAAGTACGGATGGATGGGCTTGGGGTGGGAGGACATGAAGAGGAAAGAAGATTTGGCTGCTCCCAGAGCTAGGGAGCTTTTACGCTCACTCTCTCCCCTGAAGGAACTAAGCTGCTGCTAGCAGTTAATTCTTTGGCTGGTGCAGTTTTTATGGCACATTTTATGTATCATAAATGCATTAGAGAACAGTTTTATCTGAGGCAGCCTACAGCAGGAAATAAATATCTGCAGAAACATGTGTTTAATTCATAGCCTGATGATTGCAAATAATTTGCTCTATTAGCTATTACAGAAAGTTTGATTTTCAAAATAAAATTGATTTAAAAAAAAAGTCAAGAGTCAAAATGCACAGTAATTTCAAGCACAGGGAAGACCAGTTTTTCCCTTCTCTGAAGTCTGAAAACTAAACTTTTCTGCAGACCTGAGAAGGTGGGAGGCTGTTGCCAAGGCTTCAGAGTCTGAAGCTCTCCAAAACCACACCAGAGGCAGATGTGCCATAAGTCCTGCATCAGAGATCCCCAGTGAGAGAAGGGAAGGGCTGTCATTAAAGCAACTGCCTTCCAAACAGCCCTTCCCTTCTCTCACTGCTATTTGTCCAGCCCTGAAAAACACAGTGGTAAGTGCCAAATCCGTGGATTGAGACATGTGACCTGCCCTGGAGCACCAGTGATGACCCCGTGTCCCTCTGCCCAAGGGATCATCCTGCTGGGCAGAACATCCAGGTCCTTCAGGCACTCCCAGCAGCAGCTCTCTGAGCACAGTTTTAGATGCTGCTCACTCACTGTCTACACACTGATTTTCCTCCATCAAAATTGACTGCTTAAGGAGGCAACAAAGATCTTTGAGGGCAGTGACCCTGGGGTTACTTTTTCTTGTGTCAGGACTACAGGTGTTATGGGCACAAGTAGAAGGAATTTCAAGGTAAAAAGTAAGCAGGTAATCTATGATCCAGCACCAAAGGTCCCACCCACTGGAAAAAAGAAAGGCTCAACATCAGTTGAAAATAAATTTTAAGATGGAAGAAAACATGGGCTAAAAAAATTCTGATGAAAAGCTAATGCCTGTAACAGTTTCATGATTATGATTAACACATTATCAGAACATTCTCATCAGAAGCTGGGTTCTAGCTGAACATGATAGGTTCAATATATATGTGAATAGGGGGACTATAAGGGAGAAATAAGTATTTTTTGTACTTTATTTCAGAGTGAAAGTGGTGAAAATTACATACTGAATAATGAGAGAAGTGTCTGCACACATAAAAGTGATAATAAAGAAACAGAAAAGGGTAACATCTATACTTTGGGATCAACATACCTAAAAACCAGAACACACTCAAGATGTAAAACTGAAAGCTGAAATTTAATTGGGGAGAAAAAAGGAAAAAGTAAAAAAAAAAAAAAAAAAAAAAAAAGAAAAGAACCATGCAACCAAAACAATGTAACTTGTGACAGATAAGAAACATAAATTACAGGCACATTTCTGTCTTCATGGTCTTTGCTTTTAAGCAGGCAAACATAAATTATTAAATTAAATTTTTATGCATTATTCAGCTCATTTTGACAATACAAAGCACATTTCAAGTTGGCATGCACAGAACTTTAGTTATGAAGTACAACAGAAGAACAAACTAAATCTCAAACTCTTATCCTCTGAAACTTCAGTTCTATGAAAGAGATACAAGCAACTTCATCCCTTTAAAGCAAGGCCACAGAGAAGCAGAGGAACCTGCCAAAGGTCATTCAGTGTGCTGGGGGCAGAAATGGGACTGAAATGCAGGTCTCAGCCTCAGCAGAGCACTGTGCCTGTATAGGAAACTATGGATTTTCTTCTAAGGAAAATCACAGGGCACAGGGCCATCCAATGCCCTACAACAATAACTATGTCAGTGCAACATCTGATAGTGTTAAATTTACAGGCAAGCCATGCAATATTAAGGTCTACAGGATGCTTAACGTGAGGATACTTACAGTAAAACCCAACAGCTGCACACAGGAGAAAAAGAAAAAAAAATGTATCAACACCAAATCAAGATTGAGAGGCTTACAAAACTTATCAAGTGTATGCTGTCAGAAATAATTTGGTCTTCTCTGACATTCAAACATGGCAGCATATTTATTATAGCAAGCTTCAAGTAAAGCTAAGTGATCCAGCTGAAGTTGTCCCTGCCCATGGCAGGGGGTTTGGAATAGACGACCATTAAAGGTCCTTTCCAACACAAATCAGTCTGTGACTCTATCTAAGATGAACTAGCTACCACCATTTCATATAAAGTGGTAACTTGTATAATATTAAACAAAGATTTTTAGAAAAATGTGTAGCTCTCATGCAGACAGCAAGGATCTGGAACTGCAGCAAAAAGGGAACTTTTTTGCTATGGGTATTTATGCACCTGATAGGGTATATCTATGCACATCCATTTTAAAGGGGAAATCTGCAGGTTTATGTAAACATAAGTCACAGTCACAAAACACTTTATGGAGCATGTATTATGTATAGAACTTACACTTAAAATAGGGAAAAAATATTCTCCCAAGACATGTTTACAGGCAGCTGCATATTGCAACAAATGCCTCCTGCAACCACACGATAAACTGGATTCCTACAGCAACAGCAATGAAGGCCCAGACCACATATCTCCAAACATTTTTTAGGATTTTAGACATACCACTGAATATACATAATGTTTGTAAAACATGAAACATGAACATCACTGTGCTGGTACTATGGCAGTCCTGTTCTATCCACAATACTACTTGAAATACATACTGACAGATGGAAGGATGGACCAGACAAAGCACCAAGGAGAAACAGCAAAGGAAAAAGGTGCAGACAATCTCCTTCCACCAGAGCCAATTTACTCCAGTAAATGAAAGACTCTCAGAAGTAGCAAAATACATTTCTTTGTAAAAAATAAGAAAGTCCCACATTACCTACAGAAAGTAGGCAAGAGAGGTTCAGGCAGTGTGGATTTTCAGTACATCTCCAGTCTGGCCCTGTTAGGCCCACAGGATGCACAGGCAACTGCACTCAGCAGGACCGATGCTAGTAACAGTTGCAATTTTCCCCCACCCAGCTGCCTTGCTAACCATCCTGTAAATCAACCCCAAGGTGCCCTGTTACCTGAAGGATTAGAGAAATCCAGAATGCTGGTTGTGGGCTGCAGCAGGTCAGGGCTGCTGGAGGAGAGGGTGCCTGGGATGGGCATGATGGCCAGGCTGTGCCGGCACTGCCGTGTCCCCACGATGCTGTCATCCTGCGACTGGCTCACGCTGCCATCACTGCAAAACAGCTCTGCCTCAATTATCTGCTTTAAACTCCCTCCACTCATCTTGGGATGAATGAAACTAACACAAATAATGGTGTTCAGCTGTTTTAATTACGTGCTGTAGACAGGCTTTCAAAACAAGGATGGGGAAAAAGGTTTGAAAGGGTTCATTGGGAGAGAAAAGGTATTTTGGTCTTGTTCTGCATTCATGGGGCAGATGCCATGATTTTTTTATAAAACATAAGCAACATGGATATAATGACTAGAAATACTAAGCAACTGGTATCTCTTAACGGCCAGAGGCTGGAGGGAGGGTAGGTTTTAGGTAGATGTTAGGGAGAAATTCCTCCCTGTGATGGTGACAAGGCCCTGGCACAGGTTGCTCAGAGAAGCTGTGGCTGGAAGTGTCCAAGGCCAGGCCGGATGGGGCTTGGAGCAACCTGCTGTAGAGAAGGTGCCCCTGCTCATGGGAGGGGTTGGAATGGGATAGTCTTTAAGGTCTTTAAGTTCCCTCTCAACCCAATCCCCTTCCAACCATTCTAGGATTCTATGATTAAAATACCACAACCGAATAAGGAACCATTACTTTTTGACAAAAGAGTCTGACAAACCTGAACAGTTTTGGAGGTAAGATGCTAAAACGGGTCTTGTCTAAAATTTTCCTGATTCTATTTCTTCCACCAGATACAGTGTTTGCTTTCAATTTCTTGTTTCCTTTTTCACGGGGAAACATCTGTTCCACATCTCCAGGCATATCTGGGATAGAATAACGGTTGTTTTTCTTTTCTGCAATTTTTGGAATATGTGGAATTCCATTCTTCTCCTGCCCTATCCTGCAGAGCAGCTCCTTAAACACTGTAAGAGAAGGTACAGTTGTTGTGAGTAACATTTGCACACTTGGAATTTCACAAAGAATTCTTCTTTTCCCCTCAAACCTTTAGCTTCCCACGTCCCAGAGAGATAATAAGGAAACACTGCATTCAGGGCAGTAAGCACTATGCATTTATTGGCTTTTTTTGTTTGCATCTTTTAGGTAATGGAGTGCACATGCATCTTCAAGAGTAGCTGTAACACAGACTGATATTTTCCCAAACTGACTTTGTTTGCTTCTACTAACACTACTGAAGAGAAGCTGCATTGAATTCCCTATTGCATTTATGAAACTAAGCTAGTCTATAACCCACAGTGACATTCTCAAAGCTAGAGTTCTGTGTAAATTAGAAAGCTTTTGTTCTGTTTCTTTCCACATATATAAGGTGAAAAAAAAGTTCAAATTGTCTTGTCAACAACAATTATTTCTTTAAAGATCCTTTAAAAATCTTTCAAGTCCAAAATTCAGTATTTTCTGTTGGAAATGTGGTGATACTGCAAGAATACAGGACTGAAAATAAAGCAAATTACTCAGACTGTCCCTATGAGCAAGGCAACCAAGTTTTTCTGTACAGAAAGTCCAATTAATTGATACCCTTCTGTTGTATAATAAAAGCTAAGGCTACAAGCTTTCCCAGTATAGATTGGAACAGAACAACAGGAATTGTTCATAGTCAGTACCAGACACTCAACACTCAAAAAGTCAGGATAGTAAGTACCATTGTTGAAAAAGCTTCAGGATATTAATTCATTAAAATTTGTCAGAGAAATCACCTTGAAATTCTATCAGCTAGCAGGAGGAGATTAAAACCCATTTGTAAATGTATGTTGCTCACATTTATAATAAAAATGAACAACCTATCACTGTCTCAGTTATAGTGATGCTTCATTTCACATCATTTCACATTAGTCTGGACCACTGGTTACTATTTGTTTCAAGCTTTTTTTGTATTATATTAATAAGCAACTTCTGAGGGCTTGAACCTTTTTAGCTGCACAGTGATAAACACAGTATAATAATTGAAAAGAAAATCAATAGTGAGCAAGGGCAGCTAACTGGAGGAAGGAAATAGGAAACAAAAACCATCAGAAGATATGGATACAACTATGGAGGAAGGAGCTATCCTGTGCACAGTCTCCTGCATCTTGTAGCTGCTGTTATTCTGTTGCCTGAGCAAGATTATGGAAAAAGAACATACGATTTTACTGAAATTTTAAAGAGGTATTTAGGTGTTTATATTCATGATGACAATTAAAAGCCAATATTTATATGCTATGCCACTTTTTATATCCCCTTTTCAATTATAAAGGTAATTTATCCTCTCATTCTTACAGTCATTAAAAAAAGTTTTACAAAATCCCAGTCTTACATTTTTGCTGTTTCTTGGCAAAAATATTTTGGTCCAGATCCCTTGGCTTTGTTTCAGCCCTATTGCATGGAGGGACACTAAATCAGCTTAAACAGTCATCTGAGGATTTCTCAGGGAGTTGAAGAGCTGCCTGTGCTGGCTCTGTGCCACTCAACATGCAGCCCTTGGCACATGAGAACTTATCCAAGCAAACAGAGGCACAACGAGGGGACTTCTGCACAACTTCTCACCTCAAAAGCAAGTTGGAAAAAAGAAAGTGGAATCCTATTGCACTTATAAAGCCAGAAGGAGTGGAGTTTTCCCTTCACACATGAAAATGTATCATATATAAAGTCTACTCACCAAAAATGTTTGTTTTTACAGTAATGGAGAGATGTGTGTTATTCTTTAAGATTTCCAGAGCTTTTGTAAGGGTAATGTTCTCAAAATTCTGTCCATTTACTTCCATTATCTTTAAGAAATAAAAATTGGAGTATTAGGAGAATATCTGTCTGACAGACTCACAAATACAAAGGTGATAATACAGGCCTAGGAAGAATGTCACAGAAATTACCATACATCTTTACAGCAGCTACAGAACGAAAACATTCCATGTAAAATAACTGTTTTCATCATGTCAGAGAAGTTATACCCTGTAAATAAGTCAGGACTTCCATTTTTACTTGAAAAACATTTTAAATAAGTTTATTTTCTATGATAACATGACATTCTTGCAATTAATCAAAAATGGCAGATCATGAACCACAGATCTAATATCACTTCAAAAGCTGTATTTTCACTGACTGATCTGTCACAGTTCCACCTGCCCCAGTGGGCTGGGATCAAACACATTAGGTGAGAATCAATCCCACAAAACAATCTGATGGTTTCAATGTAAAAAATAACCATAACTTGATTTCTTTTCCCATTCTGTTTCTGGAATATTTCAATATTTTACATATTTTGAAAACTAATGAACAGAAACCCGTTTAACAGATATAAATGGAAGCTGAGCTGTGGCATCCCCACACTTGCCAGAGTGTACACAGCATAACATTTCTGTTGAGAACAACCAGGAAGTGGGTGAAGCAGAATATTTTAAATTAACATAATTGTTTTTACCTGATCACCACGCTTAAGTCCAGCTTCTGCTGCTTTACTGCCTATCTCCACAGTCTCTACAAAAATACCAAACCCCCTGTCACTGCCTCCAAGAAGGCTGAAAAACAGAGGAGAATCTCTGGAAGGTTTTTGCAGAGTGATTTGTCTCCATTTTGCTTTGGCAGCACAGGCAATATTCAGCAATCTGAGGTGGCCTTTCATTTTCTGTAACACAGAAGACACAAAATGCAATGCAATGTTTCTTTTATCAGAAATGAAAAAACAATTACGAAAAAATACCCAGAAAAAGTGCCAGAAAACAGATTTTTGCTGCCAGATTTTCAGCTCTTACAAAAGAAACCTTGTCCTCTTTTGCAGAAATGCAAAAACTCCTACGTGAGTGCCACAGATATTACTTTATATGGCCTTTAAATCTAATTTATACTTAAGAACAAATATATCCAACATTAAAAGCCACCTGTTAACTGTTACACTTAGAGACTACAGCTGTTAGGCACTGGTAACAGTCAAAAACTGAAATATGTAGTACTAGAAAATGTGACACTCATTCTTTTTTTTCCTACCGTATCTTCCAAATTCTTTTCAAATTCTTCCAGGAATCGAGTCATGGCAGGATCTCCTTCAAAGTCATTAAAATGATTGTTCACCCACAGCAATACTACTCTGGTAACCTGTAAAAACAACATAAATTATGTGTGTATATACATATATATATATATATATATATATATATATATATATATATAAAGGTACCTATGGTTCTTCTCCTATAAGCTTCAATCTATAAACACAGAGGAATACTTGGACGTGGCAGAAGAACATAAAAGAGATTACTGTCTCTGATAGGAAAAAAGACATTTACACTTGAAATCATCTTCTCTTCCCCTTTATTTGTGGAAGCAAATGAAAAATTAAAAAACCCAAGTATTTTTTTATACCTAAAAAATAATGGCTACATTACCCAGTATTACTGATGCATAAATCTATCTTCAGCTAAGCCTTCCTGACATGGCTCATGAAAATCACCTTTTAAAGCATCCTAATAATTTCTTTAAAGGAAATTCTAGTTGTGATAATAGAAAGCTTTCTTCCAAGAAACTTTAGTTAAATGTTCAGATTGCTTCTGTAGGTGCTACAGAGTCACTACCATTCATGATAAAGTCTGTCTGACAACTATATTATCCACAAATATTATTAAAAAAATCCAAGTCTATAGCAGTCTCTCCTCTAAAATTATACAATTTCTGCTTTTGTTTGATGACACACTTCTCTTTATCTTTCCTTTTATTAAAAAACAGTAGTTGCCACAATGAAAAGCATGGAAAGAGGTAAGAAGAGAAGCAGCAACCACAGCAGACCCTGCACAACTTCCTATACAAAACACCTAGTGTTTTGACAGTATGTTGGACTTCCTCAGCTCAAGGCTAGAACACATAACACTGGCTAAGAGTCAACAAACTGGAATTATAGAAGTTCCAAACTATCAAGGTTTTTCATGAATGTCCACACACAGATAGAGTGGAACCCGGCTTTATTTATCCTAGTTTATCAGCAATACAAAAAGGGATCAATTTAAATACATTTTCACCAGAAATATTAATCTCTTAGACCCCAACCAACCTTGTCCCTGAGGCTATCCACTGCAAACCATTCCAAGAGTTTATTTCCAACTTCCAAGGGACTTGTTAGAAATGTTCTGTATGTTAAAAGAAAATCTTCGATGTAGGTTGGATCCACAATGGAATGTTCCTCTATTAAGTGCATGATGAGTCTCTCAGGTGTTGCCTTAAAAAAAGCAAATGAAAAAAATAACTGATATCTCTCATCACTACCTCTCCCTAAAGAGTAATTCAGCATAAACTCACATGAACAGTATAATGCCTTTAAGAAAGTTCAATTATGGCCAACTCAGGAGAAAATGCACCCAACACGTTTAAATCAAATCCTCCTGCTTCTCTCAGCCCTGACACTTTGCATAGGTAACACCTGGCTAAAACAATTAGTAACGTCCTTTCATTTTATATTTTAGTAAGCAGTTTAAGTTCCTCTTTCAGATTACAAAAAAAAAAAAGGTCATAAAGACCCCAAAGGGTGCTCCCCATACCAAACTCAATGTATGTGTTGAAGAGGTTACAATGTATGTATCTTTATTAAAGGGGAAATGGAAGCATATTTTTGATATAATACACATTCCTTCCAATCAGGTTTTTTGAGCTGACACAGATAAAACTGAGTATGTATACTAAATTTAAACTGAAAATGTATCTATTTACTAATAAATAAAAGTTTAATAGATTAATGGAAAGTGTAGAAAGAAATGCACCTTGATAACTATGTGTCCTTTTCTGGTTCCACTGCGATCCAGCTCCCTGTGCTCCTTCACCATCACAATTTCTCCTTCTTCCTCCACTTTATGAGTGTTTTTTTCCACATGGTTCAGAATCCTCCAGTAGTCTTGCTGGGCTATACACACAAACTGTTCCCAAGAACAACAACAGTGATTAAAGTATCTAAAATATTAATGTATCCCCATCTCCAACCTGAACAATCCCAACTCTCACAGTCTGTCTCCACTGCAGAGGGGCTCCAGCTCTCAGAGCACCTTTGTAGGCTTCTCTAGACCCATTCCAATCTGTTTTCTTTTAGCAGATGCTTAAAAATAAGAGGTAGTTATACAGAATTGCAACCTTACCTGACAATCATCTACTTTGGTTCTGACCACTCCATTCATGTACTGTTTGTCCAGAGAGGGAGTAATCCCAAAACTATTTCCCATACAGAGACTCTCACTCTTCCCATCAGGATAGCTGATTTCTACTGTGCCATTTAAAATAACATACCAAGAATCAAGCTAGAGGAAGCAAAAACAAAAAAATTAAAAAGTGAAGCTAATTCAACAACTTTTGTAAGCTCTGATCTCAGAAAGGCTCATTCTTGTAGCCTCTAGTTTGTTGTCACTACCTCTCTACAACATTTAACTCATCAAAATTGCACTGTAAGACAAGTGATGGAGACTGAAACAGGAATGCTTTTCAACTCTCTTCATTCTCTTCAGAACTGACTCTGGAGGAAGAAGTGCTGATGAATAGATTGCTTTCTTAATAAATAGGCTAATTGCTATGATAGACTTGTACCATTTAGTGAGAATGAACATTCTTTTCCTGGGTGCCCATTTGGTCACTACCAGACATGAGTCTACCTCACCCCTTCCTGGAGGGATGAAGAGCAAATGCCATTTCAGATGTGCTGATCCAAGCAGGAAGAGAGATTTCAGGACAGTGATTCAGGGCACCTATCAGAGCCTGACTACTGACTGATTTAACACCTCTTCTGGCAGCAGAGACTTACTTCCTGGCCGTCTTCAAGTATGATGGCTCCTGCTTGCTCTACCACTTCAAATATCATCACTGAGCACAGCTCTCTCCTCACAGACATGGTCATGTTGGCAAAGGCAGGGAGCTGATGCATGAACTCCAATAATTGTTCTGTTGGACAAAGGAAACATTGGTATGATGACTGCAAGGCCCAGGGTTTCCCTGGACTCCTTACTCTCCACAAGTATATTAAACTCCAGTTTAACAATTTAAATTTATATGAAAACTGTTCAGTGGTGTTACACTTCCCATTAGTGCCTGTGGCTAAAAGAGCCCAGTGGGCACTTTGTCATCAACAGCCAGAACTCAGCTCCACAGCCTTGCTGGTGTTCTGTTGGCTCTCAGGGCAGCAGTCTAGCTAAGAGTAAAAGCACTTCAGCTTCAAACATTAGGAAAAATTAAAAATACCCCTAGGTACAGTAATTATAAGCTAGACAGGAGCATGAAATGATTTTCCAGTGTTCAGAGACGCAATCTGAAGTACAGCAGAGAGCAAATTTTGCTATTGAAATTCATGCCAATTTCTAGTTAAACACTGCAATAAATTATCTTCATTTTAAATGTTTTGCAGTTTACAGTTAAGTATACCTATACTCAGTAATAGTATGTACTTTTTGCTATTTAATAACTAATTCAAGAGTTTCAGGCAGTCAAAATTACCTTGTACCTGTCCCATTACATCAACACATATGACTGTAAAACTTCACATCTTGTGCATCACAAAAATTTCAAAATACTTGGATTCTCAGAAAAAATACTCTCAGATAGCAAGAGAAGACATCATTCAATTAAGAGTATCAACAGAGCAAAGTGAGACATCATTCAATTATTAAGACATACACTGAAAATTAACTCATTAAAGAGTTTTCAGTTATGCTTCTCTTACATGTTATGTGAAGCAGCCTTATGTAAATTTTACTACTGTGTTTTTTCTCCTCACCAATGTCATCATCAGTTTTATCTGCAGGCTCTTTCTCAAGGCACTCTCGGACAACATCTCGCCCTAGAAGTGGATCAGAAGTTCTGTCAATATCTTCATCCTCCTCCTCTTCTTCATCTTCAGAGTCTACAGGTGCTTCCGGAAGACCCGTTAAATCAACATCTCCCATCTCACTCTCTGTAGCCTACAAAGAAAATACCAATCAGACAGAGAGTTCAATGTCCTCAGTTCCATGATTTATGGGCTGAGGTAGCTAATTTTAAAAAAACCCCTAAATTCTGGGACCAACAAGTCTATCATCTCTAACAGCTCCCTTTCTGAACACTGAGGCAAACATGTTATGCTGAAATATACTAGATTCTCATTTTATTCTTTCTTGTGAATTCATGTGACATTGTTTTTTCACAATTTTTGTCTATAATATTAACAAAATAATAACATAGTTTAGTAATACCATTGGTTACCCAATGCCTGTGGACATATTTCTACTGTCAGCAATAGATGGCAACATCGATATCACAGTGAGCAGACACACAAGACAACAGAGAAAGGACAAAATACCAGCAACAAAAAGCAGAATCACATAGGAATCACTTGCACTAATTCCTTCTGTACAGTTTAAATGATGTAATGGCATAAAAATAAATTTCTAAACAGATGGAAGGGGGAAAAAAGTAGTTTCAAAGTCTCAGTTTCTACAGAGTAGTTACTCAGTCACTCTTTTTAAAGCTTAAGCCAGAATGCAAATCATTTTTCTGTTTAAATTCAGAAATTTGAACAACAAGATGTGTCACCGAAAAGTATATGGCAATTACATAGAAACTTGCAGAAAATGGAGTTTGTATTTAAATGAGCATATTTACAGCACTCACTTTCACTTTGAAGAGATCCTTGAGATTTTACAAAAACAATGAACTAAGGCATCAAGTACCCTGCATGTTCACAAAACATCCAAAATAAAGGATGAATTTAAACACTTCGTTCCCCCCATCCCTACCTCGATGTTCAGGGAGTAGAGAGAGGTGGGAGGAGCAACCTGTGAAAACTGAGACAAAAATTGCTGAGTGCCTCAGCCTTCTCCATGTCATCAGCTCTCCTCCCTTATTTAGGGAGGGGAGCGAAGCACAATTTCTATCTAATTTTTTTGGTTAGGTTTTTTTTGACTAATGTACCTGTAGAAGCCCTTCTGGTTTTTGTCACATCCCCTGCCAAATCCAGCTCCAGTTGAGCCTTACCATTCCTGATCCCAGCCCTACACGTCTGGGCAGTGCTCCTATATTCCTCCCAGGACACATGTCCCTGATTCCACTGTATGCATTTCCTTCTTGTGCTTCATTCTGACCAGAAGGTCCTTACTTGGTCACTGCTCTCCTGCTCTTAAGGGCCCACATAAACCAATATTCATTTTAAGTGATTTAATCACACCAGACTGCACTGTCTCCATCTCACGACACACTGTGAGCCCCAATACCTGCACCTGCAAAGAGGAACAGCTTTGTCTTCCTACAGCAGAAAAAAAATACTGGGGTTTAGATATAACCTTGGGCCTTGGAGCTTGTCCTCATTTTGGTAATTAGCCAGCAAACCTAATAAATAAAGCTTAAACGATTTAAAGAGATCTATTTCTTTCAGAGGAGAGTAACAATATAGAGAGGGTTAAATCTGTTTTACATTACATCACTTTACTGGCTTCTGTAGCTCACATTAACAGTTTTGGAATTAAGCCCAAGCGCAAATTGTACTTGGAGACTCTCAGCAGCACATGATCAGTACAGCATTTTATTCAAGGACTTTTCTAGCATTTCTTCATCTAAATAGCCACAATTTATACCAACTTCTCCATGCTAAGACAAACAGCAGCAGCAATCCTCACTTTAATACACCCATGCTAGACCAGAAAAACTGGGGCTACAGGTTCTACCAAATTTTATATATCTGATATAGGAAAACAGACAAATCAATTCTGTCTGGGTAAGTAAGCTACGTTTTGATCAAACTATGAAATAGGAGCAGGTCCTCCAACTGTGTTTCAAAGATTCTGTGCAGATGGTTGACAGAATGCTGGCAGGTCAGGCAGTGCTGGAAGGAACAGGAAGGATTTTGCTCATAAAGCCATCTGCAGAAGTAGCTGCTCTTCCCAACCATGATGCTCCAGCTGTTTCCATTATCAAATATAAAAATCACTCCTAACACAAACATTTATGAACTACTGATGTACAAAATGAAACCAGAAGCTGCAATGCTCAACTCTCAGACAAATATGGATTTCCAGGATCAGGTCCATGACACAAGGGTATCTATGGAAGTACACAACCTTGATAAATATTTTATAGATAATCCATTTTAGTATCAAAGCCTTAACCACAATTGGAATTACTGCTGGACAATGATGTTGCTGCCCACAAAGAGTCCATACTCCCAAAGTGATAAATGAAGGATTTTGAAAGAAGTGAAAGGAGAGACAAACTTTCAGCACAGTACTGCCAGAAATAAACAGGTTGGAAAAAATTGATGCAAACTGGTTGGTTGCTAACAGAAGGTGATTGCCAGGTATTGATACAAGAAAGTTATTTTAGAGAGTAGAAGTGAAACCTTGTCCAACCACATCTAAAGAGACGACCGGGATTTCCTGTGTCACTCTGGCTGGGCACCTTAGACCCTATCCCATAAAAGTGCAAAGAAAGATGTTTTCCCTGTGTAATACCTCTTGAATTCTTTTTCCCTGAGGACCCCTGTAACAGTGGAAAAGCTGTGAAATTACTGATCAACACAAACCCAAGCTGAGGCCCCTCATCAACTAGAACATACACACCCATGAGAAGAGCTCTGTGATTTGACACGAGACAGGTAACTTATTAAGTGTATTATCAGTAAACAAATGAAGCTATCTTTGGCTTTCAGCCAACTTCGATTCTCAGGAAGCCACACTGGAATTTCCACAGTCAATTAGTGTAAAGTGGGTTTATTACCATGCTTTTGTTTGCAGAACTGAACATCTGCTATTAGCAATAAAGACAAATAATCAAGGACGGTATTGGAAACACCAGGCTGATTTCAAAAGATTTGTTCCATTTCAGAAAGGAAGATGATCCCATGAATCAACAAATGTTACTCTCAAAAGCCACAGCACACTTGGTGGTACAGAAAGATGTAAAAAGCAACAAGAAGAGCTTTACAAGCAGCTTGTTGCATTTCTGTGTCTATGAGAGTGGTGAGTCCCATGGGCAGTACAGCGATAGGTGGAAACATCAAGAGGGTTTTACCCAAAGTCTTGGATAAAGGCTCACTCTTCCTGTTTATGGAATAGTTGTAACATCAAGGAAGGAAAACTGAAACCAAAGCAGTGTTACCTGATAAATATCAGACAGGCTGCTGCTCCCAGAGTCACTGGCAATGCTACATCCCGACTGGCTCGAAGGGACGTGCGTCACCTGAGGGTGAGGATTGTCGGTGAGATGCATCTTGGTAAGGTCAGCTGGAAGCTGTAAATGGAATGAATTTGGGGAAAGGTGGGAAAAAGAAAGGAAAACAAGATGTGTAAGTCTGATCTGAAGACAAAGTTTTTCTGAAAACTTTGGTTACACCTTTACATTTGTATTCGAATTGTTGAATTATTGAATCAAAATCAAACAGAATTTGAATCTGTAACTTGACATACATTTTGAGAAAAAGCTAGTTTAGACTAAGCTGACCCAATCACACTTCACATTTCATAAAACTGATGGAAAACAATGCACCTTTCTATAAAGCAAAGGCCTGGGATATTTACAGCTAAGTGACATACCACAAGATGACAAATATATGACATTGGCCAAACAGCTCACGGTATTTAACCTTAGCTGACGTTGCAATCCATTATGAAGAAGCAGGATCCCTCTTTACAGGTTCAATTTATGCACCTTAGTTCAGGAATAACCTTTAGAAAATATCAGTGTAGAACAAAAAGTAATGTAATCTAAACAAAACGTCTGGTCTACAAAGGACTTTGAATTTCCTTTAAAGAAATGAGTGCACAGAAAGAATATTATGCATTTTGGGTACAGCTATGTACAACAGCACCCCTATTTTATAAATCTATCTGTAAATGAACACATGCAGATATCTAAATTTTAGTGCATAATTGAAGTTCACAAACATATTCTTTCTATTGAAAAAAACCAGCAGTAGCTCAGAGCTGCATGGGATACTGTAAAATAAACAGTCCTTTAATTCAGCTGCTTTATTTTTTGTCACATATACTTATTATGAAAACATTAAAATTTAAAATTTAATATTTAAGATTTTTAAAAATTATACTCAACTCTATGAAAAGCACATTGTATCAAGGAATCATAGTCTCTGTGTACCTTTATCATTTTTAAATTATACAAGTTATATACTATTTCTTTAAAAAAAGTTCTGATGCAGAGAAAGTCCGAAACTACTCTGACATCAACTGTTGTCATTAAAATGAAAAGATTTCTTCTGTAAAACAAGCCAAATTCCACACAATTGTGTTAGCTACTAGACATTCAGTCCTACAAATTAAAGGACAGTACTAGAAAATACTCTTGAGCTGGTATCAACTTTATAAATACTGACTAAACCTAAGAGAAGTGATAAACAGGTTTTGATTTAGCATCACAATTCCATGTCCATTATTTGAAGAGCACACAAGAGAAGTACTTCACCAAATACCAGTTTGCATATTTTCTGAAAACACAGGTGGTACCACAGGTCTTGCTAAACCTTCCCCACACCCAGGGAAAAAAATGTTGAGACCCTCTGACAAATGTAACATAATTTTACTATCAAAACTGTGATAAGGAACATGGGGGATCTTGCATCCTTTCTAACTCCCAGTGACATTCTCACTGGCAATCACTACTCAAACACAACAATCCATATGGGCTATAAAAGAAAATATTACTTTTCCTCACTATTCTAATTTTTACCTTATTCTAGCTTTGTTACTTCCAAACAAAAGAAAGTATAAAATATCCAACCTGTAAATTCATATCTATGGTCATATCTATGAAAAGGAGAAAGTCTGAAAAGTAAGAAGTTGCTAAACTCCCAGGAAATCACACAAAAAACCCCATCCAAGCAGTAGGGGGATGAAAGGGAGTTGGCAGAATGAGTTAGGGAACTCAAGTTGTAGTGAACTTGATCTAAATACAAAGGAAACATAATACTTTAAAGCCTATGTTTAGCCACCAGAAGAAGTTTTACAGGCTGAAAATACCTATTTTCAGGATCTGAGAACACCAAAAAGGTCAGAGTACTCAGGTGACAAAATTCAATCCAGTGGCCAACAGGTAACCTCTCTGTCAGCACATGGAGAAGAGCTGACATACACCAAGATGTGACCTCTCAGTTATAACAAAATGTGCAATAGTGAAGCTGAGATTTGATTCTGATTGAATTCTGGTCTGGAGCACTGTCTGGTTACTTTTGACATCCAAATGGCACAACATTGCCTACAGAACCCATTTCTGTGCCACACACAGACGAGCACTCTCCAGGCTCCACTTCCAATGGGCACAAGCCAGGAGGCAACCCATTCTCCTCCCTAAAGCCCCAGACACCTGGACATTGGTTAAGGCACTGACACTTCACCAATGACACCTGTGCTGTGGATGGAGGATGCTGCTGTGCTGTGGCAGCACTCAGCCTGTGCAGCAGGGTGACCCTGCTCCTGGAGTACCCCCAGTGCCCCCAGCCACACTCCCAGAGCCACAACCCAACAAGGTCAGAGCATCACTTCCCAGGGAGGTCACATCCACCAGCACTCACTGGCAAATGGACAGGGCAAGGCAGCTGGCAGTTGCTGGAACTCTGAAGGTCAGTGGAACTGAAATATCCAGGAGTTTTAGGAAATTACAGAACAAATCAGCCCACACAGATTCACTGCCTCTAGCTTAAAGACCACAGGTTTGCTGCAAACTCTTCAGCCTGTCCCCACCTTTATAACCTCCCTATTCCAACAAACAGCTCTGACTTCAGCTTCAATCTTTTTGTCCATGAGCAAATCCCATGCTGACTGTGGTAACACTGACACAAGGAAATCTAATTTAAGCCTCCTTCTATCCAGATTCTCAAACCTTCAAAACAGCTCCAGTAAAACAGCGAGCAGGACCAAGAGTAAAACCAATTCTGCTGGATTTCCCAGGAGAATAACAGCAGGTGCCTGCTCCTTGCCAATAACTTGTGCTGTTAAAGCTTGTTCTGGCTCAAAGATATCCCAGGACACACACATACACACTGCACATACAGTTTGTCTTCTCTAATTTATTTGAAATTTTAAGATTCTTGTGATGAACACTGTTTTCCGTACCTAGACTGGGAAGTGGGTGGGGCTCCATCTGTTCTAGTGGAAGGTGTCCCTGCCCATGGCAGGGGCTTGGGACAAGATGAGCTTTTAAGTCCCTCCCAGCACAAATCATTCTGTGATTCTGTAATTCTAAGTACTGATGGAACAAGACATGGCTCTCAAAATAAACAGGTTGTGCATTATTTTGTGCCTGATTTTCACAAAAAACCACTGATGACCAACTCAAAGTTCTGCCAGCCTTCCCAAACAACTAATTAATCAAAACTGCTCTTCAATCCTCCTGCCAGCACTCCCCTTCACTTCCATCACCTATAAAGCACACGGGTATGTATGATGCTCCTGCTGGACTGTACAATATATTCTTGCAAAAGACATTTAATGCAAGTTAGATGCAAGGAAACATGGCAATATCTCTTTAACTTTGAGAGAGAAAATAGGGTTTATTTGAGACAAGTGACCTTTAAAGTACTGCTTGTCACTCTACTCGATCTCCCAAAATAAATCACAGCTTCTGTCTTCTGTATGCCATTTTTATTACCCAAAGTGATTGTTCTTTCTTGCAGAGCTCACCAGGCAGCAAGATACAGAGAGGATGTTTCTGTACCGACATGACAGCAGACAGGATGCTCTTGCTAGTTGTGGCAGGAAGTTGCTGGAAGTAACATAAACTTGTCTTAACTATTGGTGACTATGGCTTTTTTCTGAAACATAGAAACTTTTATTACAACAGCATCAGTGTCTTGAAAAATCCTATGTTGGGAAACAAGGTCCACAAAGCAATGTTCAACTATGCCCATATTTGTTGGATGCTTTTGGATGCTGATGCTTATACCTGCAGTATCTTCTGGCTAACTGTGTGCCCCAGCACCCCCAGACAGGAAAATCCCAAACACATCCACAACATTCTGATAAACACTCCAGCAGACTACTTAGTTGCCACTTCAAACCACAACGATTTCATTTTTTTCACAAGAAGGGATAATCCTTCTTGTAATATGAGTGCATCTGACATGCTGGCACAGCCTGTCCCTGCATCAGTGCCAGCACATCCTTGTGACTGACCTTTCCCAACAAAGGGATATTTAGGAACAAACCCCCCGCTGAAATGCCACACTGCAGTTCAGAACTGCACCAGAAAGAAAGTTAAGAAAATAGAGTTATCGTCGGCACAGCCACCTACAGCTCTGCACGCCCACTGAGTCAGGAAAACACAGCTGGTGATTGCACCAAAATATCCTGGATCAACAAGGAATTTTTAAGGCAGTATTGCAAACTGCAAGAGGAAAAAGGAGAGGAAAAAAGGACTAAATCCTTTGGAAGCTCATCCTAATGGTAGCATCACCCTGACATGCCACACAAACCCAGAAGCACCAGCAGCCTGGACTTGTTTTTGTTAAAGGAATTTGAAATTTTGGAAGAGGGTTCACAGGTTGATCCCATCTCATTTGCCAGGACACAGTCACAGCCAGTCACCTCAGCCAGGAAAGAGAGAAGGTGGAGGGAGAGGACATGGGAGTGTAAAAGCCAGCACCGAGTAACATTTAATGAAAAATGACATCCATAAAATACTAAACTCTCCCCACAACAGCCTTGAAAACCTGAGGTGAAGACTTCAAAGGTCCATCAGGAGCTTGGCTTTTTCTATCAACTTCATTGGTGCAGCCTCCTAGCACCAATGCAAGGGACAGCAGCATTCCTGCTGCCAAACCAGAGAAACTCCAAAAACCTCTGCAAGCCCCAAACCTGTTCTTTCTCCTACTGCATAATACAAAGTTTACTTAAAATAAGTATTTTGATTGATTATGTTTGTTTGTTTTTTAACAGATATCAGGACACCTTGGTTTTATACAGAATTACCTACTTTCTGAAAGTAATTTGGTAACAAGAGCAGAACAATGATGTGCTGGTTTCTCCCCAAAGCAGCTGAGGTTCCCCACTGTTCTCCAGCACGAATGGTATAAAGTTTAACCAAGGTGAGTACAAGGTTGTGTATCTACACCAAGTCTCGTGTCTGTAATTTTGAAATTAATTGGAGTATAAGCTCTGACCCATGGTACAACTCACAGGCCAGCAGACCAAGGACAGTGCGTCTGCAGTGACATTTACTTCCACATAAACACCATTTATTCTCAGCAGTGAAGTCACACAGAATACTTGGGAATTAAATTAAAACCTAATTTTGCTATAACAGACTTTCAAGATTGCACATGCTCTGTCCAACAGAGCAAATGACGTGGTGACCTTTGATGAGATGACTGCCCATCAACTCATCTAAAAAGGACACCAAAAGTGATGGTCAGCCTGAGGACAACCTCCCTTCATGTGCTCCCTATGAAGGGCTTGCTGAAAATAAAGGCTATAGAAAGTCATTGCAGAGTCTAAATGGAAAGAAAGGCAACCACAGAAGTCAGAAGTCAAGTTTTGTCACAGACTGGCCAAACTGAGACATTTTTCTTTTCTATTTCCCTTTTTTTTTTTCACAGAAAAGAATCAGTAGAACCTCTTTTGAGAGACCATGCTGTTCACCCTTTATTTCCACAGTGATTTACTTTAGAATTTGCTGGTATCTTGGCCCTAAGGAAAAGCCACACCTGTGCCTTTGTGCTACAAGTTCTGAAAGTAAGTATCAGTGTTTATTGTTACACTTTGGACAACCAAAACACACTGCAGTATATTATATGGTTAACCTGCAGTAAATTGTATGTTTATTAAACATATTCAGAAAGATCCCATAATAAAGACAGCGGCCAAAGGACTCATCATGAGCAAAAAAACTAATAAAGGAAGCACAACCCACTGAACTCTTCTGGTCCATTCCAAATTCAAATTAACGGAAAGAAAATGGGAAATAAAGAATCAAAAGGGTTGCCCCTTTCTTTAATACTCCTTGATAGCAAAGTTTTTTATCAGTTTTTCTAGGAGCCCATATGGATGTTTACAACCAATCAATGCAGTCTGGACACAGCAGAAGCATCAGCCTCTGAGAGAACAGTCTGTCCTTTTCCAGGCTGTATAAGCAAATTTTCTGTCCTTGGTTTTACAGACTGTCAGTAACCTTATACCTTATTTGCTTTTCTGAAGTTCCCTGAAATGTTGCCAGCAAGACTAATATTCAGAAACAACACAGGATTTATTTTCCATGAAACACCCGAGGACGAGCGCGGCTCTGCGGTGTCAGGGCACACGGACGGCTGCAGGGTCACTGCAAAACCCCCAACTCAGCCACCTCACTGTGAAAACCAGCTCTATGAGACAAACAGGCCCAATTTTAAGGCACATTTATTGAGCATTTTGTTTATTGTTTATTGAGGTTTTCACTGTTGTAAGCTGGAACCCATTAACATACACGCAGAGCAGTAACTGTGATGACACTGGGTAACCTATGAGCCTTAGGAAACACTCCTGCTCAGCCTCCTTCATACACAAGTGGTTTAAAGACAGCAATTTTCCTTCCTCAGATGATGCAGAAAGCTGGATTGTCACAAGAAGCCAGTTAGAAAAACCCCAAATATGCCTACCTTAAAAATTAAACCAAACTGCCAAACTAAAAAGACCACACAAATAAAGAGCTGAACACAACCCCAGTCTTCTGAAACAGGACTTCTCCAGCTCCCACCTCTCCCCTTTCAGTGGCCATATCCTTCCAGTCCCTTCAAATGCTATTTTCTCTCTGATACCCTTGGTTCAACACCTTTCATACCTTTAATATCGAACTAGTTCTTCAGCAAATTCTACATTCCACCATCTTATTTGCAAGTTGCTTTGGTCTCACTATGTGCTTGTGTTTCCATCATCAGCTTGTTCATTTACACAAGATAACTAATTTATGTAATTCATTCTATTTTACCTTTCTACAGCCTACTGAAACAGGAGCAGCACTGCTCACTCCCACTGACAGCAGTCTCTCACCTGCAATCCTTCCTATGTCCCACTTCTTGCTCTCCTCCATCCCATTCATTCCATCTAAGAAATGAAAAGGAACAAACCTCTTGGATGTTTTTTCTTGGCATCAGTAAATTATTTTAATCATGTCATATATCCTGCCAGTAAATCAACAAGAAACCACTAAAACCCACGACTTCTCTGAAGTTATTCTGCAGAATTTTCAGTAACCTTTTTCACAAGGATTTGCATAAACTAACTCTGCTTTATATTAACCTTTTACATACATTCCCCTCCAGCTCAAAATGCACTCAGAGCTGTGTTAATGGGAGAGGAGAAAGTTGCTTCTCTGAGATACAAAGAGGCCACTTAGGCGTACACAGAGAGGATAAGATGAGCCCAGCTGAATTACCCATGCTGACATCAGCTCTCAGACTTAATGCAAACAAAAACATTTCCTCCTTAAAGACCACTGATGGTTCACCAGTGGCACAAAACCAGATTTCTTTGGCTTTTTAAAAAGCACTGATCACGTCTGGGCGTGAGTTTTTTGTTGTTTTTAAAGCCAAGTGATGGCTCAAGCTTTTTCCCATGGTGTAAAAAACCTCAGTGCCTATCCAACTACACAAACTTCAAGACAATATTTATTTCAAAACATGTTTCAATTCAGTGTGTACAGTGTCTACTCCTGGCTTCATCAGTACCACACACATGAATCTCAAAGAAATAAGGACCAAGTTGACATCATTCATGACAGCCTTGCAGTGCCTCAAAAACTATTCCTGAAGCCTTCCTAAAATATCTCCAGGCTTATAATAAGGTTAAAAAAGCATGCAAAACAGACGAAAAACTATCTAGAAGCATTAATAATCCCTAGAAGCTGTTCTAGGTCTCTTGTAGCCAAGAGCTTTTTGGTCTTCATGGGTCCTATAGCCCACAGAAATTAAAACTCTCTGAAGGATTACATTTCCTTAGTTACAATAAGGTGACATGAGGACAGAATTTCAAACTAAATTCTGGTGTTGCCTTAAACCACACATGTAATGCAATTTTAATTTGGTTTTCATATGTCTAAATTATAGATTACTACTATGCCTTAACTCACGAATAATGCTAAGTGTCTGACACGCAAACACCACCTGACACAGCTTTGGAGAAGAAGTGGGTCTGAAAATTCACCCACAAAAAACTACCAGTATTGATGGGAGCTCCATTATAAAGGGAATATCCAGCAAGTAAACGTAATTGACGGTTGCAAAAAATGTAACTTTATTAAGATCAACTCTTCTCTGGTCCATTCACAAAGTAACATTTTTTAAAATGTCAAGACTTGTGAGTTTGTTGTTTTGAGTGTGGAACAGGAATGCTCAAAAATATTTATTTTCACTGCCAGAGTTCAGTTTTTACTCTTTCCTCATGCCACTGAAAATTAATACAACAGTAAGAAGTGCCTTGTCCAAATAATTACAGTAGAAAACAAAGTGTGACATGGACCAGGGATGCTCTGAGTTCTACAGAAGCCCAGGAACTCCAGCAGCCTGATGTTTGGGAACTCCCATCCTAAGCCAGTACTGCAGGCCACATAAAATTCCACATCTACATTGAGCTTCACTGACTAAATAATTTATCAACTCCTAGATGCACGGATTGGTAAAATACAGCAGGATGACAATCCCTCTTTACACCTCCTCATGCTGCTACAGCCACACATCACAGTGATGACATGCAGGTGACAATCAGCTCCAGGGATGCACCAAGCAGGGCTCCAAGGACATGGGAGCACACCAATGCTGCCAGCATTACCTCTGAGCCAGGACCTGTGTAAGGAGGCCCTTGGATACTGTACATGCAAAAAAAACAAAGGAGCACCAATCTTCCATTGGTGCTTCCACGTTTTCTGTATTCCTCAAGAAATGCATTCATGGAAGCGAGAGGGGCCAAACAGGGTGGTCCCGACCAAGGCTGTAGATGTAAGGAGAATTCTAACAAAGAAGATTTAAACCAAAGTCTAGGAGGATGTCAATGAAGAGATAGGTGTTTATTTGCATTTTAAGAGCCAATTTCCCATAAAAACAATACTTCAGGAAAAGGCTTTTTCTGTTGAAAAGTAGCACAATGTGTACTTGCACTTAACTTTGGCATATTATACACCAGAGTATAAGAAAATCCAAGTTTTCTGGAGTAAATGGCCACATAGCTCATACTAAACCATTTTTATCTTAAACTATCAAGAAAAAAAATGCATTTAAGAAGTTTTACAAAAAGTATCCTGCAAGTGTTAAAGAAAACAGAGTTAAAACTTGTATCTAAGTGTAAGAAAAATTGTAATTTGTCAGTCCAATCCCTCGCTCTCCAAGTGCTCAGGGATCACAGTACTTAGGAACCAAGGGGCTACACTCCTACAAAACAACACAGAGAATCAAAGCAATCCTTCTGAGCAGTGGATGAAGGGGAAAGGGATCAGAAAATACAGGGTAGGAGAGACCATGAATACTCTGAGGAGCTGGCTGAAACTCCAAAAATTCCAAAGAGGGCTAAACCATGCAATGCAAAGTTCCCAGGAGGGAAGAGAACCATGAGGAGCCAGGAGAGGAGCTCAGAGAGCAATCACACCAAGAGAGGACAGGGCCCAGCTCTGCGATGCTGAAAGCTGGGCTGGGAGCTACAGGCACAGACAGAGACTGGTGAGAGAGGCAGAACCAAAAGGAGGAGAAAGACCTTTTCAAAACTGACCAAAAAAATAAAGCAAAGGATCAGTTACTCTGCTTGCTCTGAAAACATTTAAAATTCATACTACTGGGGCTACTTTCCATGTAAGCACATTACCAAAGATAAGGATGACATTGAATCAAATCAGGGACACACTATCAAAGCTCTGTTTTTCTCCTAAGGAAATGAAATTAAATCTTTAATTGCATGAAGGTTTCAATTCAAGATCCCAGAGATCAAATGATGCCCTTTGGAATCAGAAGATGAGTTTACACTGATTTTAGTTATGAATAACCAAAAATTGTATCACATCCCTCTGAGACGACACCAGAAATAGGAATGGGACTGAAAAATGACTCCAAGTCTTCTGCTCTAACCCAAACACAAACTTTCACAGAGCAAATGTATCATTATTATGCTTCACATTATTAGATTTTTATCTAAACATCAGAAAGAGAAGAGCACAGAAGCCTAGAGAAAATAAATTACCGTCTAGTGCCATAAGGTAAGTTTCACATGCACCTGGGATCTTGAATTAAACTAATTTGCTTCAGGAAAAAAAATTTAAAAGCTTAAATGTTAATTCAAAAACTCTTATTTTCTATAAAAAGTACATTATCTCAAAAAGCATCCCTTTTAAATATCCTCTATAGAAACATTATCCAATCACTCCATACGCCCCTCCCCCCATCAGACCCTCATGCTTCACAAACACAGTAACTGTGGGTACATTCCAGGTTTGGAAAATTCTTAACATGTGCATAAAATTGCTATTACAGAAGAACCCTCTACATCTAAATCATTAAGTTTAGAGCTCTCCTTCATAATGACTTCATAGCACAGTTGCAGTTAGGAGTCCAATACCACAAAGTGCATCACAGACAGCTGAACAGAGAAAGTTATGATCAGAATTACAAAGAGAACCAAAATCTTGCTGAGACACTTGTGAATTATTTTTTTGCTTTAAAATACTGCACTGGCATCACAGGAGTTTTGTTTAATGTAAGTTGAATGTCTCTTGTCCTTGCCAAGACAACCAGCCTGTGAAAACAGATCTCCACAAACGTGATGCAAAATCTTCTATCTTCCCTCATCCTCTTCCAGAGCCTCAGTGGCTTGACAGCTGGCACAGCTTTGATCACTGTGCACCACACTCCTCACTGCTTATCATCCTCACCACGTTTCCTTAAAAATGCCTGCATCTATTTATTTCATCTTCCACAGTCTGTCATTCCAGAAAGGGCAGGGTCCCCAGGGTAGAGACCATCCCTTGGAATGTGCAGTTCTGCCCCTCTACTGGTTCCTCCAGATGCAACCAACACAGAACAGCCATGATCTCTTCCTGCCAAGGAGGGGGTGATCTCTCTTGGACACATTTCCAGTTACCAGCAGAGTCCTGAGAAATAAGTTGACCTCCACAAGAACGTGGATGAAAGGGTACTGCAGAAACATGTTCACTGTTCCCTCCCTCTGTTCATTGTCCTTCTACAGCTCTTGATGCAGGGAAATAGAATGCATTGATTGCTTTACCCAAGTCTACTCTATACCTTTACTTTCAGAAACCAAAAGCCATATAGTCTCTGGGGGATGAGGGTGAGTGCAGCAGTAACCACTGTGTGCTGTGGAAACTGGTGTGGACACCAGTACTCAGAGACACCTTGGACTTGGAGAATGTCTTCCAGGTGCCCAGAGAGCTCCTAAAGCTGGCTTCTGCTCCTGCACAGCCACACCAATTAACCTCCCTAGGCTAAGGTTAACCTTCAGAAGTGTTCTACTTTCACAAAAGCCTACCCTTATGATTAGTCATAAGAAATATGACTTCATCGTGCTCTGATTCAATCCATGGATCATCACTGTCACATCCAGAACAGCTGTAATTACAATTGAGTCAACAGCCCATTTTCAGACTACTGCCCTATACCAGATTAAAACAATTCTGGCACAGATCAACATAAATCTAGGTTGTAGTTTCAAAACAGTATCACAAAATACTTGACATTTTCAAGTCATAAACTTACATATTTAAAATTCTGACATGACTTATTTTGCTGTATTATGTACTTATTATAAACCACTTGTCACAGAAAGAGATTTTTAGTACAAAGCTCAGCTAAAAAACCAAAATGGAACAAACTCAGATCTGATTCAGCTCATTAGTTTGCTTAATCCTATGCACACTTCTCCCCAGTGTTACCAAACAACATGAACGGATCCCTTCAAAAGTTTGGGAGGGCTGCATGAGTTTTGGGGGGCTTGTGGGCTCTTTCAGAAAGGAATAAAAATGCTTTATCTTTTGTGCCTTTAAAGGTAAAGAACTGTTAGCTATGGACTGGATTGCAAAACCAGTTAATCGGTTCTCATAAGCCATTAAAAAATAAGAAAGAAAAAAGAAACTTTCCCCTTCCTTACGTTTTATACCATTTCATTTATGAATAGTAACTGAATGAATAAATGGCCTGGCTGAAAGAGGAGCAATCCACTGGATATTGTCCACAGAGTTGACACAGGGGTCAGAAAACTTTTTTGAATATTATTATTTCACCCTTATGAAGCCCATATTTGAGCACAGGCTTTTTTGTGGTTTTTCACTTCAGCCCAAACTCTGTGGAGAGTGCAATTCCAGCTGAAGTACCAAGGTGACTAAAGCATTCCCAGTTTTTAAGTAGTATTACAACATTCAAAGCATCTTAATAAGGACAGTGCAGGTAAGTCAAGCTTAAGTAAACTCAGCCTTTCATAATTAATGTCTGCAGAGTAAGAAGGGAAGAAAGAGTCTACATGCACACTGGGGCAGGGATGATACACAAACAGGCCAGGATTTGCCAGCAGGAACTCCAAGGTGAGGAGCTGCAATTACCTGTCTGAGCACTCAGTGCCCAGCCACCCTCCAAGACCACAGGGACCTGCAGCTCCACTTCACCTGGTGATGGGGTGGACTCAGCACACATGAAACAGCCAAAATTCAGCCACACATCCACCCACGCATTTCCACACTGGTTTTGGCACCCACATGGGGAACCACAGCCCAGAGCTTTCGCCCCCATACACCACGAGCTTCCCTTTTACATTACACCAGACAGAAAAACCAAACAGGGAAAATCAGCCCAGCCAGGGAGTCCACACACCCAGCTGGCTTCTCCCTGGGTCTTTACACACCATCGTGTCATTGAGACTCTAAACTTTTTGGGACCAAAGTCAAGAGTGATCTCCTGCTCCAAAGCCAATGCTGTATCTCACACTGCCATGAGCACAAGGCTTTTGCCCACTGCCTCCAAATGCTAGAAAGTTACAGAGTCTTTTTTCTACGCAGTAAATACAAAATTATAATAAAGAAATAATAATGAATATATGCCTGGCCCCAGATTTATGAGGTGATTCCTGTGTCTTAGGTGACCACTTCTTGGTAGTAGCCTTAATAAAATACCAGAAACTCAGCTAATTTTCTGACTGAGCATACCAAACAGTAAGTCTCATAAATATTGTATTTTTAATTTCTTTAAAGGCTTTTATCTCAAAGGTGGGTTTGCTCGAACGTTCTAGCTTTCATTATGCCATTTAAAAGAAACACCCTTCCCTCCCCAGTTTCACAGAAATACTGCATTCTCAGACACAAAATAATTTGTGTCCTTTAAAGCAAATTGTAATTACATAGTTCAGCTAAATAATTAACCAATTCCATGCTGCTGCACAAAGGAAACAAGCAGTACAGCTCCACACAGCTTGAAAATTAAAACATCAGTGGGTTTTGGATACCAGTATTTTCAAGTTAGCAAAATATGCCAGCAGTTATAAAAATGTTACACTTCAATAATATTTACGGGCTTCATATACACTTCATATTTATAGGCTAAAAAACAAGCTTAACACATTTCATAAGCAAATGGCATTTTTTTATACTTGCTGGTAATTTTTAAGCTGCTGGTATATAAAACAATTCCATTATTTCTAGCTCCCCCCTTCCTGTTTAGAAATGATTCTACAAGAGTAGTTCATGCATAGCCAGGATTCCAGCACCTTCAATCCAGCATGCTGCTGGGGTGAGAAGGGAACATACAGCTATAGCACCAGGGCTGTCAATACATGTCACAGAAATGCAGCACAGACAAAATCTTACTTACTTTGGAGGCCCAGGGCTGTAGGCAGTTGGCGTAACATCGAACAAGAAAAGCCATTTTTTAGGCTGAGAAAAAAAAGTTTCCTTTCTCAAATAAAAGCCACAGGGGGAAAAAATGAGAAAAATCCCTTCTGCTTTCTCTTTAAAAATCATAAAGCAGCAATGTACATATATGCAACTTCTCAGGCTTGGATTTCACACTGAATTTGATTACAGCTTCCACTAGATTGAGGAGTTTTCAGTATTGCAGGGAGTTAGCAGCAGCAGCAATTCCTATAAAAATGTTCCAGTTTTAACAAGCACATAAATTCAAATCAAAATGTTTCCTAGCTTCTCAAATACAAATACCCATACGTTCCTCCAGGCAAGAGGTATGCACCCATAAAGTGCTGCTTAAATTGAATTATTCAGAAATGGATTAGAACTGCAGGTTAAAGCAACAATACATTAAAAAGCGAGGTATGAATTCTTGAATTTTCTTTTTCTCTTCTAAAATGCATTTACAAGTGGCTTATCTTCGGGTCCACTTTTCAGAAACTTCATACTAATATTGTAGATGAAATTTTGCAAAGGTTCTTCAGCATCTTAGGTGATCCAGGAATCCCACACCCTGGGATATTAAAGTTTCTTCTTTATACTCGTGTCCATCATAACTGCAGAAATTGAATTCGCATCCAGACTGTAGCTCCAGGATATATGCTCAAACAGGTTTGCACTGTGGAATGTATTAAAAGCCTCTGCAATACAAACCCTTTTCTCTTTTGCCCCCCCTCTTTCTTTTTTTTAATGCCGTTTACAACTCTGCAGTGTCGCTTAGTATTCTAACGCATCAGTCAGATAGCACGACTAATCCACGCCTAGCTTTTCCAATTAAAACATTTCTGTAATGCCAAACAAAACAGGACGTCCATAGCTACAGCAAGGCTGACTGCTGGAGTCCTAATTCCTACTATCTTTGCTTGCTTCTCAGCAGCTCCCTCAGGAGAAGCTCCCATCGATTGGATGCTCCGCAGCAAGATGAAATATCTAATAAGGAGGAAAGAGAGTGGGAGGGGAACAGAGCTAAAAGGATGACATCACCTGTATAGAAAGCCTTTAGAAACTGCATTAGATCAATTGGCTACTGGATCTGCAGATGCAGCCAACAGAGCATCTTTATTGACCTAATATAAACACACATATCAGTACAACTGCTCAGCAAACACCCTGCTCCACATCAGCTTTTATATCATTTTATATCTATTCAGGGATGTGCTGTAACTCTGATCATTTTCTTTTTTCTGAAGAGTTTTTTTTAATGAATCATATGTATCTACTAACACTTCCAGCAGCATTTGGGTGGATTATTTTTCATCTCTGCATTCAAATTTAGAAATAAGTAAAATAAATATCTGCAGCCATTCCCATGCACACCGAGACATGCATCATTGGCTCACAATAAAAAAAATTTTGCTTTTATATGTCACACTAGAGACTCGACACTTTTATCTCATACTACACAGTACAGAGGTTTTATCCAGAATGAGAAGTAAATTTCTTACTAAAAAGTGATGTTTATAATCCTCATGATTTTAATGGTTTTGAAACACTTTTAAAAAGTTTGGGGGGGGGGGGTGGTTTTTCCCTGCTCAGTCAAGACCAATTTCCAATCCAATTTGCCTTAATTCTGCAGTAGTCTATCTAGTTCTATAATCTCTTTTTGCAACTAAAAACTGATATATTTGAAAGGAGCTTAGAGTCTTGGATAGCAGCCCAGTATGGTGGAGAGATGCTCCAAAAGGATCTCTGAGATCCCACACCTTTGAGCCGGGTCTGCCGTGATGCCTTTGGTTCCTAGAAGGCAAATGACTTCTGCTACTGCGCAAGGAAGGAAAGGAGGGAGGAGACAGGCAAGGGGACAGAGGGTGCTGCTTCTGCTAAAGCCATTATTTAGGTCTCTGGATATTATACTTCACCTGCAAGAAGGGGCACTCACTGTTAACCGTTTTCCTCTTTTTGGAAAGAATTTTTGTTGCCACATCAGACTCGAGGGTAGTTCTCCAAATCAAAACTACCCCACAATGGCTGAACCTCCTGTGCTCAAATGGAGCTGCCAAGGGGGGGGTATTGGTAGTGAGAGCCAAAAACACTTTTTTTGTCTTGTTTGCTTGCTTATTTTTGATTATTGAATCAGGCAGTTTGAGCAATGCACAGAAAGCTCTTTTTCATCTTCTGTGCCAAGGGACATGTGGAAGGAGATTCTCACATTTTTGAAGCCAAGTTGTACCAACAGGGCACCACTCTCCATCTCACATCAATAGCTCCTCAGCAATCATCCAGGAGCTGAATTCTTCCTGGTATATAACCCAAATTATCACAGAAACATAGAATATCTGGAGTTGAAAGAGATATACAAAGATCACCAAGTCCAACACTTAAGATGAGAGCTGCGCCTTAACCAAGACAGACCTTCCCCTGGTGCTTTCCAAAACTACCCTAAAAAGAAAAAAATTGGCATCAGTGTCTGAATTTACTCAACTTCTTATCAAATAACAAAAAAAATAAATGCAACCAGGGTCCATAAATGTTACTGGGTTTAATTTGTATTTAAACAACAAGGACAATCTGAACTTCAATCCTGCGCTTGCAAAATTTGCAAACACAAAGTCTATTTGATTTTTAAAAGCTGAAAGCACTCTAACTACTTTAGATTTTTACAAAGCACTACACAGCTACGCAAATAGCTGTTTCTTTTACTGCTTTTTCAATACTAAACAATAGGCTGGATATGTGAGCTTCATCTTACACATGACTGTATTGCCTCTTTTCTAATAATTCATAAAATCCTATTTAGAAGCATCTTAAACGTCTGTAATGCTACAGTGATAAATCCTCAGCAGCAATGAACACCCAAATACTTCCACGCGGTGTTACCTGCATTATGGTTAGCATAATCACAATTTATATCAATGAGCAAAAGAACCCTCTCCCTGCCTGCCTGCCCCTGAGAGCTCTCCGGGCAGATCTCCACCTCCCAGATTCATCCTGCTGCATTGTGCAGCAAACCTGATCCAGCACAGATTTTGGCGCGGATGCCATATTTTACAACTACTGTAAACACCAGCTCAATAATGGGAACGAAATTCTATTTCCTCCCTAGTTTTGCCTTCAAGTGGAGATGACATCATCCCTGTGGCCGTGCCGCCAATGAGCGCGGCGGCAGCGGGGGTCCCGGGGGGCTGCAGCCCACGCTGCGCAGCCCTGCCCGCCCAGCCCCGGGTGGGGGGAAAACCTGACCTACTTCCACACCCCGGCTTTTGGGGCATCCCCCCCCCCCCACTCCTTTTTCTGCTTTCATTTATTTATTTTAACACATGCCTCTCTGCAGCCCCAGCTCCCTGCAGCAAAGGGCTGGGAGTTTTTTATAAATCATCTGTTTAATGACAAATCTCAAAACTAGAGCAACTCTGAGATGAAAAAAGATCTGATAAAAAGGCTTGGTAGTGATCACAATTGAAATATTTGAGAAGAGCTGCAGCATTGAGCAGAATCACAAACAGAAAATTACCAGTCACATTTTAAGCCAGAATCCAAGTTTTAAGAAGACCTTTAGGATAAAACAGTATACAATCTCTGTATTAAAGGGAGTCTTTGTTCCTTAACACTGATTTATTTCCATGCTGAAATACCACTACATAGATTTCTCTGCATCATTGTCTTTATCCTCCCATAATGCTACCTGAATCCTCCAGACTGTTAAGCAAATCTGCACATTCTAATTGTCCAACAAGAGTAAGTCACTGAAAAATGGGATGTTTTTAAAAGGATAGTAAAGGCTTTCATAATTTAAATGCACATTCAGTTCGGCAGGATTAGTCTTCCCTTATTTAAGGACACCACAAATGCAAGCCCTGCACAGGCTGGAAAGCACTGGCAGCTGCTGGCAGAAGGTACCCCACAAGCAGCAGGACTTTTCCCTGATCAATCAGAAGAAGAAAAGCCCATTGTGCAAGTCCAGCAGGGAGGACAGTGACAGTCTCAAAGCCACCAAGGCCCTGGCTGATGACGCAGGAGCTGCTGACTGAGGGGCCTGGGGCTGCGAGCTGGGCTTAAGGACTTGTGTCCTTTTGTCCTCAGAGCCAGGCGGCTGCTGGCACTCTGTCCCTGCCACGCTGTTTCCCGCAGTGCTCAGACATGAGCAGGCACCTTCCCTTGCCCCCCCATTTCCAGTGCAGCAGCTCAGGCGCATCCTGACTCCAAGCCCAGGTGGGGGCTGGGGAAGGCAACCGCTGCTCACAAGGCGATCTGTCATTGCACACACTCAGGCAACGATGTTTCAGGCTAAAATTAATAGAGTTTTCTGAGTGGAAATTGCCAAACACAGCAGCGTAATGCAGAAATATTTTAGCATTAAGCACACCTGCATCAAGAGGTTATTTCCATAGATTTGAGTACTTTACATCTTTTTGGACAAACGGGCAATGGGGAGCGAGGGGTGCAGAAGGCAGAGCCTGCTGCAGACCCTGCCATACTGGCACAGCTCACTGAATTCAGTGTCACTGCCATGCTGCTCAGAGGTTCTCCCCACCTCTGAACTTACAGAGCAAAAACAACTCATTGTATTGTCGTGGCAAGGTCAGCCCCACATTAGGGCTTCTCAGGAAAAAAAGGAAAAAACATAAAACCTCCACCCTGTTCCTGACTCTTTTAGGAAGGGGAGGCAGGGAAAGCATCACCACAAGCTCCTGCTCCCCTTCAGGGAGACATACTGTGGTGCCATGACATCCTTGTCGCTTTCCACGGTAGCAGTTACTAAAAGGCTGTAGAAAAATCCTACCCAAAGACCTGTAGGACTCATAAGTAGTATGAAAACATGATCCATCCTGAGGGAAGGAGCGAGGGAGTGCAGGGGGAGAGTGGGAGGGGGAGGGCAGAGACTGTCATCATCCCTTAAGTGATGTAAGCTTCTAAATATAGCACCAGCAACACAGGAGGAACAATGAAAAGGCACCATGGATTGAATTTCTCCACTGCTTTCACACTACCCCGACCCTTTTTTCAGCTGCCGTGTTAAGCAGGAAAAGGTCATCTTCTATTTGCAAGGATTCAGATTTATATGGTTTATAATACGTTTATAAATTACAGCTCTCTCCTGCAGCTCTGTCTCGCACACACGCGCTGCAGAGCTGGGCAGAGCATGATCCGCATCACAAACAGGGATGACGGCAGTGCTGGGGAAGGGGGAAGCCCCCTTTGCTATGGACTCAAACAAATATAGCTCCTTTCAACGGTTTGAACTGACATGATTCATACCACACTCCTCCTTTCCTGCCTGACATCTCATTTCGGCAAGGGGTGGGCAAGTCTGGGAAGGTCTGCAACCCAAAAATCCCTGGTGATGAAAAGGTGTGGATACCAACCCCAAGAAGGTCAGTCTGGGGGACTGAATCCACTCACAGACACAGAAAGGACAAAACAGCTAATATCCCACAGCAAAATTTCCAAAACACATTTAGGATTTTGCTCATTAAAAATAACCTCAATCTAGTCACAAATCTGACATCACTTCCCAAACTTAACATGCACCTGGCTGTGATTTCTTCAGCTGACAGTGACCTGGGAAGCCAGGTGGGGTCTCCTATTTGCAAAGCCCATAAAGGTGTATTATATAGTTTTTTCATTCCGCAAAGTTGACACAAAACCCCATACAAAATACCACTTTATCTTCCCTCAGTTATTCAAAACTGCATCTCAGGTTAAACCAAGTAGATTAGGGCTATTTAGAACATAAGTTACTACCACACCTTTCACAAGAAAAAGGCTTCTGGTTAAGTGACCTTGAGAATAATGCATTAAGTCCACAGATGAGGTTAAAAGAAATTGTGAAAATGCCACTTTCAGTATTTCTTTTGTCTTTTTGCTTGAGGATTAATACCAAACTGGAAACCTGCACGTGGGAACAGAGGAGGAATTTGACTCCTCCAAACAAAATTTCTCTCCTAAGCACTGGTAATTTTGAACAGCCCACTCTCATTTATTAGTGGACAGAGCATCCAGTTTGAAGAGTGAAGGAGTCTACCCTGTGTCTGGAAGGAGTCCCACCCTGACAGACTTGCCTGTGCTCAGGCATAACTTCATGCAAACAGCTTGGCCAGCCCCGGATCCAGGCTGGGACCAGCCAGGCTCAGCACCATCTGAGTTCTGTAACAGAGTGAACAGGGAATAAGGGGGAGGGTACCAGGCTCAGGGTCTGCAGATTCTGAGATCTGGATTCCCAGACCAGCCATGCTGGGGAAGCACAGCACAGATCCTACAGCAGCTCTGCAAGGCTTCTCTGTAAGACTTCTGTCATCAGATAACAGTACAGTGACTTCTAAACATTCTCATTTTCTGGTACAATCCAGCCTTTATCACCTTGAAAAATGCAAAGCTGACTATGTTCAGAGAAAGTTTGTCCCAGCATCATTTGGGGTCCTCCCTCCACGGAGGGCAAAACAGCAGGAAAACCCCAGCTATTCTCACCCAGCCTGAGAAATTGATCCAGCAGATAAAACAAGGGGTGAGCCAAATACGATACCTGCACTCCAACTCGACAAACCACAACTGCTAACCAAACTTTGAAGGAAACAAAACCAAACTCATGAAGACAATACAAGTATTGTGGCTACTTTACCTCCAACTAGAAGCCTCATCACATAAGAACAAAACCCATTAATACTCAGCGACAAAAGGCAAGTCTGACTTGCATGAAAAAGGTAAGGAACAATGACAAATTAAGATACAGTGATGGTCCCATTTAGTCTAGTATTTTATCTGTCAGATATATCACTATAAAGAAAGATGCCACATATCAAATATAAAACTAAAAATGCTGTTAAATGTCATTAGATAGCAATCAGTTCTATGCCAAAACCAAAGATACTTATCTAGCTATTCTCTCATACAGGCAGTGGTTTTCATGCCAAGTTTTTCCAAAGAAAACAGAGCATCCCAATGCTTTTAATGATGCATTGACATTTTCTGATGGCGATTTTTATTGAAAATGGCTCAGGATATTCTCCATCTCTAAACTGATCCATAAGGCTTACGAAGAACATGACTGAGTTGATGTGCATTTCCATATTCTAAATCAGAAATCCATTTTACCTTGAATACAAAGTTGAAGACAACAGCATCATAGCCCTTTAAAGAAAACCTTCAGTGCTATGTGACATTCAACCCAACAACTCCAACATACAACTTTACAAGGCTAACATAAAAAATAACCCTTCAAATGACTACTTTTCTCTAAGGCAGGAGAAACTTAAACCGAAGTGAAAGGTCGAGTTGGCTACAAGTGAGACTACAACCAGGCTGTTACATTTGAGTAGAGCATATTGGACAGAAGCAGCCCAGATGGAAGACAGGAAATAAAAAACAGATCCATGCTTGCTTCCATCTCCCTGCACACAGGGAGACCAGCTTGCTGGCTACTACCCTGTCATATTCCTACAAGAAGCCACCTATTACATCAGTTCAAGAGACTGAAACAATGATGTTAAAAACAAGGATCGGTAAAAGAACTGCAACTCATACACAAAAGATTTTTAAGTCTCCAAAATGAACAAACATCTCTGGTGCAGAGCATCTTTTACCATCAACCCCCAAGTGACACAACGCAGTTATGAGCAGTGGGCACCACCCTCACACATCATTCTCCATCAAGTTTGCATAAGAGGTTATTTATAAAGAATTAATGACTTTGAAACTGCCACCCAAACCCTTAGGGTCCATCAACACAGAGATTAACTCTCTGAACATGCTACATAAAGTATCTTCTCAGGCATTTTCCAAGAAACGGAGCTCATTTCTACCATGGTGTAAATTTGTCTGTGTGGTAAAAGGAGAAAGAAACAGATAACTGGTTATCGTGCGGAGAGCACAGTAGTGACTGAATTTTTACTTCTTGTGGTGGCAATTTGCAAAATAACTAGAAGTTCTGAAACGTTTATCTGCCACAAGAGTACAACCCTCCCACAAAACTGTCAGCACTGTATGAGGTCAAGATTTGAGCAACTCTCCAGATTGATCCCAGTCAACAGAGTGGGATGGGTTCCCTTGCAAAGGACAGACTGTGCTCTGGATCTGCTTCCAAACTGTTCCAGGCTTCCTGGTGGAAGTGTTCACCAGGTAAAAAGAATGATGTATTTGAACTGCAACTAGGAAAATAATGTAAAAATACTCACAAGTTTTTCTTGAGTTATCACAAACAAGTGCAGTTCTGCTGCTCTGCTAAGCAAGGGGAGGGCAACACACAAATTTGCTGTGGGATGACCCTGGGGTCAGGGAGCCCATCATCACCCCAACACCTGGGGAGGGAGCAGATGCACAGCTGACTGCTAAACTTACTCAGACAGAGAAAGGTTCAAAAACAAGTCTTTGAGGCAAGAATCATAGAACAAGTTGTGAGGGACCTTAAAGCTCCTCTCATTCCAATCCTCCTGCCATGGGCAGGGACACGTTCCACTAGATCAGGTTGCTCCAAGCCTTCTTCAGCCTGGCCTTCAAGAGCAGAGTAGATGGGTTCTATTTACTAATCTGAGTATAGCTCTCCCTAACAGCAACTGAGTACCTTGTTCCAGGATCAAAGCCACAGCCTGGCAGGGCAGGACAACATCTGTCCATCTGTCCCGCAGCAGAAAGATGCCACATCCCAACACGGTGGCATCACCCCCCACCATAGCTCTCCCCAGGGCTATGAGAAGGGCTGCAAACTTCTGACAGCAGCCAGGTTTCAGTAAGTACAGGTGCTTGCTTAAAATAAACCCTCCCGAGTTTCAGTCTGGTCTAGTTTCATTTGTGCATCACTTTTAACTCCTGTTACACAGCTGCACATGCCACCTCCAAACTGAGGTGATTCCTGTAAATGCCAGCTTACATATAACCTGCTTGTCAAGTCCATGAAATCTTTAGGGAAACTCCTGAATATAAGGTCTGAGAAACAACTACTTTCATTATGGATAAATTGGGGTTGACATGTTGTATTATGTTGTTAGTTTAAAAAAAAAAAAAAAATCTGAAAAATGCAGATTTTAACCAAAGGGCAGTATTTTTATTAAGTATTTTCATACTTTCTGCACAGCCTATTCAAGTCATTACTCATTTGAAACTGCAAGTGCTCATTAATTGGATTGGGAAACACCAGTGGTATATGGAAATTCCTAGGAAGATTTTTAATGCACAGTACACTTTGAGGATTGGTGTTTTGCTAATGACCACCATAACCAGCAGCAGACTTTCAAGGAGCCCTTGAAAGTAACACTGCTGACAAAACGAGCAGACAAAATCAATATGTAAAATAAAGGATGAGAGAACATGCATTTGGCAATTCTCCCCATGCTTACAAAAGCAGAAGGAAGTGCCTGAGGACAGCTCGGCAGACCAGGGCGAGTTCAAGATGCCGAGCACAGGTTCCCATGCTGGATGCCAGTGGGACCCTGCCAGAGGGTGCTTCCAGCTCCACCAGGGAAGCAGTAGAATCATACAATCACAGTATCGTTCAGGCTGGAGAAGAACTGCAAGATCAGGAAGTTCAACCATCAATCTAGCACCACCAGCATGTTCACCACTAAACCATGCCCTCACTCCCATACCCACAGATTTTTTTTTTTACACTTCCAGAGATGGCAGTTCTACCACTGCCCTGGGCAGCCTGTTTCAATGCTTTACAACCCCTTCTGTGATGAAATTTTTATTAATATCCAACCTAAACAGTCCCTGGTTCAACTTGACACTGTTTCTGCTCATCCCTTGTTACCTGGGAGAACAGATCAACCCTCATGTGGTTCCAGTGTCCTATCAGGGAGTTAGTTGTAGAGCATGGTAAGGTCCTTTCTGAGCCTCCTTTGCTTCAGGCTGAGCCCTGCTAGCTCCCCTGGCCACTCCTCATCAAGACTCACACTGCAGACCCTTCCCCAGATGCCTGGCCTGGGAACCAGACACCTCTACACCATTCGTTAACAGAGCTGCTTAACCACTACCTGATTCACAGCCTCCTCCCCCAACCTCAAAGCCCAGCCTAACAGTAAGTTTCCTTTCCAAAAAGCAGGGGGCTCCATCCATGTACATCTCCTCTCCTCCACCAGACCCTGCCACATCCACACCCACGCGCCCTTTGTGTGCAGCCCACGACAAACCAAACCCACACAGGAAGTGAACAAACTGCAGATGCTGCTTCTTTTGATCATGTAAGCAAGAAACACAAAACTGCTGCAGTTCAGAAGGGCTGCAAACAGAGACAGCTTACGTGGGCTTTACTGTGGGTCTTCTCCCACACAGGGTGCCTGGCTGAGAGAGGCTCTGGCACATGCTCTGGAACCTGAGCACCTAAAAGCTGGGATCCCACCTAGGCCACACGAAATTAAGAGATGGAGACTAGAAAAAATCCTCATGTTGTTAAAAAACAGCATCAGGAAGAAGGAGCCTGCTTTATCTCTTTGTATCACACAACACCTCCAGAGAGATAACGACAACATTAATTTCTGTATCCTCTAAGTGCACTGCAAGGACCCATGTACTTCAGCAAGACCTGCATTTTCTTTTAATTCATAGAATCACATAATGGTTTGGATTGGAAGGAACCACAGAAAATAATCAGTCCCAAGCCACTGCCATGGGCAGGGACACCTTCCATTATCCCACCTTGCTCCAAGCCCCATCAAACAAGGCCTTGAACACTTCCAGGGATGGGGCAGCCACAACCTCTTGGGGAAACCTGTGCCAGGGCCTTACCACCCTTATTGCAAAGAATTTCTTCCTATTACAAATCTAAACCTACTTCTTCTGTCAGCCTGAAGCCATCCTCCATCACCCCAAGCCCTTGTCCAAAGTTTCTCTCCAGCTCTCTTGGAGCCCCTTTAGGCAGTGGAAGGTGCTCTATTGTCTCCCCAGAGCCTTCTCTTCTCCAGGCTGAACAGCCCCAACTCTCTCAGCCTGTCATTAGTTAATAAAGTTAAAATTCTGTCAAGTATTTTTTAAAAGTGCCAAAAGGAGGAAGTGTGGACACAAACACAATAAAAAGCAATGAGCTGCAAAGAGAACCATCCTCCAGCTCAAGAAATAATCATTTCAGACACTCACAAGATCAACCACAGCCTCATCAAAATTAACTGATACTCCAAATAAACAGAAGTCAACGATGCTGTGTTCAGGTTTAACAAAAGGCAGCTGGAGACATGCTCTACATCAGTCTTACTTGGTTTACATCAAGAAAAGGTACCATTTCAGCAAATTTACCTGGTAGTTAAAGCAGATTATAAAAGACCCACTGTATTTTACAGCATTTAAAAAGAGAAGGATTGGTGATGGTAAAGCACCTAATGGGTTTGATCCAGTATACTGAAATGTGACTTAATTCCCTCCAATTATGAGATCCCCCATTCTACCTCCAGCCTCTGACAGGATTACATTAAGTAATGATCAAAGAACAAGAAACTTGCCACTCAAGCAGTCTGCAGCAACAGACTTCTCTGAAGATAAATGCTTCTACAAGGCTCCAGGACAAATTCTACTTGATGCAAATATTAAGATACTGCCCATAAAACGCAGTATTATAATAAATCCTTTAAACCTCATCATCCTCTTACAGTAGTTTAAAAAAATTGCATCTCTGAGGAAGTGGATTACTACTAAAGTTTGGTACTAATTTCTTTATTCTGCTCTACAATAAACTAACAGGTGAAAAACATCAGTATGTTTTCACAACTCCACGGAAATAAGCATTAGATCATACATGCACTATTTTTAGAGCTACAAATATTCTTCATTTGAGAAAAAAAATCACAGAGATGTCAAAAATGTTACGTGGGTAATAAATGCATAGAATCACAGAATGGTTTGGGTTGGAAGAGATTTTAAAGATTATCTTGTTCCAACCCCTCAGGGCAGGGACACCTTCCACTATACCAGGTTGCTCCGAGCCCCATCCAACCTGGCCTTGAACACTTCCAGGGATGGAGAGTCCACAGCCTCAAATTATTGACCATAAACATGAATTAGAAAAATTTTACTGAAATGAAAAAAGTGGCTGAGTTCACAGGTTTGAATCACATGGAAATTTGTACTGAATTGTTAAACCCTGTTCAGAATTAAACACTCCCAGAAATATAAATGCAAAACTTACTATCTCAGGTTTTATGTTTTAACTGTGAAGATAAATAATTGAACTGTTTACTTTCCTAATACTTGATCCAAGATCAAAACAGCAATTTAATTTTTATAAAGCACCAGAACTATAATTAATTTTTATTTTTTTAAAGCATTATCATTAAAAAGTCATTTGCTGTTATTCTGGCTGCAGTTTTGTAAGCTTCTACTGCACAGAAGTTTGGAATATAGTTTAACAGAGATAATCACAATTATTTCTTTCTTTTGTAAGTAGAAAACATGGTTGTATTATTACTTTCTTCTTTTGTAATCATAAAACATGGCTGCATTATTGATTGGGTTGAGAAACAGACTAAGAATAGAAATGACTCACTCGTCTCCATTGTGAGGCTGCCCTGCTGCAATGACCCCAGCTCCTGGCTGGATGCTTATCACCACCAAGATATGTAATCATGCTAACAAATCAGACCTGAAGCAAGAGCTGGCATAATTAACACCAGTGGCACATTTCTTCCTAATCCATTCATTTTGAGCAAGAGCTTTGGCCAAATGTGTCCAGCCTCACTTTCTCTCCCACGGTCAGGATGTTACTGTGGGGGTGATGTGCAAGATGCAGAATTACTAAGTGACAAAAATGGAAAAGGCCAGAAATGCCCAGGGATGAAGAGATGTGATGTAATTATGGGGATGCTCAGACCTGCCCCAGGCAGACTGACAGCCACACATACTCGGGCTGTGTGACAGGGCCACCTCCTCCAGCCCTTCACAGGCAGCAGTGCTATTGTGTACCCTGAAAAAATACATTGCTAAGTGTTTGCCAAATACACAGTTGTCCTTGGAATCCAGCTGGCCTGCTGTGCTGTAGAAGAGAAGAATCCCCAGCACTACCTCAACACAGCCTGGGTGCACTCTGAATCTGGAGGAGAGCCCAGCCTGCTGACCAAGCCACCAGAGCAGTGCTGGCATCCCCTGCACAGGGGCTGTAAGAGCAAAGTCACACCACTGTGCACTTCGAAGACAGAGACAGAAACAAACCTGCCCACTCTGAGGGAAAAGAAAGAACATTGCCAGCATGTGTTCACTGTATTTACCACTAAGAAAAAAAAAAAAACCAAAACCAACAACAAACTACAAATAGTTAATTCAGCAGACAGCCAGTCCTCTTGCGAAATAAAAGTGTTCTGTGAACCACAAAACGTAGCAAAGGAATCTAAACGATAACACCTTCACCAAAGAAACCAACCAGATGATCCATTTTTAACATTAGATCATTAAAGCGAAAGCAGAGAGGGAAGAAATTTAAGATACCCACAATAATTTGAATGTCAACTATCCTGAAGATATACAGTTAAATCAAGAACTAGAACTCTTTTACTTAATTAAGAGGCATAAGAGAAAAGGAGAGCTCCAAGGATAGCAACAATAATTTAAAATATTATTTAAAGTATCTGCATATATATCTTCGTTTTGTGGCCAATCAGGTATTTCTACAGAACAAGTTACAGCACTAACAAGAAGTACTCCATGTGAGAAGCAGATGTTAGTTCATGTCACAACCCAATAGGTAATGTTTCACAAAACACGGATTAACCTTAATCGTATATACAATCACAGTACATTTAATGGGCAGAGATTTACATTCTAAGGAGTTAATGGAGATTGTATAGATAACTCCCCTTAAAAGCAAACCCAAGAAACCTTAAATATAAGGAAATATTCCTAGCTGGGTTAAGAAAATACTCAATTTCAGTAACTAAAGGATCTGAGTTTTCTTTACAAAGCAGGAAAACTACTTGCATATGAGGGATTAGACATGCAAAAACTTAAATGGTGTCATACTGAGTATTCCAACATCAACCACGAGAGACGGACTGGAGTCCATGAGGAGGCTGGAAAGCTCCAAGCCCTCCCCAAGCACACAGGACTCACAAAAGCTCCATGAGGCTGCATTCAGCATCTGTCACAGAGCACTCAGCAACTGGCTGGAGAGTGAAATACAACTCTGCTCATTCATTAGCCTTATGCCAGACAGGAGATCTGTTGGAGAGTTTGTAAACATTTTTCCCATTCTGGCAGAAAACTTATTTTAAGTTTCTGTAAAATGGAAGTTTGACTTACCCTCCTCCTTCTCCTGATCCCCTGCCTATAGCAGAGGGTTGGAACTAGATGCCCTTTAAGGTCTCTTCCAACTCAAACTATTCTATGATCCTACTGTTCTCTCATGGGCTACATAAAGGGTTACACCATGAAATCTGTTATTCAAGATTACTGGGAAACAATGTATGAGCACATTCACATAGGCATGGAACTAACTATACCTAAAATAAATTTATTATTTTACTAGTTTATAATGGAATATGGAAAAATATAGGCACCAAACTTTTCCTTACTTTTCACACGCGCAACTTGTTACCGTGTTTTCATTCCTTAGTCATCTCTTGAGTTACAAATTATTTTTGGTTACCGTAGGTACTCAAGTATCACTAATTTCAAACTCAAAACTCAAGTTTTCTAATTAGGAGCTTACAGTTTACAAAGCAAGGATTGGTATTTCAATTCAGACTGCTGAAAACCCAAAATCTTGGAGATTTGGTAGCAGAGAGGTGGTCATTTAGTCCTTGCCAGCTGGCACTCACTCATCCAGAAGAACACTTAAGTGTTACAGGACTCTTCTCATATATTCCTAATTAACAGACGTAAAAGCAGATTTAGGAATGTGCTGTTGATTTAAGAAGTTTATACCATTTTCCATCAAACACCTCGTGTACATATGTGTGTGTGTGTACATATATACACGTATATTCACAAATCTGAGGAAGCCACCAGGTTTGCAACAAGCAACCACAGGCACAGGTGCTCTGTATTGTTGGTAACAATGAAATAAATAGACACAAAGAAGAATTAACCAACTTGAAGAAAAATCTTAATGAGGACATCATCTGTTGACTAACCAGCCTGTGAGTGTAGCACACTGACTCCTCGCAGCAGTAACTGACAGTCTCTGAAATCATTCAAGAAGCCGTGAAACTTGGTCTTTCTCAGAACAAAGATGCCAAGTCCCTTCTCACGCATCCCTCCAGGCAAGCTGCAGAGGTACCACCAGCATCAGCTGTTCCTGGGATTCTCCTGCTCTTAGCAGTGAAACCTGAGAATTATTATCTGTGTGCTTATTCATTGTCACAAACACCAAAGGGACAGAGATAGATTCTGTCATACACAGATAGGAATGTAATTCCTAATAAAGCTTTATGCACACCCACCCAGAGTGTGAGGGTCCAACATCTCATTTCTTCAATAACTAATTTAATACCTTACTAATGATAAAATCCAACATACGTGACAGTTCTAGAAACGAGATGGCAGAGGATGTTAAACTTCAAACAGCATATTCTCTTCCTGTCACAGAGACAGTAGTGCTGTGCGGGGCCTAAAATCACCACCTGTGACCCAACTGCTACCAACATGCAGAGGAAACATCAGTTTATATAAGCTCACATCTGACTGCACACATCAGATATTTTGAAGCCTATCAACTGAGAATGTATCTCTTTTAGGGAGATGAAAAGGAAGAAAGGGGGAAAGAGAGAGAAATTGGTTTTTTTCTCTTCTGAGCATGAACACGATTCCAGGCTTGCACTTCAACACTAGTATTGGTTTTAACCTTTGATTTTCAAAGCAGATCAAATTATCCAGAACAATTATTTTCAATTAAATTATTTGTCTAGATCACATATATCCTGTTACCAAGCTGGAAGTTTGAAAAATAATGGTGAAGAAAAACCTCCACACACACAGCCCTGAAACCACAGAGGTATGTGCCTTCACACAGCGCAGAGTTTATAGTCTCTGCTGCTATTTAAGACTAACAGATGAGTTGCTACTCTCTTTGATGCTTGACCTACCACTACACTATTTTTAAACAAGTAAACATAACCAAGTACAAGAGCGTTAATGCTGTATTGATCTGCATTTGCAATTAACTCAGCTCTAAACCACAGTTCAAATTTATTAAAGAAAAAAAAGAAACCCACCAATTTCTACATCTTACCAAAAGAACTCCAGGTAAAACCAACAAAAAAATGAAGAATGACCATTTCTCTGTCCAGCGAGCATGTAAAGATTTATTTATAGTGCTCAGCTGAAGATCCCTAAACCAAAAAACCCCATCTTTTCCAATTACTATTCCAATTACTTTTCCAATTACTACTCTTCACTTCCACCTATGGTGTTCCAATCCAAGCCACTTCACTGCCCCTCAACACGAACGCAGTGTTCTCAAAAACAGCAAGCATGGACTGTTTCACTTCACCAGTTCTGCCACCAAAAGGAAATTCCAGCCAGCCATGCAGACATCCCAATGCCAAGGAGCTGGGCCAAGGGAGAGCAGACTCACCGACACATAGCTGCTGGAATCCACATTGTCCGTGATGGTCTGACGCTCTCCCCTCTGGTTGATCTTCCTGTACCTCCGACGGGACTGCCGGAGTGGGACTTCTCTTTGCAAGATGTTTTCCTCATTGTCTTTAGAGTTCTCCACCTGAAACACATGTTCAGGCTCCTGGTTAAACATCCAGTTCTTCCATAGCACCGAGAGCCGATGGAGCCGTATGAAACTCATGTGGAAGGAACACACGTAAGTTCAGGGCAGATGAATTTGTCCGGAAATAACGACCATGGTTGTTTCAGAGAACCACTGCCACAGATCTCAGAAGTGCCTCGTTACATACAATGAGCCGGAGGCCACGGTTTCCTTCCAGGAAACAGTGTATTTAAAATGGAAAAAAAAAAAAAAGGAAAAAAGGCACACATGTCCTCTAAACAATATCACTCACCAGTAAAAAACCCTTCTGCACCCACATGTACCACAAAGAAGTTACAGGCACTGCTCATTTCAAGTTTATCATCTTCAACAGAGAAGTTACCATTTTTTGTGTATTTACAATCTGGCAAAAATATTGAATTATACCCTATTTTTAGTAGTGTAATTTTTAAAAGCATAATTTATTTCTAGTATCAGTCATAGCTAAACAACTTTAAATATTCCAGCTTTTTATAAATAGCTACTTCACCTATGTCATACTGCCTTCTAATCACTTCCAGTGGATTATAGAGAAATGGCTGGAACTTGATTTGTATCTTGATGTCAAATATTATTTCTGACTAAACATTAAAAATTAAGTAAATTTATCTTGTTAGTAAAAGTCAATAAGAAACCTTTTATCTCAATAGCTACAATTCTTTTTTTCTATAAAAAGTGGTCTCATCCTTTCTCCTTTCCCATTTCCTTTTGATGTTTTGGAAAAATATCTCCCAGCAGGAAGCAGGGCAGACAGACATGCAAATAGGCTGCAGCAGGCAAGAAGCTTATCTACAATATATTTGCTATGCAGAAGTTTCTACTGTCTTCAATGGTTTTTAATGTTTTTTCTCCAAATTGCACTGGAAAATCCTAAACATTAAGACCATACGACTGGAAGAGGAAAAGAACCTCTGTATGGTCTTACACAGCACTCACTTCACATATTTAAGTAAATTATCTTAAAATTAAAATCCAAAAGATACAAAGAAATGAAACCCAGAAAGACTTAACAGACAGAAACAAAAAATTACTTTTTACAGAAATTACTTTTCTTTCACAATTCTAACTGAAAACTAAGACATAAGCATAAATAAATTATTTGACAGCAGTAAGTCAAAACAAGTGCTGGAAAAAGACCACCTGCTTCCTTTGGTCAGTGAACTGCTGTTGACAAAAACAACATGGAAATCAGAAATCAGGAAAGACCTCCATGTCACAGTTTCCAGCTTAGTACCACCAGCATGAGCAGTATTTTGAGTCCAGCTGACCATCAGGTTGTTAACACTTAGGATTTACAAGAACTGTTTTTGATGTTCTGTGCATCAACAGGATAGACACACCTGGGCACCTCACTCAGCCCTGCCTTCACCTGGTTAAAACTAAAAATCTGTGTTGGCAGAGGGGTGTCACCCTCATCACACCCCTGTGGAGGAATTCAGCTTGGCTGTGGATGCTGTGAGCCACATCCCAGCCAGGGAGCAAAGGGAGGACAGACCCCCTGGGCCATTGCAGAGCCAAGAGAACCAGGCTGCCATCAAGTCAGATGGAGACACTGTGCCACAGACTGCTTCCCACTGCTTCATTGCCAATACACAGAACTGTTAAGGTTGGAAAAGGACTCAAAAGATCCTCCTGTCCAACCATGCCCACCACTAAACCTAGTCCCCAAGTGCCACATCTACACATCCATGAAATCTTCCAGGGATGGTGACTCTGCCCTGGGCAGCCTGTGCCAGGGTTTGACCTTCCCATGAAGAAAATTTCCCTAATATTCAATCTAAACCTCCCCTGGCACAAGTTGAGGCCATTTCCTCTTGTTTTATTATTTGTTACCTGGAAGAAGAGGCTGATCCCCACCTGGGTACAACCTCCTGTCAGGTTCCCTACTGAGCCTCCTCTTCTCCAGGCTGAGCACCCCCAGCTCCCTCAGCTCCTCCTCCTCAGACTTGTGCTCTTGTGCCAAAATGTCTGGAATAGCACAGTAACTGGCCATATCCTCATCAAAAGGTGCTCTTTATGAACTTCAAATGCTGGCAGCAGCAGGATGCTCCCACACTACCAGCTTCACTCAGGCCCTGGCTGCCACACAGAAATCACAGAGAATCAAGGAGACTGCCCTGTTTCACTCTGCAGTCTAAACCAGCAATAAAATATTTTCTACCTGCAAGCATCACACTGCTCTTCTGAAATCATATGCTTAGATCTGAAAAAAAGCACCAAGGAACAACAGTAATGACACTTCAATACACCAAGATATGCTGCAATTCTGGGCCATCTTCTTAAATGATAAATGGGGCTATTATTAATTCAAAAGATTGCTCAGCCTCCAAAAATATGAGTTACAATGTCCATTCACACACTGTTATCCTCATTAACTTAAGCTGGCCACATTTTATGGCCTTTAAAATGGGCCTGTCCCCAGAGGATTCCCACTACAAAACTGATTTACATTCTAAAGTGACAGGAGAGAAGGAAAAAAAAGCATCAAAAAAATCAGTCACCAGCAGGAAACAACAGTTCTTTAACTCCATTAAAGTGGCTAACTAATTCTTTTGCTTGAAGATAAATATTCATTATGTATTAAATCTCATTAGTATGTTGCAAATTAAAAACTAGAGAAAATAAAAGAATTAAGATCAATTAATAAGAGTTAATCAGAGAACTGAAACTCAAGTACACCTTGTGTCAGTGAAGATCATTAGCAAGGTGCATGCCACCCCACTGATGCTTTCTTCTCACACTATTTGAAGTGCTCCCTAGAAAATACAGCTAATAGTACCTTTAGCTACATATACCTGTAAAACATCATCATAAATATAATGAAGAAACTACTCTGCACTTTTAATTCTCTCATTTTCCTACTGAAAAATTATACTGAAGTTCCAGAGAAGGATGTAAGATACTTTCAAGTGTCTCTATACTCTCACTGGCATTTAATCACAATTACAGACAACTCAAGAGATTTAAAATAAGCAAACAGCTGTCTGGGCTGTGCCTTTGTCTCCAGGAACACCCAGCAGGGTGTGAGGCTGCTGACATGGCCAATGCTGGCTTCCCCAGCTACTGTGATACTGTGTTCCTCTGAAAACACCCATCACAGTTGTGCCTACTCAAGTTACACACACAACACTAGTTTCTGCAATAAATATTTCAATAGGGTCAGTTTCTCTCTGGAAGCACACACTGCACAGAAGCTCCTCTTTTTTTCTGTTGGTTTTTTTTTTTTTTTTTTTTTTTTTTTTGGCAATGATGATCTGACCAAAGAAGGACGTAGGGATTTCTTAAGATTTCCTTTGCCCGTGAAGTATTTGTCATGTAAACTTACAAATGCACAAACTGCAGTGAATCAAGGCACCAGCCACACCAGGCTGGTTTAGTCTTCCACTATCCCAGGTTGCTCCAAGCCCCATCCAACCTTGTCTTGAGCACTTTCAGGGACGGAGCATCCATAGCCTCTCTGGGCACCCTGTGCCAGGACCTCACCACCCTCACAGAAGAACTTCTCCCTAATACCTAATAATAGATATGACTGGATAAATGAGTGTTTGTCACTCTGCTACAGGAGCACTGAGGTGCAAGGCTCAGCTCAGCCCAGACACAGCACTTGGACACAACGAGTATACCAGGTGCTCAGTTCAGACACCAGATCCTTGGCAGCCGCAATTAAAAAGTAAAAATGCAAAGCAGCAAATGCAAAGCAGAGGGCCTGGGGCACTCCCATGACTTGGCTGTACACATTGCCACCCAAATAGTCCTGTGGCACCTCTCCAGGCATAAATCTCCCCCCCAGAACACCAGCTTTGATAAGAGACTGGACAACTTGGAATAAAACAAATTAACTGTTTTACTCCAGAGCATGAAGACAGGTTTCTTGCACTCTTAACCTGCACCTCATGGCAGACTGCAGCTTAAAATACACACTGCAGCACAGAGCATATAACTGATGCTATCAGAGCCCATGAGCAGAGTCAGACTGACATTGCACAGAGCAAATTGCACAAAGGACAGCAAGTGGACTTGGTACAGGACACTGCTGACATCCCTGCTGGTAATGCACTGTGGGAAACAAATACTTTATGGAAGCTGTATATTTACATGCCCAGTAAGAGACTCTGTCAAATATTAGTTTTAATGTTACTGTACCTAGATCTAGGGCAGCTAAATCAATAGCAGTCTGGAGAATGGAGTCTGATTAACAGACAGGTGGGTTCTGAGCACAACAAACAGCTTTGTTTCAGCTCCATTAAAAACATCTAAGATGAAAGTTGGAAGAGATCTGCCTGTGTCCCCAGGCACACTGCTAGGATACAATGTCAGTCTTCACTATGGAAAAGCAATCCTAATATTCCAACTGCTCACAGCATGTGGAAAACAACCTGGGAAGGACTAAGCTACACTCTCTAAGCACATATATATGCATCTATATATGCACTTGGCAGTATCAAGAAGTGTTCTGAAGAAGCAGAAGGAATCCTGGACATTAAGGATGGTGACAAATCTTACCCCTCAAGCTTGGCTAAGCACTCTCATGTATCTTCTCCTACCTACAAGCCTTCACACTATGTGGCACTGCAAAGGCTTGGAGGAAGAATGTTTCTCCACCCAGACATCACCAATAAAAGCCTTGAAATGGGGAATGGGGGTGTAAATAAAATACTCAAGATAGAAGACTGCCATAGCCTGACTCAGGAATGCTCAGTTCAGCCGTGACTGCTAGGCTTTTGAAACTCAAGTAAGCACAATTTTAGAAAGAATGACCTAATCATCATCATCATTTACCCATCCGGATTAAATTTACATAGCTACTGCTGTTACAAGAGCAGCCATAGGAATAATTGAAATCAAGGCAATTTTACTGCAATTTCATAGAATACTTTACAATAAGCTTTCTGCTGTAGAAGAGAAAGAATTTGCTGAAACCAGCAATAGATTTAAATACATATGAAAAAAATCTGTCTTACCACAATCATTTCTGAAGGTTCCAATATGATACATTCGCATCCTCGCTTTCCTCCAGACTGCTTGCCAAAGCTAGAGTGGGATGGAAAAAAGCAAACAAAAAAGAATGAGATGAACAGCCTATTTTACCTTTTCAGTAACAAAAATAATTGGCCATGGTCCATGTTGTTAAAAAACAAAAAAAGAACAAAGAAAAAATGATGAAAACTATTGTATGAAAAATGCTAATTAGATAGTATCATTACCATAATATTTTAATTTATTCAGCACCCCTCATCACAGCCTGCTATGTAAAGTCCAAATATAAAGAATGTTCTTTTGTAAAATCATTACTACTTGCAGATACTCAAAACCACTCATAATACATTTCAGTCCTGACAAGAAAACCTTAGTAAATTTTAATTAAACATTAAACAAGCCTTGTAAAAACAAATATACATAAATTCCAAAGACTCCAAAATACTACTCAGTACACAGCATATTTAATGAGAGCTCCCTCAATTCTACGCCACCCCTCCCTCCTTCCAGCAAAGGGGGTGACAGAGAACCTCTTTTCTAATATTGAGCCTTAACTTGTGACCTCTGTCTTTATGCTACTTGTACCATCACAAGGAATGGGGCATGGTGATGGATTCTGTTTAAGAGGTATGAAAGAACACAAATGTAACAAAGCATGATGGCCAGTGTTAAACAGCAGCTGGGGAAAGCAGCTAAAAACAACCTGATGTGGTTTAGCTCATGGACTCTAACAGGAGACTTCCTTCAGGACACTGAAGAACAGAGATGACTTTAGAGAAATCACCTCTGGAGAAGGAACCATGCAGCCAGATCTGAGGGTGCTGGAGCTACCAGCAAAAGACGACTGAGCTAGACACTGCTGGGGGATGTGTGGGGCGTGTTACAGACCAAAAACCTCTCGAATCAATCCATTTGTGACTGTAATGGTACCTGGAATTGAATATATCTGGCTTCACAGATTAAGGAAGGTTGTCTTCACTCCTGACCTGTTAGCCTGAGGTGGGAATGCTTGACCTACTCACTCCCTGGGCACAAGGGAAAGTGATTCCACAACGCCAGCACGTAAAACAAACTCCTTGATGAGCAGCACAGTGGCTGGATTAGCAGCTCAGTTGTAGCTGCCATGTAACAAATTCAGACTGTCAACATCAATCACGTTTTAGCACCTACCAGCAGGTGAGATAACTGAAGAACTGGTTAATGCAAAGCAGGCATTAACATGTGAATTAGAAGGAAGTTAAGACAAGAGTGGAGACAAACCCTTAAAAAGCGGGTCGGCTCCATCTGTTTTCACTGAGGTTATGTTTAAAAAGTACATCTGAAACTCCAGCCATCAAGATTTGAGTTACATACACTGTCATCCTGATGGCAAAGATCCACTGAAACCACCACCACTTTATAGAGAATGTTGAAAAAGACTCGTGTTTATAAGCAAGACTCCAAAATTCCTGTGGGATATACGCAACTACGGGAAAAGAATTTAAGGAACTAAATTGAAGCTAAAAGACTAACTAAACTGAGCTGAAGAAGGGGAGGTTTTGATTAGATATTAGGAAGAAATTCTTCCCTGTGAAGGTGGTGAGGCCCTGGCACAGGTTGCCCAGAGAAGCTGTGGCTGCCCCTTCCTTGCAAGTGCTCAAGGCCAGGTTGGACGGGGCTTGAATCAACATCACCCAATGGAAGGTGTCCCTGGCCATGGCAAGGGGTTGGAACCAGGTGAGCTTAAATGTCCTTTCCATCATAAATTATTCTGTAATTCTCTGAAACTGTGAATTTACTCAAGCAAAGCTTCAATCTATTGCAACAAAGAAATTATCAGTGTAATCCAGTTACGATAAAGAATTACAATTAATAGGAGCACGGCAGCTTCCACTGTCAAGTTTGGATTTTGCTACTGAAGCAAAAGAAAAAAAAAATTTAAATTACATGACTGCAATATAGTCATAAACGACATGACAACTTACACTTTCTCACCCAGACCAGACAAGCACAAGTTTCACATAGAAAACTGCCGTTTTCACACATCTATTGTAAGAAACTCAGAGTTCAAATTTTCATGTCTTCTTTAATGCTTTTTCATACACCATGTGATCCAGGCATGAGAGTCATGTTTTTGCAACACAAAAAGAACGGCTAAACTACTCTCACTCTTACAACAGTTAATTCAGTTCAGAAAATACAGAACTATCATTTTTAATGTCAGCTCCAACACTGAAGTTAACTGAAATCCATGTTAGGATTTCTCTACAAACTAAAAACCAAAGTGAGACCAACTTTGCCACAGGATTATTTTCAATTAGGAAAAAAAAAGTTAAATAACTTATAATTCTATTCCTTATAGTAGAAAATTAAAGACAAGAGATACTTTTTTCCAAAACACCAAAATCATAAAGGAATTATGTGCAACTGGAAGTTTCAGGTTTTGCACCTTTTTAAAACCAGAAATAATCATTATCAGTTTTATGACAAAACAGATTACTACTATTGCTACACCCCTCATACTTAGGAAAATGCACCAATTTCCTGTTGCAGGTTCTTCGAGCGAAGTATTTCTGTTGTGTAACAACATTTTATCAAACTCCTGGAGGTCAAGGAGGAGTTGTTTTCTTTTACATAAACACATTCCTCAAATTCAGCCACTGTCCAGCCTCCCTCTGCTTATGTTGAAGTGTTTGCTAATTAAGTAAAGGCAGTAAACATTAATGAGGACAAGAACAGTGCCTGGAACAAAGGTCACAGTCTCGGCCCTATCATTTCTGCTCCATCAGGCACTTTACAACAACCAAACACTTGGAAAAGGATCAGGTTCCAAAGACAAAACCCACCCAGCTAATCTTAAAGAATAAACTACTCATATTTACAAGTCAATAGGTCAAGTTTCATTATTTCCTGGTACACACCATGAATGGTTTATCAATTATTCCACAACAGAGCTCCTTTCAAAGGAGGAGGCAGTATATGGTTTTTCCCCAGCCAGAACTACCACTATGTCTTGAAAACACCAACTTTCAACATTCTTAATTAACATACACATTTTAGAAACACGTGTTTTAAATTTCTTAATGACTTATTACATATTTTTCCTCTAGAATACAAATATTTAGCTTCTCTATCAGTTAAGAGGTTTGCTGACATCAATATACTTCACTAATCTGCCAATTACAGTCAAGGCTTCAGAACAACATCCAATCCCTAAATGCTTGTAAATGGAAAAGGTTCAGTTGAACAAAGCTTTGAAAGCGGAGGAGAGAAAACTCACTTGGGAAACAAGAGCAGACTTCGACATGGAACATTCTTCCAAAGTAGAAGGAACATTTCTGTGAGAGCAAATTACTTGGAGAAGTCTAGCTGGTGATTAAACATCCACACAAACCTGAACCATGATGTTTCTCAAAAAAGAGAGCTCTGGAAAGTACATCTAATTCTGGAAGAGATGGGGCAATCTTATCTTTTGGTACTAAAAGACAACTCTGCTGTGGCATCAAGAACACGCAGTGCTGTTTGCAGGAGTTGTTATTACTTCATCATTTTAGTTACCTGAGTTGGCACCCAACTGGGTAACCATGACCACAGATATCTTTTCCCAGGGTCAGGTTTGCTTCCTGGAAAGGTCCAATCCAAGAAGCCAATTTCAGTACTTCTGCTTACCAACCACCACAGCAGCTTCTCCAGCCCAAAGCACATCTCAAAACCACTACGTCCTCCTGATGTCACGTGTGGCAACATACGTAAGAAAATTGGGAAAGACTCAGTAAGGTACAGCACATTACATATGCTTTAGTGCTTTAAGCTGAGTGGGGACCATAACCTAATTAAAAATTTAACACCAAAAGTGTAAGAAAACATGAAACTAATGTAAATTAAGCTCTACTTACAATAAAAAAAATTGTCAAAGGACATACTACCACTGGCATAACCATTAAAGTTTTAAATGATCCAACAATTTAATCAGCATTGTTAACACACGTGTGATTTAAATAAGTCCTAAATTTAATATCATTCTATGGTTTGCCACTGCTGGAAGTCTAGAAAAAAATCAGTACTATAAAACTGCAATACAATTGTTTTTATTTATAATTTCATTGTAGGCTCCCATCATTTAATATTCATCTATTTCATCGGCATCATTAATTTTCACACACTCACTCAATGGTCTGCAATGCTGTCATGGGAAAAAAATGTCTTCCAAATACCAAAGGCAGCTTTGTTTATCCTTGTTTTATGGATGCCTCATTTGCAAGAAACCATGTCTTCCTTCTGATTCACTGCTACTCATAATTAAAAATGCTTAAGCAGTTGCATAATCTGAGAAAAGAATATGAAGTTAAACTGGCATGATATGCCATACCAACAACTAATGGGTGCTCAGGTCATGGGATCGGACTGCAGCTACCAAAATGTAAAAGCCCAGGACTGCAGACAACAGTCCAGGCTGGACAGAGTTTGGAGAAACTTGGTCTAGTGAAGTGTCCCTGCCCATGGCAGTGGGCTGGAACCAGATGAGCTTCAAGGCCCCTTCCAACCCAAACCAGTATGGGATTCTGTAACACTCCTTGGTTCATCTGTCCCTTTTCCACTCTGATTTGCTCATCTCTCTGTAACTGCAGAGTACCTTAGAAGTGCAGCCACCTGAGTATGTGCTTGACTTCACTGATACAAGCAACAGAACAAAATCACTGGAGGGAGCCTTCTGTGTCTGAGAATACTCCCACTTTCATTCATGCTCACTCCCCAAAACCAGAAGGTGTTAAAACTTCTTTAAGGTACTGGACCTTTTATAACAAACCTTACTTTCATAAACTATTTAGAAATCCCTCCAACATAACATATTTTGAACATAGCTCTTGAAACAGAATGTGCACAAACATGGCTTTCTGAACACAAATGTTTTGAAAATTGTCATATCCAGCTGTTGCATAACCAGAGTATTTGGTGATGAAACACATCTGGAATGGCAGAACTGACAAATTTAAGCAATAGCCATCACATTTAACTCAAACATTTCCTGACATCAATATGCTCAAGTTATTCAATCCTGATAGCTTCATATTCTTCATTATGCAGAATATCGTACATAAATTAAAGGTAAAAACACAGCCTGTCCTGAAGAGCTTTTAGCCTATAGATGGAGACTGAGACTGTCTTATGTGTTTCAATACTAATCAGCAAGCATCTTCAAATTTACAATATTCTACTACATCCTGAAAGAATATTTTCAGATGTTTCAGACATCAAAGCCATCAATGGCAGGATGTCAGGCACTTTATGTTCTGTTCTGTATTGTACAGGAACTACAAAACCATAACATTATCCTGTCTGTGTAAATTGGTGGCAATAATGCACAGTTATCTGTGACCATCAATAAAACAACCTGCAGGAGTTTTACCACAGTAACACTCAGTACTGTATTACATGTAGAACGGGGCCAGGGCCCTGATATACCAGTTTATCAAGATAACAAGCAAAGAGTTTGCAGGTATTTTGTTTTTATGAATATACCTTTCTCTCAAACTGCCTGTGTGCCTGTCAGGCTGGTTTTAGGTACATAATGATGAAGATAAATTGTACTCGCCACTGCAAAGTGGATCCCATGACCCCACTTATCCAGTAACCTGGATGCATTTCTTCCATGCAAAAAGATTTAGTACGGAAGGGCACAACTGGGCCTGGAAGAGACAAGATGTGTAAGGAATAAACATGTTGTTTGGTTGGCTTTTTAACAGATGAAAATGTGTTTTTCTGCAAGTCAGGGGGGGCTACAAAGGCATATAGTGACAGGACAAGCGGGAACGGTTCTAAGCTGACCGAAGTAGGTTTAGATGAGGTATTAGGAAGAAATTCTTTCCTGTAAGGGTGGGGAGGCCCTGGCACAGGTTGCCAGAGAAGCTGCCCCATCCCTCGAAGTGTTCAAGGTCAGGTTGAGTGAGGTTTGGAGCAACCTGGGATTGTGGAAGGTGTCCCTTCCCATGGCAGAGGGTTGGAATGAGATAAGCTTTAAGGTCCCTTCCAACCAAAACCATCTGTGATGCTATGAAAAAGCATTTCATTTTTCCTCCCCCTGCAGAATACCTCTTGTGCAGAACAGTTGTTCCAGCAAACCCCTGGATATCTACTGCAAAGTTGCTGTTGGTCACATCCAAGATAAAATGCATTCCGTTACCAATGAATGTACCACACAAGTATTCTAATGGCTGGAATAACCATTAGTATTATTAAACACCAATCTAACTACTCTAAAAATGTAATTTTATACTTAAATTTCTTGTAAATTTGTTGGGAATTGTTTGGGAAATAACACTGAGGGAAAACACATGAAATTGCATAACAGGCAGTAATAGTCACAGTGACTGTGGATAGAAAAGTCAGGATCTGCCCTTCTTGCATTACAGTCATGACACAGGAGTATACTCAACATCAAAATCCTCATAGAAATAACCTGTTTTTCTGGGCCTCTCCACGGAGGTCTCAATTTCACTAGATTTTTCTCAGTCCAGCCATGATCTGAAGAATGGAGCTGGTGGGGAGTAGCCTGAGGCTCACAGGTGCATCACGAGGCCTCACAGCAACTGCTGAGCAACCCCAAATGTCTCTACTTGTAAAACAGAACAAGGAGATGGGAAAAAAGTTCCATCAGCACAGACCAGAAGTTTCAGCAAATGCAAGTGGCAGAGTTTATGTGATATCATATGCTGTGCAAGTCCTGAGCTCTTCAAAGTAACTTCATTAGAAAAATATTACAATACTTAACTCCATCAGGAAATGATTTAAAGGAAACCAGACACCACAAGATACATGGCTGAATGCAAAATACCTATTTCAATTAATGCTCAGTCATCAAAACCCATTTCTGCATTAGCTCTCAGTAACAACATTGAGCAGGTTTATCTCTTAAGCCTGCTGAAGTTTTAATTGGAAATTATTTTGGAGGCTGTGTAACATGCTACTCAATTTGCAGGCTGCAAGCTCAAGATCTCTGTATTAATTACTTTATACTCCAAACATGATGACCCTTTGAGGAAGCCTGTGTATCACCTACCACTTTCTGTGCAGCTTTCCAGCTATTCCAGATCATGGGATTGCAAAGTCTTAGTAAAATTGTATTTTAATTATAAACAAACCATACGTGACCCCTTCCTTCTAATCTCCTTTCTCTTGCACTTCAGTTTAGCCAACAAAAAAGTCTTTCTGTGGCACAATCAGCATCCCTTGCAGACCATAAAATTTCTAAAGGGTTGCTGCTGTAAGGAACCATGAACAGACCAAAAGGAAATTATTGTTGCAGGGGAAATATGGATGAGATTATTCAGTCATATAGTTATGACAGGTCTGAACAGTCTTTCTTGCTTTTTTTACTTTCTTAGAAGATTAGTCTATATCAAACAGGACACACCATGTACTTTTAGTCTGCAACACCTTCCCAGCCCTCACTCAACATCAGCAAGCCCAATACAAGTTGCTGCACTTAGGGAGACCAGGACACAGCTTCTCACTAGTGTGCTGCCTCTTTTCATCCACATTCCCTTTTCCCTTGTAGCATTTTCATGCCAGCACTAGCTCTGCCAGAAGAATTTAAATCTGAACAACTCTATCTGAATTAATTAGTTTTACAAATACATTTATTGGTAGCATTCCCAAGTTGTTGCTTCACTTACTGGCTGTCAGGCAATGCTACAAGTTACAGCCACCACTTAACAGAAACATCCAGGGAAAACATCACCTCACCCAGAGCCACAAATGCACTGAATAACCACTGCTTTTATCCTGTGCTGAGTACTAAATCTCTCAGACTTGATAAGCACAGGGATGTAAGCCTGAAGCTCCCCTTAAGAGAGCAGAGAAAATTATCCATAATAGTTAGTTGGGAAGAGCCTTCCAGTGAAGCATACACTCAGAGTATTGTATTGTGACTGCAATATGTACACTCACACAGCAAAAAACTTAAATCCCAATTATGGCAACAATTATCACAATTCAGAACCCTACTGGCAACTGCCAGTTTGTCAGAAATTAGGTTTACTGTATGGCAGCAGGGGACTGGCACACATGGATCCAGACCATGGGAGCAGAGGGAGGAAAAACACTATTCACACTCCAGACACTCCTGGACACATCCCAGGGACTGGGATGGAGATGAGAAAGAGGATGAGCAGAGTTTGAGGAGCACTGGGACAGAGCTTGGATACAGCAGGTGCAGTCTAGGCAGAAGCAGTATTCAAGCTAAACATGGAAAGGAAGGATCAGGGGACAAAAAGATCAGTATACCTTCCACTGGCAGAAGCTGGGAGTGCAGGAGCTCTGAGCCATTGCTTTACTTTTGCAGCAAATGGTACAAATTCACAAGTATCTGCAGAAAGCAGCACTACAGGCTTCAGAAGTAAAACTGATCTGAGTGTAGATGGTAGCATTTGAGATATAAATATGTTTGAGAACAAAGTTACATACATCAAAATTTAAATTATGGCGTTTTGTTAATTGTTAAATTCTTCAAATTGCAAATCTTTAATCTAACATTCTTACTTTCCAAAACTAACAGTCCTATAAAAGCACAGTATTTTCTGTGCTTCTGGCACTTCACACAGAATGGATGCAAATACTATTAACAGTCAGTAAGTTGCAAAATATAGTAAAACATTGTTACTCATAAATACTAATACAAAACAAGCCAAAATAATTTCAACCCAAGCTGTTGTTCATGATGCAAAACTGGAGTTCCTCTTTCATTATGACCATTTTCTTGATCTAAGCATTTAGGTCTTCTCCTTTTACTAAAGAAAAGAGAAATGGCTTTCTTTTCACTAAAAAAAAGAGAAATAATTGAGTCATTGATGCATCTACAACACTCATGAAAAGATACCACACAACTATGAGGCCATTTTAAATAAAGTAATTGTTTTTAGCCAAGAAATGCACTACATGAGCAGAACAATGATTCCAATTTTCTCCACTTGAGAGATTTTGGAAGGACTGGGAAAACAGAAGTGTTTGTTTTAATAAGACTACATCTTGAATGTTTCAGGAGTTTGTATTTTTCCCTTGGAGGTTCAATTCTCATAGCTGTAGGAGGCTGTCAGCCACATAATTGTCTTCAAAAGTTCCTCCAGGTCCTTGACATATCTCCTATGGTTAATCTTGCTGTGAGTAATCTCCTTCAAATATCCTGTTCACATGAATTATCTTCATTAACAAGTAAGGTTAACACAAAACCTCTTTAACTTGCTGACATGATTTTCCTTCCACAAATCCGTCAATCCTGTTCTTTTATTCCGGCCGTCACTTTCATGTTAGAAGCAAATTCTTCTCCTCCTATGCCAAATCTATTAACAAATCCGTTCTCCAGGCAATAGGGTAATCAAGATTATGCCATCTTTGTACCTGGTGTTACTGACTGATCTGCCTCTTACCTTAAAAATCTTGCAGGGCTTCTCTCATGAGCATCGGTGTCAGAATATCGAATAGATTTATTGTACCTGGATGCAGCTTTTACTCCTCCAATTTCTAAACCAATTTATGAATTACAACTTGAATACAAGTTCATCAAATCAATAAAAAAGCCCTTTTCAAGCACAGTGAGCCCCAGTTGCCATCCTCACTCACTCAAATACATAGACAAAGTTAATAAACTTGCTCCAAGCCCTGTCCAAATTGGCTTTGAACACTTCCAGGGATGGGGCAGCCACAGCTCCTCTGGACAATTTCACTCAAGGACCTTCAGTCACTCAAGGGGCACTAAGTGTTTAATATCCAGCCTACAGTTAACTGAGTTGAAAAATTGAGTCCTGTATGTTCTTACTAGTACTTTATGAAATTCAAGTATACGGAAATGTATGTAAGCTGGAGTTGGCATTAAGTCTATCCACTCACGGTCAGCTCATGCTGAGTCAAGTGAAACACAGTGAAATAAAAATGAGTGATGTACAAGGTCAAGCAGAATATTACTCTGGGTACTCAGGGTATTACTTGCCCCAGTTCAACTCAAGTCTAATACTGTGCTTCAGAGAAAGCAAGTCAGTGTTCACTGTCTCAACCCCGAGATACAGACAGGCTCCTGGCACAAGCTCTCCACAGCTGATGCTGCTGGCCCCTTCTTGCTTCACATAAAAATCGTATGTGCCATTAAATACAGCCTCCAGCCAAATACCAGAAGCTATGTGATCTGCAGTCGTATTTTTGCAATGGGGAACTTTATCCAGAACAGTCACACAGCACAAATTATTCAAACAGACCCCTAGGTAATAAGCTGACTACAAATTCTCTTACAAACTTAAAAAGCCAAACTAGATTGAGTGCAGTATTTCATAAAGAAATTTCAACGTGCAAAAAAAAGTCTGAGAAAATTTAAATTGAATTAGCTGAACATTTCTTTCACTATCAAACTTAAGAAAAACAAAATTATGAAATTATTTTTAAATGCTTTAAAAACTACAGTAACACAAATACACAGGAAGCGTTTATTAAAAAAAACCTTAAAGAACAACAATATCTCAAACTATTCTACATACCTGCAAGGTGGTAAAAACATTGAATCCTTCATGAGCACAGATCCAGAGAGCAGGATATACCAGCATCTTGCAATAGTTTCTGAGCTGTAAGAAAAGAAATCATTGATATGTACTTCTCCTGACAGCACATTAGAATGATGTTATCCAAAATATTATTGCAGTAAAAATATGATTTATCATTCTACCAGTTCAGTATGTAAGAACCTGAGAACTCCAAGTGGACCAGGATTTTTTTTAAAACATTCACATAAAGAACGTTTCTTACACTTTGCATTTTCACATTTAATTCAGCTTAAAATTTTACTTTATTAAAGTGAAAATTTTAGTGAAAATTTTTTCTATTCTAGTGAAAGTATACACAAAGGCTATAAATACAGGACAGCACACAACCCCACACACAGACACTGACCTGCTACTGGAGCAGGTGTGTGTCACACATACCCACCACACCAACTAGCAGGTGACATCTCATTTAGACTCAGGTGTGCTGGAAGCTGTGCTTTATACAGAAAGCTAGGACTAGTTGTGAGACAATAAACATGCCATAAGCAATGCTAAAATATGATGAAAATAAAAAGTATATTTGCCTCCCAGCAAAGACCTAGAGAACTGTAAGCTAAAACACAAATTTTTGCAATGTAAAGCGATGGTGTTTGAGCTCCATCCCTCTCCAGTACAGGCTGCTCTGACAAGGAGCTGCGCAGGCAGTGCCAGCTCCAGGGATACAGTGCCACCTACTGAGTGTCACCAGGGCTCCCACCACTGCAGAGGGGACACTGCCTGCCTTTCAGTCACCTCCTGTCACTGACACACACACACATACACCCCCCTCTGCCGTCCCTGGGAGCTGGGCTGGAAAGCCATGGGCACCTCTCAAACATCAAGACTGCACTGCTGCTACAACCACCTCTGCCTAAGCTTTTAGCCAATTATGGACAATGACTGAAAAGCAAGTGACATACAACAACGTGCAAAACATTGGGTTTGCTCACATTTCTGAAGAACTCCAACAGGAGTTATGTACTCACCAAAAGAGAACTTGGTTGCCCTTGTACCTCTCATAGCGGGCACTTGACGACATTATTCTGAGGGAAGAGGAAGAGAAGTTTAAATTCAATTTTAATCCCCAAAGATCATAAGCCATTAATCACTGCATTTCAGTAGAATCACTTTCAGGCTCTAAGACCTCAAATTCAAATATATTTTTGTTCTAAACAAAGGATGTGCTTAACCAGAAAATTCCAATTATTATGGTGTTCTTCATTATCCAAAGAGATAATATACAGCATGTTTTCCAAGTGTTTAAATCACTCCCACACACTGGAATTACCCATAGCAATGGAACTGAAGGAACTAAAATACTTCCAAAGCACTTTTTTTGTGCTTTGCCAGCCTTCCATTTTATGGATTGTGAGAATGTCTGAAGCATTCAAAAGCTTTTGTAATCTGGAGTTAAGGCAGGGCACTGTCTACATAGTCCTTTGTAGGCAAATGGGAGTAAGCTCTGCCTTCCTTCTTAGAAGAGCTAATTAGTTTAGATTCTGTGCCACATTTTTGCAGTGACTTAACTCAGCAATGGATTTGGCCAATGCTTTGCCACCTCAAACTGCAGGCAGACAAAAGCTCTGCTTATCTGCACAAAAAAAATCATAGATGTAAGCATGCTAAAAAACACAAACTGCAGAGTACTTCACCTTAGCTGATGTTCCCTGAAATGTGACAGTATGTCCAGTCCATGAAGGAAAGTATAGATAGTATTCAAGTCCTAAAAAAAACAAACAAACAAACAAAAAAACCACATACATAAGCAATCTCATCCACATCGAAATCACTCAGTGTTACTTTTCAGATTTGGCAGTAAATTACAAAGAATTGTACAAAGCCCAGATCAATAAACAGGTCATGACACACACAGGCATGACGAACCTTGACTACACTCGAGCTGTGGAAGTGAAAAGATTGTAGTGCAACTGATACATAAACACTGATCTGAAAAAGTAAGATTTATTAAAAATATACCTAGAAATATTAATTATGTGAATGGATACAGCAGCAAGCAACAAGTGGAATAAGACAAATAAAGCAGGCCTTTTCACCCAAGGTCAAAAAATCAATGAAACTTTCTAAGATCTCTTTAAAGAAGGAATTTTTCTGAAAACCACTGAAAACCTAAGCCACTATATAGGGTGCAGAGAACCACCAGAGTACCTTTTCATAGCACAGGGGTTATATTTAGAGAGGAAAAATTCCTTCATGTCCACCTCAGGCCTAGCAGGCAGGCCCACTACAAACTAGACTATCCTACTGCCTCTCTTGCTCAGCCCAGTCCATGTCTGGAGGGAACATCAAGAAGTACTCCAAAATACTCTTTGGCAAAGATGAAAACAATGAAGCTTTAGAGGTCTCTCACTCCTACTACCACTAGTCAGCAACACATCAGTGTCATCCAGTAGCAACCACAGAAACAAAAATATTAAAATATGAAGATTATTTTGCTTTATAAACTGAACTTTACACAGAAGCTGTAATTAGGAGATACAGCTGTTTAAACTTCTCACCAGACAGAATCCTCTTCAGTCACAAAAATATCTGTGCTGATGGTGCAGACCACATGCCAGGGAACAGCTCACTAGGGCTATTCATCATTTAATTTACTGTCCTGAACAGGTGGGCTGTTAAAGAGTCAAATACACACACAACAAAATCATTATACACCACAGGGTAGTCTCTCCAGCTTGGCCTTGAAAGGTATGTTCTGAATTTTCAAGTGCTGCATTTATCCAGTGTTTACATAAGATAAATCAATATGAATGTTGGCCTCAGAATTTACAATGGATTTACTTCAGAAAAGTTCTTTGGCTTCATAGTCCATGTTCAGCAATAGAACTGACATGGACTGTTGTATCAAATGAAAGGTCAGACATAATTGCAGACCATGTAAAACCAATAAAACTCTGATTTTTTTTTTAAATGTCATTACCAAATCCCATGAAAATTAAACAGAAGGCCTGAATTTGTAACATGTTTACAAAGCACTCATTTCACACAGTCCAATCTAATTTTAATCCTCCAAGCTGCCACAAACATGATTTTATTAGTGAAACCATCCAGGAACACTAGCTATGGATAGACTCCAAACACACCACAGTCTGTCAGAGGTGGGCACCTAGCAGCCAAAGGGTCATTTCAGATAACCAACAGCTCCATTACTGAGCTCTCCCTGTTTCTGAGCAGGGAAACTTCTCCACCTGAAAGCAGCAGGCACAGAAATGCACCAACTACATACTCAGACCATATAGTGGCTTAGTAGTTAATAATATCTGACTCTCCCAAGCCAAAAGAAGGATACTCACAACTCCTGTACAAGTTGGACAGCCAGAAGAGAATTAGTATTTGATATTAAAATTAAAGCTGAATTTTTCAAGTCTTTATAACTCATTGTGTCTATATAGGTTTTCCTACATTTTCCAGTACTTTTTGACATAACTGGGACTAAGATGTAACAGAACATCTTGGAAATGTTTTAACCAGTTCTGTAGTCATAAGTTACATAAAACTGTAAGCAGAACAAGACCCTATGTTCCTCTTTTAATCACAAAGTTTTTAACTTCTGCATACGAAAAATGACCACATCCTGACTTGTAAATTATTCTCTACAACTCCTCAGAATGCAAACCCTTTGCAGGCTCACTCAGCCTGGATTGACTCCTGTACTCCACCTGCAGCACACAGGACTGCTGTACTGACCCACTGAGGAGCTTCATGAACAAACAGTTGGTAAATTAAAGAGAGAAACATTTGCTTAAAGGGATACAGGTCTGGAAAGCATCCCCCAACTCCAACCTCATCTGTCAAGCTGAGCAGCAGTAGAGGGAACAGCTGAGCACAGCATAGCAAAGGGAAGGCAAAGGTTCCTATTCCCTCACCCAGCAGAAGGCATTTTAACTTACACTGCCCACTATTACTGCTCTAATGTTGATAAATGTAATAAATTACATGATAAATGTAATTCACTACCCAGCCAGGTGACACATCAACAAGCTAAACACATTGGCTACTCACACAGGAGTTTCTACAGGTGGTTTTAAAATAGGATCTGTAATGTTTTCCCTACAAATACCTGGCTTTTAAAGCAAACCCTTCTCCTGGTCATGCAGAGAAGGTGATTCTGGGTGCCACTGAGCAAAAGAACTAACTCAGCAATCTCCTGGGAAGGGCTGTGAGGTGCCTTTTTCTACCAGTACCTTGAATGTACCCATCCAATGTGTTTTCCATGTCTTGGTGAAAAAAGCCTTTTTTGCTTGTTTAAATAGATACAACCAGGTAGAATTCCTCCTCTCTCTCACATGCCACTTCAGATTCTAACACAGGAGGGTACAGTACACGTGGTGTATATATCACAGTTTTTCCCAATAAAATGAAAATTACCTATCAGCCACAGTTTGTGAAGTTTTCTTCAATACTTACAACTCATTTCAGACTAAGCGCTAAAAATAGCACTGAAATGACATTTGACATACTATATTTAGAGCCCCATTCTATATTTCTGCCGACAAGGAACATCAATTAATCTGAGGGTGGCCGGACACTGGCAGGGGCTGTGGCCACCTCGTGGACAGAGGCTGAAGTCCAGCTGCACCACGCTCCCAAAAATCCACCTCCAACAACAGAGCTGAGAGCATTTATTTCTCTAACTCAAAGTTTACAACAGCTTCTAGTACGAGTTTCAGTTTTATTTTTAGAAACAGGTTTATTTCACCACAGCAGTTACAAACAGTGGACAAGCACATAACCTCAGTACAAAGGGTAGTGAACATTTTCACAGATACTTTCTGATACTCACTACGAAAAGTGATGCCAAAGGGCAACGTTCAGCTTCGTATCAGCAGAACAAAACATTTGCCAGAACTTTACAACCCCTTTCCATATCCTTCCTTATAACCTCTTTACTCATTTTTTACTGTCAGAATCCAACCAAGACACAACTATTGATGAAACACAATTTCTTCACATAGTCTATACTAAAGAAAGAGATCAGTATGATTTTATATTGCAATCTTTTCTTCAGAGCTTTTCATCAGCTGACACAACAGCTGAAACTGAAGCACAGGATCTACCTGCAAATGCTAAGCCCATAACGGATTCTTCAATCTTTGACAGAAAACAACCTTGACTAAGGTTATTTACAGAGAAAGTAACTAGTTAAAAAGGCAGCTCCAGCAACTCAAGGGAAGGTGAGAAACAGGACAAAGTAATCAGGCAGTTGTTAATCCTGTTAGAAAGGAGATTTTCTACACCATAGAGAGGAAACATGAACACTGTGACTGCAGTGATCCTACACCAAGCTGCCAGTGACAGATCATTCTTTGCCTCCAGTTCTCACAATAGACAGGTTTAAAAAAAGCAGAGGATATCTGTGTCTTCCAATTCTTCCCACGACAGAACACACTGTATAAAACAGCAAGTGCTTCAGTGCAGAGACCAAGGGATGGCTCTGTGGATGGCGCTGTTATCACAAAAGTGTGGTCACCAGCAGCCTCAGCTCCCTTCAGCACCCGTTTTTATCATCTCCAGTACACACACATTCTTCCAGCAAAAAGCTTTACCAGCTGCTAAGCCAAATGTAGTATAAAAATAGAGATTTTAGTAACAATATCATATTATAGAAATATATATTCTTTTATGGTAACATCCTCATCCCAATATAGTAAAAGGGAGCCACCTGAATACTGAGAAAAATGAGACCACTTCTCATTTTCCCTGACAGATGCTAACTCTCAGAGGTCCCATAACAGGGGAAAATAAAAGCAGCATCAACTGAAAACTCATGACACAAAAGTAAAGCCACCAGCTAGCTATCACCATCACCCATTTATCCCAAAACATTCCTTTGAAAATAATTTGCTCCTTTTTTTTTTTTTGCAAGGATGATGAAATATTAGTTTCTTAATTATTACAATGTAACTTTTTAAAATTAAGAAGTGACTACAGTAAGCCAGAAAAATGATCAGGAGAATATAATCCAAACTCAAAGTTGCTGAGGAAGTTTAAGCAAGTTTCATTAATAATGAAACCCTTAAGTTTCATTATTGGCATCTTTTTAAAATATGACCAAAATCTGGATGCTTCTGAACAAGAGCCACAGTGCAGCAACACCAATGATGAGCAAAATTTGCAAGCAGATATTGTTTCCTTTTGCTTCATCCTCTTCTCACCCAATCCCTGGCCTTTAATCCAAGAACCATCTTTACAAAGCTTGGAATTAAGGCTCTAGTAGAACAACAGTGGTCTCGAACATGAAGTTCCGACCACAAAGTTTCCCAATCAACAACTCCAGCCAGCACAACCATAATTCACACGAGCTGCATCCAGATGCTTTAAGGCCACAAAGGTCCAAGACAAATCCTCCTGCAGTGTTAAAAGGGGGTAAAAACAGTGGAGAAAAAAAAAAAAAGGCAGCAAAGCTCTGAAACGAGGATGGAATGACTGTCAAAAACACAAAACAAGAAACTAATGCTTCACTGTATGTGACCCTAGCCAGGTGTTCCTGTTCCAGTAACATACTATTATTATTATTAAACACTAAACAGGAAATCTGGTCTATTTCTAAGGAAAATAAATTGTTCTGAAATGACCTCATAGTTGCAAATTCTGATTAATCTCACATAGAGACAACCTCAGCAATTGCAATCAGGTATTAGGGATGCTGAGGAAGCCATAAATCCCCAGAGACTCTTTTTAGCACTGCCTGTCATGTTCTGTCCTTCATGCCAGAGGCAGAGTCAGCCCAGTTCCACAACAGCTGCATCCAGCCCTGGCCATGGGACAGCTGCTCACTGCAGCAGGGTCAGAACTCAGGGATGCTCCCACATCCAGACCAGTCTGGGCTTCACAGACACCCTAGATCCACCCTGAACCTGAAACAAGGGGTCCCAAAGAAAGCAGACTGGCAAGTATTATTCAGTCAGCCCACAGCATTGCTCAGGGAATGAGAAAAGAGCAGAAACCTGCAGAAGAGCACAAGCACTTCAAAGCTGCATGTAAAGCCAGCTGTGTCAGCAAGTTCCAGACAGATTGCTCTCACATGCAAACCTGTCCCAAAGAGCTGCACAAAACCTGTCTCTCAATCCACCCCAAACACATTAAATTCCTGTTGCAAGAACATATGCTTGGCTCACTCAGGGCTCCCCACACCCAGCCCACGCAGGCTGCCGAGCCACCCAGGATTCCCTGGGTCACACACAAGAACCTGCTTCTACAAAAGCACAAAGGATAACTGATGGGATTTTGCATCCATTCCTTTTCAAAGCTAAGGCAGTTGGCAGGATGCATATTTTATATGTTTCAGAGCGAACAAAGTATTAGTATTTTCTGAAGATATGTTAAAGATCCAGCTGTATTACTGAGAATATGCTTTAAAAGAAATAGACACACATTTCTGCCTTTGAATCAACAGTTAAATCATATGGCAACAGCTTCCCAAATTCCAATGGCATTCAAAAAGACCATCAGGAACAAAATTCTCCAGGGAAGGAAGCTGCATGGTTGAAAGGTACCCTCCTGTTTATATGTTGCTTATCTGCTTCTTCCTTTTCAGTGCAGAAACAGGGCTGGAAACAAACTCCAGCAGAATCAAGCACTCACCTGGTATCAGGACAAGGATTTTAACAGCCTCTTGGACAGTGACTGAATTTCTCTGTATTAAAGTTGTTATTTAAAGTGCCCAGATTTCAGTAAAGCAAACAGAGGTGATTCTTGCAGCACAGAGCACAAGCTGTGTAAGCTCTATGTGGGAGGCTCCCTCCAGCCCCATGCCATTACTTGCTTCTCAGTGATTCAGCAGGCTCCTTATACAGATTGAATGCAGCTTTTATTAGGAATCCTGTCAGGCTCAATAAAGACTTTGTCACCCCTGGAGGGAGGGGAATGGGGGGGGTGTAGCAGAGGAGAGGAAATGTTACTCAGCACGGTTTATGGTTTTCATTGCTTCCCTTCCTGTTGCTTCACTGAAGGCTGGAATCCATGCTGTTTCCTTTAGTTTCTGTTTAAGGCCAATTTAAAAATAGTACTCTCCCAAATTCTTTCCTGATACTGTAATACCAGAAATAAAAACAAAGAAACATGCTGTAGTTCTCTGATCCATATTTTTACACATTCAGATATCTACAGAGCAAATTCACCAACTTTAGGGATGCTGGCTCAAGAAGCCCATCCAACACACTGTCAACTGCCCCCAAAACTTGTGGGAGGAGCAGAAAAATCCACTTTAACATGTGTAACAGAGTATACAGCTCCTAAACTAAAAGGAAGATGATGAGATGAACTGGAAAGCAACTCCTCCATCTTAACTTATTTACTCTCCTTGTTCAGAGGCACAGACATTGGACTTCAATAAAAATGCAAGTGATGCAATAGAATGTCAGCTCAGGGCTCTGCACTTAAAGTAACAATTCCCTTTAAAGTAGCCTCCTATGTAGCTGGAGGCCACTTTAAGACAAAAATAAAAATTAAATGCAAGCACTGAGACACTATTAGGGAAGAGAAAGGATGGATTAGTCAGTCAGGCATATGAAAGTGTTATGAATAAAGGACATTAAAGGACCTTGTAGAGAATGGCAGAGTTAAAGCAGGACTCCTGAGGAATGAAGCTGCATCATTCCATGTAGGAAACACCACTAATTCAAAAAGCCTAATTAAAGAACTTCTCATAGAACATAACAGCAAACTCCTCATGATCTTACGTTACTGCCTGAGACTGCACACAGTAACACTTGTATACAATAAACTGGTTCAACTACTTCAGAGCTATACTCCATTATTCAGAAAAAAATGGCATATATTTCACAAAGAACAGCTTCAAATGAGCAAGAACTTGAATTCTTTGATATATGGTCTTTCAGATGTCCCCAAACTCCTGGAGCCTATGGCCATCAGACAACTATGGATCATGTTGTGACTATGATAGAGCACTCCTCCCTAAACTCTTAACTTACCATTGACCTATACAAATGACAGATACTGGTCTTTCCAAATGATGAACTGTCAGTCTAGTTATTATACTATCTTTATACAGGAGAAAAGAAATTAAAGGAGAATTCATTTCACTCTTGTAAATCCAGGAAGCAATTCCCACTGACAGTATCCGTTAATAACAGTATAGCCACAAAAAGAAAACTAAAATCTGGCTCTTATTTTTGCAGATACTAAGAAGTATCATTTGCACATCTGAATTTTTATCTTACGGATTTTTATCTTATTTTTTGTGAAAAAGTAACAAGTCCCTCAATGGGGTAAATAGTTTCCTTACATATTATTTTCTAATATTTCATTATAACATGCACATGGCTACAGGCACAGACTTGCACTTTTAAGAATCAAACTATTCTGAAGAAAATTTGGAAAAGTCAGGTCTTTAAATGCAGAGACTTGAGAGGCACTATTATAGCTTTTTGATGGACTGAAAATACCTCAATTCAGTGGCATGCTTCTAAAAGCAAAATAAAATAACTAAAGTCTTTCTACATGAAAATATAACAAAGTTTCTCCACTCACCAATCATTCCCCACACCCAATCCAGATAAACACCTTCCACCTCAGAACCCTGGATTATGTTGATATAGGACTGTGGTAGAAAGAAAAACATTCAAAGGAATGAGGGAGGAGAAATTTTATATTATTTTTACTGCTGTTTCATCACAGAGTCAGCATTTTTGAAACACTGACTTTGCCAGAGAAAAAAAACTTCCTTTGGAAAAGCTGATTTTGCAGTGAAATTGCAAAGGCCCTGAACTGGAGAGACAGAACAACAGATGTCACTGCTTCAAAGCAAGCAGTTCATGGAGAATTTTGAGTATCTGAAGCACTGTTCAGCCCTTTTCACAGTTAAGAATAAAAGTTATGAAAAAGTCCTTTCAACTAAAATATTACCATAAAGTTCCCTGACATACATTACTTAATTTTAAAATATCTTTCAGACTTATATGTCAATAATAGAAAAGCAAGCTGCCTCAAAAATCCTGAGCTCGTGAAGTTCAACAGGATGGGAAGCACAGAACATACAAAATTATCCCCTAGCAAAGAGCAAGACTTTATACCAAACATTTTTAAATAATACAAAGATTGTAAAATCAGCCTCCTAACCCAGGCTCTTGAAAAATCAACTAAAATCCACCAAAAAAAATGGGTGGCTTCCAGTTCAATCAACACTGTTAGTCAAGCAGGCCATCACTTGTCAGAATTACCTACCTCCCTTCCTGAGGAAAGCATCCATCAAATAGCAGTATTTCAGTTAAAACCTTTTGGTCACAACTCCAAACACATCAGCTCCTCTCATTCACCAAGAAACTCCCTGCTCTTTTCAGAGAAAAGTGTCAACATCTGAAATTTTTTTTTAAGAAAAGAAGGAACTGTGATAGGAAAGGTCAGAGCACTGAAACATTTAGGAAAAAAAAAAAAGGTACATTCTTATTAAATAAGAAACCTGGGAATGAGGAGAGAGGAGGTGCAGGATGAAATCCAAAGGTCAGTTCTATGCTTACCTGTCATGACAACTTGGGAGTGAGGCTGAGTGCAGCTCAGACACGTTAAACATCTGAGTTACTCACACATGACTTTGCTTTTACTGCAGAAAATGCTCTAGTTCTTGTTCTCTTTCCTCCCTCTTGGGCTAGCAACTGCTGGTTCGTATTTAACCTATAAACACTCTATTGTCAATGTTTTCATGGTGTTTTGCCCAATGTACCTCTGCAGCCAGTGAATGCTGTAACTGAGCTCCCACACAGCTCAACAGCTATCTCACACAGAGAAGGACTGACAGACACAATAATAGCACTTTACTGTAGCTTTTTTCCATCATATCGATCATCAGAATTTTATACAAATGGATAAGAATATTGTTATTTTTCTAATGGCACATTTATGATTTTTCTGTGTGTAATTTCTTACTTCTTTGTGAATTCAAGCAAGTAAAGATCACATCTATCTGGAAATTAAGTCCTGCTAAATAAATAATAGTGAAGGCAAAGTGAGATCTTTATCAATATTGCAATTTAAATAACCCACTCAGTAGCTAGGTAAGGGATAGGAATAAAGCTCTATTAACTGCCTAAAAATGTTTTGGTGCATCAGGAAACAGGAAGAGAATGATGAGATTATAAATGGATAATAAAATATCACACAAATGTAATGCTCTCCTGCAGTCTTTTTCAATAGAGTCACTGAAGGAAAAATGAAAAAAATCAACCTCCAGCTACTTAATTCCCATAATAATGTCATTATGAACTATGAAAGAATTCCTGTAGTGGACAGCAGTAATATGTTCACCAGTAAGTTCTTCTGCATCCTGATATTAGGATACCCAAGCACTAGCAAATAGAAGAACCTAAGAAAGTTATGTATAGGAGGCAATATTTCTTAGAGAGTTTAAATTATCTGAGTATAGATTTCCACAAACTTTACTAATACCTCAACTATTACAATATCCTCTCACATGTTGAGGAAGGTTAACATGCCTGTGTTCATTGTGCCCATAAAATGGCAAATATACTTATATCCCTCATCAAAGAAAAAAAAAAGGATTATTCAGTAGCTCTTCGCATCTTTGCCCATAGCAAAGAACTAGCCAGATTTACCTCTCTGCAACATCTGAATGTAAACCACCACAGCAGAGCTCTGGGAATTGATGCTCTGCCACTTTAACATCAACTCTTGTATTTCTCAGCAATACCTGTGCCATAAACCACAAAGAAGCTTACAGATCCAAACTGAGGAGTTATATATATATACATGCATATACATATTCATCTAGCTAGGTTAACAGGTTTCAAGTTTGAAATCAAATCAAATAAATGTAAGAGGTACAGATACCTGTGCACTCCCCTAGTCATTACATTGATCACTGATGCATAATGTTACAAAGGGAATAATTCTAATTAAGAAAATTAACAACTTCAGCATTAGGAGGAACAACAAACAAGCATACTGTTAAGAGACTGAATCAACCATAAGACAATACTGTTAGTCAGGAATTTCTAGCTCCAAATCCTGCAGCCTACCCACCAGGCACCCAGCTTCACAAAGTGCAACAAACTTCCTGACTAACACAGAACTACAGACAAGATACCAGGGAACTGTCTCCTCCACCTCCATACTAAATCAAACAGGTACTAACTGATAACATGTGAGACATGGGCTCTTTCAGCTGGGTTGTAGTATATGAGATTACATGGAAACCTCTTCTCCAGTGAGCCATTCTATCCTCAGGCAGACCAAAAACTTCAGAGGTTACAATCAGCTTTGACTGCAAAACCAAAACAAGCCAATTCTACCACCTTTCTCATTCCTACGAAACCATGGTCAACACAATTTGTAATGCACCACACCAGAAATTCCTCCAACCTATTGCTCTTCCACTGTTAGCCAACCACAGCCTACATGGAGGTACAACAAACCCACTTTTAAACAAATCAAGGGTCTCACCTAAAAAGAAGACTTCTGTTTTAAGAGAGCAAGACTACCATTATTTACTGAAGGTAGAAAAAAAAAAAACCCATCCAACTAATACTAAACTGAATCTGGATCTGGTATTGTACTTCAGACATTTTACGTAATTACACTGAAAATTAAGACATCTCTCTTGTGTGTTCTCTTGAAAAGCTGTGCATTTAGTGTCTCAGCCTCTCACTCAGGCAGCTGGCCCACTGCAGTACTTACCAAGTACACTCAGTCCAAGTGTTGCAGGGAATGGAAGACCAGTTATCTAAGGCTTCTCACTTTACTACATTAGCATTCACAACCGTGAAAGTCATGTAATTATATTTCATACAAAAATACATTTTAAAAACATGTTCAACTAGAGTCAAACTAGAGCCTGGGAAAAATCAAAGCAACAATACTATTCACCATACTAAACACTGAAGTCCATGACTCCAGATTTCACAGGGCCAGATTTGCTGCATTTGAGAGACCCTAATTAAGTGCAAGAGAAATTCTCAGTTCTTAAAAACACAGCTGTACTCAGCTCTGACAGGTTATGAAGCAGCTGTTAGCTACAGGTCTGCTATACTCCACAATCGCCTTCTACCTAAAATGAACAGAGAGGAAACAAAACACAAGAAAGTTTCAGTCTTGAGCCATGGACTTCACCAGGAAATGTGCCCCAATGGCTCAGGAATCGGGCTGAAATGGTGGGCCAGATATACAGGATAAGAGATTTTTTCTACTGACCACACCAGCTGGACGATACCCTTTAATCCCTATACCAACTGCATGTCAGTTTGGAAGAAGCAGAACAAGAAGATTTTGACAAGCATCTTGGAAGTCACCTATAACGGCATCTATAGAGGAGGTTGCTGAAGTAAGCCTTCCCATCCAACACAAGGGAAACAGAAAATGTGTTTGACAGAAGGTCAGCAGTCCGACACAGGACTGCCAGTTTCCTTCCTAGCTCAAATGGGAAACAGGAACAGAAACTTCTTCTGCAACAGTTGGAAAGAACAATTTTACTCAACTAAATCAACACAGCCTACTGGAGGCTGGACATGATGCAAAGAACTCTGAAAATGTAGGATCAAGCAAATCAGATTTAAGTAGAATAACCTTCCCACAGTATCTAGTGGCCATTGGCACGCACAACCCTTTGTGACAAGAGCATCATAAAGCTCCCAAAACTGAAGAGCAACAAAAACTGTACCATCACCTTTCAACACTAAACCCCTGATACAGCTTACAATGACAGACCTCACTCCTCAGCTCCTTCAAATACAAACTGCCAAAGTGAAAAACCTTGCAACAGCTCTGGAACTCTCTATAGGAATTAATCTTTGGCCAAAAGGCCAAACTGTACGTGCCTGCAATGCAACACATCACCACAAGAATTCCTTCCCTCCAGACCAACAGGACCATCATTTGAGGCTCATTAATGATCAGTCTGTGAAAGACAGACTGCTTAAACGTCAATGCTCTAATCAGGCACAAAAAGATTACAAAGAGAGAATCCCTCAAGGCAGATATTTTTGTTCTATTCGTCAAGAATTTGCTACACTCTTGACATGCTAAAAGCTAACCAATAATTAGCAGAGCAAAGGAACCTCGAGAAACCAGATGCAGAATGCTAACTAATTTGTGCATGCTTCCCTGAACTCAGGGTATTTCCAAAATACTGCATTGAAATCCTCAAAAGAGGAAGGAGGGTGTATCACATCAAACAAAGGAAAACCCTCTATATTTTAAGCCTGGAGCCATTGAAAGAAGAAGATCTCCACGTTTCAAAAACAGCTTGTCAGGCAATACCAACACGAGCAGAGTTCTTTGACAGCAGTATGAGGCCTCTTACAAGGAAAGGCAGCAGAGGTCTGAACAGACTTTATCAAGCTAATCTCAATACACTTCTCAATGAAAACTCATTTTTGCACACGCCTGCCAAAGTGTTTTGCACTTCCCTGCAAACTGGAAGTTCATCTGGAATGGTCCTGAGAAGTGTGCAGCTTCTTTGCCAGTGACAAGACCACCACAAGCCACCTTTTAATGCCAAGGGACTCATTTCCATCTGAACACTGCCAGGTTTTCACACTCCTGGGATGGCAGCATCAGCCACTGCACACCAGGGTTATTAGAGAGGACCGTGGAGCAAACAGCAGCAGTGTGTGACCAGTGCACTCAGCAGCACAGCAGGGGTGTCACACAGCTGCTTACGGCTGTTTGGCTCCCTCCCTTCTGGTCCTCAGAAGTGGGGCTGCCCACAAGGAGACAAAACCTGGGCACAGGCACCTCACTTTCATCTCACAGAAGACATTCACACAAGTTCCCTAAGGCAACTCTCTTACTATTTGTTTTCATTGCAGACAGATATCCAGCTCTCCTTACACAACGTGACATCAGAAACAGTTTTGTAAAAATAAACATTACAGAAAAACTCCTCTCTGAGGCTTATACAAAATAAGTTTGGGTATAATACTTGAAGAGATTTTCTTTTGAAAGTAATTTTTTTATAGTTACCTTTTTATTCACTGCAATGTTTTGCAGCTTTAATGTTGTTTCTATGAGAAATTTAACACCTACACATCTTGACTGCTTCTCCTCCACCCTTTGCATTTTTAGAGAACAAAAGCAGAAAAGAAATGTGGTTTTTTTTCCATTTGGCAACTTTTCTGAATGCCAAATGTACTTGCAGTTCTCTCCCACCTCCTTCCACACCCTTTTCTGGCCCTTTTTCACTATTCTAGTACCTCCAAGAAGTTCCTATTGCAAGGTCAGTCACAAGGAACTAGGCTCATATTCTAGGTCAGACTAAGCATTGTAAAACAGACCTTTACTACCTAACCATTCCCTGAAATAAATTTTTTAAATTCAGATACTACAATAAGAAATAGGTTGGTAGAAAAATATTACATTACATATTAAAACTTTAATTCATAAGTGAAAACTTTTAAATTATCACTCCACTGACAAAACTAAGTGCATGACCCCACTTCATGGGGGAAAGCATATACTAAAGGAAGTAAGTTCCAATAAAAAATTCCAAGACCTCACCATAATTTCTGGTTTTACTCTGAGGGCTCTCACAGCTGTCACTAAAACAAAAAAACAGTTTTTCAGGAACAGTAGAAGCAAGGATAGGAAAAGTAATCTTGGAGCAGTAACATTTCACATGGTCCTTGGAATATCACTGGGAACACTTACCCTAATACACACCAACTCCACTTACTCCTCTAACAGGATTTATACGAAGCAGAAGTCACATTACCTTCTGGAAAGAGCTAAACCAGTCTTATCTTGGAAAGTCACAGGTATGAGATTACCTGTCCCCAGCATCCCGTGTTTGTAGGCTGGGGAACACAGAGGAAACACTGCAGGCACCACCTGCCTGCTGGCACCAGCTGTGGCTTACAAGGTCCCCACAGCTGTTCTGGAGCACTGAGTGTCTTCTGTGACAGCAGTGGCCAGAAATTTGAATCATTTTTCAGCCCCCTACAAGCTAAATTTACCACCACCTTACCATAGGCCTTGAAATATCTGATCAACACTAACGTATGACCTAGTCTGCACAATCACATCTGCTGAGCCCTAAATCCTCTATTTATTATGAAGATTATCATTAAACAAGCTGCTGTGATCTCTGGTTTTTATTTACAGTTACTTTGGCCAACAGCTCGAAAAATATCTCTAAATACTGTAGGTGTAAGTTTCTAGTATGCTCTGAACCACACAGTGAAAACAATGTGTTTGTTTTACAATCACCTCTCCAACACAAAAGCCTTATTGACAACTGTATCATCAGCCCAGAAAATACCAGAACCACTGAGTGAACCTTCTAAAGACCTCCTTGGAACAAAATATAAATAAAAGGAACAGAAAGGATGTGCAGCCCTCTCAGGACATCCTAACATCCCCCTGAAAGCTGGAACAGAGACAGGGGCTGCACACCAAATACCCCAAGGCAGATACACAACAGCATCAGTATCAGATATCAAACCTCCTGAACAAGATCGAGGAAAAGGGATACAGATTTTGAAGAAGACTCTGTGCTTTGAGAATAACTTCACAGGCAGATTAGGAATTTGATGTATTCTAGAAATGTTTGGTTAAATATTCTTACCTACACTCACACCAGATTCTCAAATTACTTCAACCAACCAGCACTGAATCAACAGGCACAATGCTAACAAAATCTATGCTTGAGGATCACTCTGTATTAGGACTGTAACAACAGGAGAAGCTTAAAAAAAGGAAACAAAAAAAACAATAAGAAGATATCAAGCCACACCTGGACAACAGTGTTTTCAGTGTTTCTAAATATACCAGTTCTGGATGAATTAAAGAATGACATGAAGTTCTTCCCCTTGGTAACAGGGGACGAGAGAAAATGCCCTCAAGCTGCACCAGAGGGCATTTAGCTTGGATATTAGGAAAACTTTATTTCATGGAAAGGGCTGTCAAGCATTGGACAGACTGCTCAGGGTGGTGGAAGAGTCACCATCCCTGGAAGCATTCAAAAACCCGTGTGGATAAGGCACGTAAGGACATGGATTAATGGTGAACTGGTGGTGTTGGGTTGGTGGTTAGACTTGATCTTGGAGGTCTTTTTGAACCTTAATGATTCTGTGATTCTGTAAAAGTACTCAAGAGCATTTCTTTTAGGCTGAGGATCACTATCCCAGAGGGAAGACACTGATGTCTGCCATCATTGATCAGGGAAAGCTCCTCCCCCAGGTCTGAGAGCAGAATTCCTGCAAGCATCTGACCTATCTTGCAGAACCACCAACACACACAGATCACGATCATCCTCCTTCTCCTCATACAAGAGTCATACACATAAGAGTGTCTTAGAATATAATTTCCTTTAAAATCCTTATTGTACAAATATCTTGTAGAAAAGATAGCTAAAAATTCTATACAAAAGGTGGGCAGCAGGCACCCACACATAAACAGGCACACAGACCAGACACAGAAAGCAAGAGATACTGACACACAAAGTACAAAGCCAAAAAGTTTTGTCATCACTTTTGCTGTGGCCCTACTTCCTACAGATGAACCCCAACCTGCAGAGGCAAGTTAGATTAGGCAACGACCTCAGACTTCTTTGTGTAACTACACAGATACTGCATAACCATTACACTCAAGTAGGAACACTCAGATTCAACAATTCCACCAAGACTTAGACACAAGAAATACTGGAAGCCACCAGCTGTGCTCATCAGTCCCACTCATTCTTAGGGTGGTGCTGTACAGGGACAGGAATTGGGTTCAGTGATCCCTGTGGATCCCTTTCAACTCAGGATGCTTTTTGAGTTTAATACAATTCCTCAAGCTCCCCAAGGTTAACTTAGAGCTCTTTCTCAGCTAGACCCACGTGCACTCACATTTCTTCATGTAAACTGGATTAGCACTGGGAATAGGTGCATCACGTTTGAAAAGGCTGAGCCAGTGCTTTAAAATATCCACTCACTTGTATCCCATAACAGAACCACATTCCTGCTCACTGCTTCATTTCAATGAATCAGAATTGGAAATTACATGCAGGAGACAAACAAGAATGGTGGAACAGCTTTTTACCTTGTCATGTGTAACTCAGTGACTCACTACTATACATAAACCCTCAATGTTCTGCAAACAATGCCAATACACATGAGCCATTGTCCACAGGTTTATTAGTGCACTGTAATTTCATCTTCTCGTTAATACATCCATGTTCTGGGGAGCAGACTTTACACTGGATGAAGGAATTTTCATTAGTCATGGCCCAAGAGCAGAGTGAAACACGTAGGAATAAAGGGCCAGTGCAGGTAACTTAGAATAACCCTTCCAGTTCTGTGCAGAGAACAAAACAGCATCACTTGTCACAGACACAAAATATTTGCACACTTTTGCTCTTACAGGGTGAGGCACAGGAACATGGATGCCCCATCCCTAGAAGTGTCCAAGGCCAGGCTGGACAGGGCTTGAACCAACCTGGTCTAGTGGAAAGGGGTCTGGAAAAGGAATGTCTTTAAGATCCCTTTCAATCCAAACCACTCTGTAATTCTGTGACAAAGAGGTGAGAGACTCCACTACACAAGGTATCAGTATCAGCACAAGGAGAGGCTAAAGCCTGCCAATGATCTTCCCAGAGGGTGCCAAGATGTTTGGCTTAGAGACTCAGCTCTGAGGGACCACTTAAAACAAAAACCCCAGGGTCTTCCCATACCAGGGACAGCAGCAGCAACACAGTCCCAAGGACCCTTCATAGACCCATATTTAAAGAAGTTATTTCAGCAATCAACATGACCCCAACCAGATTTAACAACACTGCTCCAAGCCAATAATAGGGATACTTACAGGAGCAATGCCCATGACTTCACACTGCAATGATGGAAGCACCAAACACTCATTTAACCAGTGAAGAAGCCCTCATCATCCCTCAGCTGCCAGGGAGATCAGGTACCACAAAGTCACAGCTATTGGAACAACTGTATGCATGTTCCACCTACACTAGGTGATAAACAATGAATGTTCAATCTAACTTACTTCTCAGAGTTTTTAATAAAAAGTTTACTTTTTTGGCATTTTGTTTTTTGTTGGTTTCGTTTCGACTTTTTTTTTAAACCAGCTGTGGTTCACAATGATCTTCCAAAATCAATTAACAAATTATATACACCTACTCCAAGGCAATTTAAACATCACAATGTTTCCCTGTCTCCATCACAGTTTGTTTTAATCCTTTCACTCACGCCCAGATTTTCCTTTCCAGAACAGTGTTCAACATCCTCACCCACAAAACAGGTTAATAAGGATACAAACTCTAAAAATCAAAAAATGCACCCATCCCAAAACATTCACGCTGATTTTCTCTACTTGTTTAATACCTTTTTTTTTAACAAGGAAACTTTGTTAGAAACACTTCAAATTTAAGAATAATCTATAAGTCAATAGTCACTTCAGTAAAGCCAGTAAATGTAGTCAAAGCTAAAACAATGCCCTGAAACTTGATTTATTTCATTGGAACCACAAATCTCTATTTGACTGAAGTCAACAGGCTTTGCTAACAGTAAAGAAGTAAAGAAAGCTGGAAAAAAATCCTTATTTCTGAGAACTACAGGCAAAGTTTCCTTGCAGGTATTCCAACCAGACAAGAACTGCAGTACAGCCAAACCAGATCCCTCCTCTGTCAACAAGGTACCTTGTCCAAGGCTTAACACGCTGTTATTTGTGTCTCTGAGACATAAATAATCAAAATACTTATATGAGCAACACCTTCAGGCTTGCTGATTAAAGCATAACAACAAACTCAAAAAAATGTTCAAAAGCAGGCAAAAAACACTCCTAAGACAGATACTGAAGTCCATATAGCTGAATATTTCATATATTAACATTTGTTGAAACTAGTAAATGTTCCAATATTGTATTTTAGTTCATTTGAAACAACAGATGGATTTTATTTTTTATGTTCAACTAATTTACGTTTCAGAAAGTGTGTTGTACTTAAGGTTCCAAATAATGATAATTTGAATTATTTGGATACTGATATATACCAGGTTGTTGAGTACCTCTAGCCAAGAATTTGACTGTATGCCACAAGCAGGGAACTGCGTCCACATGGCAATGAAAACATAAAATAACCAAACACCACTGGTTTTTAAGTAAGACTTTGTGAATTCAAAGTCAATCCTGTGATCAGTCACACATTCAAGATGCTAACTGAGGTTAATTCCAATTATTCAGAAAACAGATTTGACCCTGCCCAGTCTTGGGGAAGGGGACACCACATTTTACCCCTGCACTGGCTTCCCAGGGATGTCTAGGCAGACTGAACAACTACTGCCAATGTGCACCAATTGGTATTTATCTCAACTTCTGGAATAAAAGATAAAATATATCTGCCAAAGAATATCACTCTTGATCACCTCATAAAACAAGGTACATATATAAAGTTTATAAAAACGAATTATCAAGCAGCATTTACTGAGGTAATACAAGAGTTTGCATCCTTGGCTTTTTTTATTACAGGAAAACCATAGTTCTAATTGAGCTGAAGACTCATGACACTACACTGTGTTAAGAAACAAAGTAAGAGACAACCATCCACTTAAAGCACAAGACAAAATAGAGGAAAACCTAAGCACTAAAACCTTCCTAACTCATCAAGCTGGCAGCTGAAGAGATGCTGTTTTCCCAAAGCTTTGAGGCTTGTTGGACAATCCTCCAGGACTGTCAATGCTGTATTTACCATGAGCTTAAATACATTAATTTAATGAGCAGCTGGGAAAAAAAATGTGGCTTTGTTTTACCTTCAACCGAAAGCTATGTAGCAGGGAAGCACAGGAGGAAGAGAGAAGGTTTATGACTGTTTCATTAAAAGCAATAAGAATTTCAACTTCATTAACACAGAAACTATAGTCTGCTTGTGAATAAGACTCAATCTTAAGAGCTGTCAGCCAGCACTATGATACTCAATGTGCCATTCCTCATGCACCTCTGTTCTGAACTTTGGTTTTAGTAGGTGGCTATAAAAAAGCTTTACAATGCATTTTATTTAAAGAGACAAATCTAATATTTAACAAAATATCACAAGTCTAGGTTTTTCCTAGCCCTAGCAAGATGCTGATGGAACATGGTGTCAATGAAATGCATGCACTCCCAAGTCTTTCTCTAAAGTTGCAGTTACTCAAGATTTTTGTCCATGAAACAGCTTTTGTGCACTTGATTTTTCAATCAAACTGAACATAAATAAAACTGTAGCTGTCACCTTCACAGAACTACTTATAAATTATTCATATTACAAGGTTTTATGTTTTTCTAACTGTAAAAGATAATTGCTGCCTTATGAGTGCAGAAAGGCAACCTGCACAGGGCACACAAGGACCCAGGAAGGAATTCATTGGCAGTGAATTGCAGGCACGTCAGTACGTGCTCCTATCACTTTGGTTATCACCAGTGATAACGAATTTTTCCACTTCAAAGGTTTTTTCCAGCTTCCCAGAACAGTCACACGCCAAGATCAGCCCAAGTCTCTGCACAGTGAGGGGTGAAAGTTATGTAGCACTGGTCAGTGCATCTTTGATCAAGGTTTCAGGAGGTTCTCTGGCAAAGACACCGAAGCAGAAAGACAGAACAATCTCAAGGATTTTACAACAGTTGGCTGCTGCTCATCTTCAATTTGAGCTCCAGAACTGTTAACTGCATGACAGTGTCTTACAAAGTGTCACCTATAACAGATCACCAAAAGGTGGGAATGAAAGTGTAAGACAGAGGTCAGGTAGTAGAAACTCATGGCAGGAGTCAAGTGTCCATCCTCTGGCCCTGTTTTAGAGGCCCATATACTAACAGTAAGGTGTTTTTATAGAAAAATGCTTTAAAATAGAAACCAGCATCTGCAACTTCATTTAACACAAATTTCTTTTGGCTTTACAGTAACTGCAAGCATGTCCACTTTACTGGTGACTTTACAATTCTAATTAATTTCAATGGCTATCCAAAACCAACACCCTCGACAGAGTTACATTCCTAAAAGCTCACCTCAGATTCCAGAAACAACAGATTTCTACAATGGTTAATCCTGTTTCACCTACTGAGTTTACCCAAAATTATTAAAAGGATGAAAAAACCCACTTCAAAATACCAGTTATTTCTGGAAACAAGAAGCAGATGTTCTCCTCTGTTTGGCTCAGCTGTGCTACAGCACAAGAGTGCCTTTGTTATGCTGTCAGCAATAATTTATTTTATTTATTACAGCTATTTCATAATGCCTATCAATGTACTATTTGTGCATGATTTACATTCATGTAGATCTATTTCTCTATATCTAAGCCATCAAGAAGCATCACATACAGGCTCCAAACAGCAGACACTGTCATGACACAATTCTGCAAATTAGTTTTTTTTCCTCTTTCCACTGTATTAATAAAAAGGGAACAGGAAGAGAAGAAGGAATTAAGATTGCCAAATGAAGTCGAATTAACATTAATCAAGAATTACTGCAAGAAGACAAAGTTAGGAAAATACAAGAGCTCAGAGTATAAAAATAAATTCCAACTCTTTGAAGTCAAATAAAAGCAAAGCTTTCTGAACCACGAAAGTAAACACTGTCTAGAACAAAGTCATGAAGAACTAAAAAGATACTATATTGGGAAAAGGTTCCATTAAAAATGGAAGAGAGCATGCTCACAGGAGGGGAGGAGAAGGGAAGACAAAGAAAAAAGAGCACAATCATTTGCTGTTTGGCCCTATCAACTACTGAGTCCTTATCTGTGGCAGCATGAACAACTCCCCTAAAGACCAACATCAGAGCCTTTGTATGGATCTGATAAGGAATTCTGGGCCTCAAAAAAAAATCTTTAATGAGAGCACACACATGGTGGCATAAGCATTCATCCTTCCCTCCTACTGCTTTGGACTAAAGATTTTCTCCTATTAAATATTCCCAAATTACTAATTTAATATCCCCACCTGTGACAAGAAATAGCTAAAACATTGCACAGTAAATCCCATATTCCCAACCAAAAACTGGAAGATCTGCATGTACGAACACTCACAGATCTACCACCACACAGACATCTGCATAACCCTGGGAGAAAAATGCAGATACTAAAATATTAAACAAATGTATGAAATCCTATTGTTTAAGTATAGGTATGATTTTTTTTTTTAAACTGATTAAGCATCCAACTACTGCCAGAGTTTCCTCCCTCTGACAATACAGAAGGGATGATTTGTTAGGATAATCTGTAATCAAAACTAGTATCTGAGAGAAGCCTCACAAATTCTGCACTTTCAGGCCATACCTGAGAGACAGGTACACAGATTTATTTCCAGTGTCAGCACAGGGTCACAGGCCATCAGGGAACCAGCAAGGCACACGTTTGACTAAATGAGACTCACTCAAATCCTAGAGCAGCATCTGCTACATACACAGGCATCAGTCCACTAGGAAACATCCCAGAACTCTTCCCACATGACAAGTCACTTGCATCACATATGAACAATATGTACCTCCAATGATGCAGCAAAGGAGAGGAAAAGGAGCAAAATATTTGCCAGCCTTTGGTAGTTCCAAAAAAGATTCTAAACAGAGTAACACAACAGCAATTACATAAAAATGTACACATCGTTACATTTTTGCTACAATCCATACAAATGCATCAAAATAATTCCCTCTGGCAAAATAAATTGAAGATTGTAACACATGAAGCATCTGAGCAACAACAACTAAAAAAAATAATCAAGCGTGTACATGCCTAATATGCATAACTTATACACTTTAACAATTAACAAACATTGGAATGTTACCACAACATTGAAAACTTGCCCTAACACAGATTTTTCCAAACAAAAATATTTGTAGCATCAAGAGCTAAAACACTTATTTGAGCAACACACTGAGATAAATTTCAAAATAAGTAATTTTTTTAGTATCTCCCTGCTCAGTTTTGTAGTTCTTAGAAATTAAAACATTTTGTCAAGAAAAAGACCTACAATCAAAATCATATGGATAATTGTAGTACTTGTAAGCAAAAATGTGGCATGTGGAGTGTTTATCTGTATTTTTCCACAGGCTGCACAGATGACAGGAATGAAGCACCAGACCATGCTACTAATCAGCAGCCCCAACCCTGTAATTTGTAATAAATACTCAGGTAAATTGCTCATATAAACTGCAGGATCAGAAATAGAGATGGGGGCAAAAAGGGACCAAAAGTGAATGAAATTCTTGTGGATGAGCAGCTTTGGCTTATCATAAAATACCATCATGGCTCAGGGAATTGGAGGGGGTTTCTGTACAAAAACACAGCCAAAGTGCACAAGCAGCCCCATGTAGCTGATTTCGTGTGGGAGGAATTGATGATACCTTCCCACCAGAGTAGGAGGGGAGAAATGAAGCCACTTTTGTCTGTGCACAACTGGATACTTCAGGACAGGAGTCACCAGACTGTTCATCCTGTGCAGGGACACCCAAAATTTGGGTCTGATCCTAATGGCTCCACTGAACAGGTTTCAGTTTCCCTGCCCCAAGTGTTGCAGCCTACAGAGGAAAAGAGGACAAGTCAGGATGTTGAGAAAAAAATAAATAACTAAATGAATAAACAACATTGCAATTGTTTTCTCCAGTTCACTTACCACTCTATATCCATCTGTCCTCACATGCCAGAGCAGATGTTTTGAAAATCTGTCATTGTGACTGTAACAGGGGATTCCATGCTTTGTACCTGAGCAGGTAGCACAGATCCAAACTGAGGACCCCCAGGTACACCCTGCTATCAATCAGGGAAAAGTTTTTCTTTCTAAATGAATGTAAACAAAAGTATCCTAAGAAAACACAAGTGATTTGACTGTAATTATCTACTCAGCAACAGAGAGCAAGAACCAAGGACCCAATCCTGCCAAGTTTTTAAGTACATGTTTAATTTTAATCACAAGTAGTCTCACTGTGTGGTGTCTCTAAAAGCCTGCCAAAACAGGGCCAAATTAAAAAGGGAACTTAGAATTTTAAAAATCATCTTAGAAGTACTATTACTTACATTAGCAAAGATCAGGTTTTTTTCCCCACATTTAAGATACCTTGGCAAATTCCAACCTGCACACAACTCATGTCACTCTCAATAGAAACCTACACAAACCCACAAGCAGCCAGTCACTGTGATATTTGACAGTTTAACAGCAAAACGTTAAGCAAAATAATTATTTTAAGGCCGTTTTAGCCAAAACAAGGTGACAACCATAAGGAATTCCGTGACAGCTGCTGGGGGAAAAACTGGGGACACCTTAAAAAAAAAAAGAACAAAAAGCCCTACACAGCCAGAGAGGTTGGTACAGCAGGCAGGAGCAGTGGTGAGCAGAAGTTCTGGGCCAGCCCAGATTACCTGTTCCCCAAAGTTCAAGCCATGACGAGCCAGCATGGAATGCCAACTCATGAATGACACTTCTGTGATGAGCCCAGTTGCCCAACACTTCAAGCCACACTAGCAAAGGAATTTTACTAACTGAAGACTCCAGCTGAAGAGAAAGAAAGGTCTGAAGCAAGAGGGGAGCGCTAAAAGTAACGAAAAAAAGGATGGACACTGAGACTGCCTCATCATTGATTTAGAAACACAAGGAGGAATGTGCCAGGTATCCCAAAGCAAGTCACCATCGGGACTGAACATCTGTACTTCACTCACTCGGCTGACTTGAAAGGAAAGTGGGGACCCTGTCCTGGCAGGATGAACTCCAGAACAGCCTCTGAGCAGCTCTCTAAGTAGCCCTTCCATAATTAACTTATAAGGAAGACCAGGCAGGACATTCTGCTCTCCACAAAGTACCAAGGGAGAACAGATGTTTCCCAGTCTCCAAGGCAAAAACTCAAGAGTGTACCACTTCATAGCACTAATTCTTGAGTACATTAATAAATTAAAAAAAAAAAAAAATCACAGCAAGGGAAACAAATCAAGGAAGGCAAAGGGTAAGTAAGCAAACAAACTCCAATCAGACCTTCAACAAATGCAAACGATATCAAACCTATTTCATTATTAAGGTAATGTTCCATGACATTACCATTCCTAAAAACACATAGCTGATTACAGACTAGCTTGTGGGGAAGGGACAGAGAAGGCAGTTAATTGGAAAACGCGTTTTATTGTAGCTTACCAGCCTCGCACATTTCTACACTCCCACTCACTGCAGAAACATCTTTATGAAGTCTGGGCAGCATAATTAGTTTGGTTTTGTTTAAATCTGCATCACTGTACAGGTAAGCAAAGCCTTTCAGCTCCCTAACTTTTCCCATAAGTTTTGCATCGCTGAAATATGCATCATTTTACTTTTCGGTGATCTACTTCTTGTTGTTCTTCTTCCAGCAGCTGCCCCGAAGTACTTAATGAAGCGCCTTATGCCTGTACTCAGCGTGTTACTGGGCTTTTAAATCACTGCTGGTCCTGAGAGGGCCAGTTTTGGAGAGAAATAAATAAATAACCGAGCTCCAGACAGAAGTTTGTGCGCCAGCCCGCTCTGTGCGCGCACCGCGGACTCCGCGCTGTCGGAACACGGATTTACGCAAAGGAAAAGTGAGAAAGTAAATAAAAATCACCGCTGGGAAGGAGCCGGAGCCGCCTTACCTCCGGAGTACGCTCCGCGGGCTTTTTCCGCAGCGCCTGTTTGATCCTGGGCTCCACCGGGGCGCTCATCCTCCA